>OX451741.1:569230377-569830377 GCA_948472305.1 Vicia faba | reverse complement strand
TCAGTTTTTTTTAATTAATTAAATTTGACTTAATTGAACATTTAGCATTTTCCCAAAAATAAAATAAAACAACAAAGGTTCTTATTCTTAGGATTTTTCAGATTCACGCGCGTTTATTTTATTGTAACTGCTTACTGGTTTGTGGTAGCTTAAATTAAGACTTTTACTTTATTGCTTTTATTCCCCCAATTTTTGGACATGTAAATAATCCCCCGAAGCCTTGTAATATCGTAGGATTTACAATTTCTGCACTTTAAATTCCTGTAAATATATTAACTGCTTAGATGTATGCTAACTAGGATTGTATGACAAGATTAACTCTTAAACTTAAAATCAACAGTAGCTCACCATGACATGCAAAGATAATATAATTGAAAAAACAATACACTCGCACATGCCACTCTTAGGGTATACCTCACTTGGTTGCCTCAAGTGTGGTCATTGAGTATAGGAAGTCTTAGAGGTCGCACTCCCGTCTAAAGATCAAATTTGCCTCGAAGCGGTTGCCTCGATAAAAATGATCTAAGACATTAGGGTTACCGCTAAAGCATCCTAACATTGCTTTAGTGACCACACGTCCCTTAAATCGAATTGACCCGAAAGCTCCAACGACGATGCTACCTACTCCTCAATAGTGGGATAGCATTGTCTAAAGGACATTAGCACAATTTAATTCCTTTTTGAGTAGGTAGAGGTTCTTAAGTACTTGCTCCTTTAAAAAAAACAAAACAAAACTTTTCGCACTTACACTTTCTTCAAAAACAAAACAAAACTCTTTTCAAAACCCTCAAACACAAAGAAAAGCAAACTTTTGAAAACATAGTGAGCAAGTACCTAAGAGTCCGTGGATAACCACGGATAGAAAGGGTGCTAACACCTTCCCTTTCTATAATCTACCTCCCGAACCCGAGAAAAATCTCGAAAAGGAATTTTTCTGTGCTTTTGTCCTTTCCTTGTTGGATAAAATAAAAGACGGTGGCGACTCTTGCTTACCGCGACATTTTGCAAAAACAAACGCAAACGCGAACCAGCATTAAAAAACAGTCAGTTCTCATTCCCACCAATCACAGAACTGGCGACTCTGCTGGGGATAATCTATAAGTGAGGTGTACCTTAGGATTACATCACTTGTGTTTTCAATTGTATTGCTTTGTATGCTTTTAATTTTGTGGGCTTGCATTGGAGTTCTATAGATCCTAACCCAGATTTGGGAAACATTCATAGATAGCAATACGTTGTGGAAATTGTGCGGGGTATACCGACACGGTTGAAGCAATAGCTATATTAGTGCGACATATTTGTGAGTACCGGTAGCCTTTGAGTCAATCAAAGAGAATACAGGGCCGCTGAGTGATGTCACTAAGCACTAATGACCTAGAACCTTACTTGACCATCTTGGCCTTTTTTAGGGGTAGTGAGATGACCGACTTTGGTGCAGTCCGAAGTTGGTAGATACTCGATACTACACTCATTGAGGATTGTTTTCTTGGAATATTTTGGTTGCTAGTTCAGTGGCTAAACCAAAACGATGAACATAGAAAACAATCCAATGATATTGAGCTCCTTAGAACCCGGTTACTATTTATAGGACAGGTTTTGAGCCAACTACACTCAAGAGGGTACTTACCTATGAAACCTCATGCAAGCCTGAAATCTAAGGGCTCTTTTGTGTGACTTGTGTGCCTTCAAACTTGAACTACTTGCACATTCTTGTTATCTGACAACATGAGTTTCCTTGCAGGTTTTATTTACAGTCCTTATCTAATAATCTGGATTTATTGCAGGGCTTACTTACATCACCTCACACTTTTGCTTAAACGCATAGCATACACATCATAACATCATGCCTTAACATTTCTTTAACCATTTCAAGGATCTCAAGGGTCTGTGATGCAGGTTATGGTAAATCAAATGGCTAGCAAGGGGCAAAGGGGATTTATTTTCCTCTAGCCAAGGGTGTCTAGAAATCCAAGCATGATAACTTGAGTCAGGGGCTATGACCCACTCGATATGGTGAGCTTGACTCTTGAAGAAGGACTCTCAGCAACATGAAGTTCCTTCAATCAAGCTACAAGATTCAGATTCTAACAGTTTCTTGTTTACCCCACAAGATCCTTGAAAACATTGCATACATATATCATACATATCATTGCATAACAGGTCTCCCAGTACAGGTCTCTTATCTTCTTTGCTATTTATTTCAGAAATCATCATGTCTATTGAGCCTTCCACTGAGCAAGATATCAATGCCCTCCAGGCCCAAAATGCCCAATTTCAAGAGTTGGTCATGAGCCTAGCTAAGGGTCAGCAGGACCTGAAGACCCTAATTCTGAAAGAGAGGAAGAAGAAGAAAAAAAGGACCATCCTGTTCAACACTGGACGTAGGTTTGGGAACGGGCTGCAGAATGAAGTTGATCTGACCACCCCATCTGGAGGGAAAGATAGTCCACAAGAAAGGAGGGCTCCTAGCCCTATAGTCTCCAACAACGAGACGGACTATGATGAAGAACAGTATCCTCCTGCTGAGGATAAGTACAAACAACTGGAAGACCGTTTGAACGCCATGGAAATACAGAAGGTTCCCGGTCTGGACTTCGGAGATCTAGGTCTATCCTATGGGGTGGTGATTCCCCATAAATTCAAGGCACCTGCCTTTGCCAAGTACGACGGAGCTTCCTGTCCAAAGCTACACCTCCGGTCATATGTGAGGAAGATTCAACCCTATACTACTGATAGAAATCTCTGGGTTCATTTCTTTCAAGATAGTCTGTCGGGGACTCAACTTGAATGGTTCTGTCAACTGGAAGGAGCTAACATCCGCAACTGAGAGGACCTTGCTGCTGCTTTTTAGAAGCAATACCAGTATAATGTCGACCTTGCTCCCACGCGTACTCAGCTTCAGGGTATGTCTATGGGTACAGGCGAAGGCTTTAAGGACTACGCTCAGAAGTGGAGAGATCTTGCTGGAAGAGTCCAACCCCCTCTGTCTGATAGGGAGTTGGTGGATATGTTTCTTGGGACTTTGTCTGGTCCCTATTTCAAACACTTGATCGGAAACTCTTCATCCAGATTCACCGAGCTAATACTGATCGGCGAAAGGGTCGAAGCTGGCATCAAAAGGGGGAAGAAAGATTCCAATGTTGTGTATGGTCAAAAGAGTCATCATGATCAACAGGTAGGGGCAACCCTGATCTCTGATCTCACGCCTGTTCAACAAAGATAGAGCAATAGGCATAGGGTAAGATATCAAGAAAGGCAGTATACTAACATCAACATGCCTTTGTCTCAAGCGTTACAACATTTGCTGAAGTTAAAGCTAATCACGCTAAAGGATCCTCCTCAAAATCCTGATACTTCCTCTTCTAAGTATAATCAGAGTGTGAGATGTGCCTACCATTCTGACAGTCCTGGACATGACACCGACGACTGTTGGAATTTTAAGAACAAGATCCAAGACTTGATTGATGCCAAGGAGATCAAGTTTGATCACTGATCCTACGCCAAATCATTGAGAATGTCTTTGTTTCATTTGAATTTTCAAGTTGTAATTTCTTTTGTTATTCAAACAATTATCTATTAATGTCAAACTTTATTTCATTAATGCATTGCATATGTTTGTCTTGATTTGATCCAATCATTTTCGTTACATTTAAACTGTGCTTTTTAATCACTTTATGAAATTCAACTCTTGCTAAAAGTTACAAGCCTTTAGAGGGAGGATGACGAAACAATGCCATAATCTCATACAGTATGCTTTTGGACAGACCTTGCTGACGATGTACAGGCATTTCTTTCAAATCCTAAACACTGGAGTTATAAGGAAGATAATCTCTAGTCAACCCCTTCGAGCCAAAGAAGTAGGAGTTTTCTGTTTTAAACACAAATTGAAAACCTTTAATTTAAACCTGGGGCAGGGTAGTCTCTTAGTTAATTCAAAAGACGCACATTGAAGTCGCAAAACTCTCAGTTTATAATACAACGAATGACATCAAAAGCATTCCTCTGGAATCAAAAGACAGTGGTGGTTCCTTATCTCATAGGCAGTCAATCTCTCAAAAGAAAAAGGCCCACTGAGCCAAAACCTATAAAGGAGGCTTAAGAAAGCTGGGGCATCCCGCTGACTGTAATCTCAAAAACAGAAACAACCAGGCAAAAGTTAGGGATAATAAATCAAAAGAACGAGGTCATTACAAATCCTCGACAACATGAAAAATGTTACAAAAAATGATGACTTCCTTCAAAAATTCAACTTGTGTGAACCATCACCAAAAACATCGTTCCAGACTCATTTGGAGTTCAAATGCACAATTAACTGAGTTTAGGATTGAAGAACATCACAAAGAGCGGGTGGGTACAAATATACTTTGAGCCTTTATCCTTTGTTTCTTAAACCGTGAACCAAGCCACATTACAACCCTTCAAAAGTCCTAACTGAAGCATGGGTTAGTTCGAAAGCATACCGTTACAAAAGGTATCCTGACTCCTGTAAGGTTTTGCCCTAAATCTTGTGTTGAATTTGTCTTATAAAGAGTTTTCTGCTAAAAAACGCATTTTTCAAAACTTCGAGACAAGCATAAACTTTGCATTATTTGAATATCACTGTTTGCATTTGGCTACTTGTTTGACAGCGGAGAAATTCGCACAACGAATATCCAATGAACGAAATCCCTCTCAGTGAACAAAATCACTTCAAAAAGGATGACACTTCCATTGACAAATCTCCTTCCAATCAAGGGGCATGGCATGATCATTGTCCATCACCTAGGGCAGTCCAGTCAAGATTTCAAGAAATCTCTGAAGAAGTGTAGAGTAACCAGGGGCAAGTCTCCATCTCCGTCACTTGGGGCATTGAACATCAATCTCGGTGAAGGGTTACATACAATTAAACATTTTCTGGCAATGTCACAAACACTTACTACTAGGGGCAATGAAAAATCTCCCCAAAATCCTTCTCATAGGATGACATCCCAACAAGGGTTTAATCTCTGAAAACCTTTCCCCAACTGAATCAACCTCAAGAATCCTCGGGGACTTCCCCCAACGAAGATGTCACCTCTCTAGCACACTGACGACAGGGTTTATTTCCCCAACAACACCAGGATTCCCCAGCTTGGGTTTGCCTCTCTGACTACTACAAATCAAAGGACCACAACTTCTCTTCCCCAGTAGACTACTCTACAATCCCCAACAAGTTACTGCGAAACCTGGACCCGACCAGATATCAGTTCAACTTCGAACCCCAGTAGAGCAACGAACGACTAAGACTCCTAAACTCTTTTCCCAAGCAGAAATAAACATACTCCCCACAGAGTTTTCAATATCCCCCAGCGGAGTTCTCCTCAAATAACAAAGCAGGGATCCCCGGTGGAAACGTTTTGAGCAAAGTCCAAGACAAAATTACACTTCAACAATATTCATAACATATGCATACAAAATACATATGACACAAATCTCATTTTATTTTGAGAACATCATTACACAATGCATACATCATGACATTGCATACAACTAAATCTTTACCTTTTCAGGAAAGATCAATCAACAGGCAAAGATCATCATCTTCTGAGATTCCTTCTAGAGACAGTTCAGATGCGAACCAGATATGGCTGACATTCTGATACTTATTCCAGACTCCTTCTAGAGACAGTTCAGATGCGATCCAGATATGGCTGACATTCTGATACTTATTCCAGACTCCTTCTAGAGATAGTTCAGATGCGACCCAAATATGGCTGACATTCTGATACTTATTCCAGACTCCTTCTAGAGATAGTTCAGATGCGACCTAGATATGGCTGACATTCTGATACTTATTCTAGACTCCTTCTAGAGATAGTTCAGATGCGACCCAAATATGGCTGACATTCTAATACTTATTCCAGACTCCTTCTAGAGATAGTTCAGATGCGACCCAGATATGGCTGACATTCTGATACTTATTCCAGATCCCTTCTAGAGATAGTTCAGATGCGATCCAGATACGGCTGACATTTTGATACTTATTCCAGATTCCTTCTAGAGACAGTTCAGATGCGATCTAGATATGGCTGACATTCTGATACTTATTCCAGATCCCTTCTAAAGACAGTTCAGATGCGATCTAGATATGGCTGACATTCTGATACTTATTCCAGATCCCTTCTAGAGATAGTTCAGATGCGATCCAGACACGACTGACATTCTGATACTTATTCCATATTCCTTCTAGAGACAGTTCAGATGCGATCTAGATATGGCTGACAATATGATACTTATTCCAGATCCCTTCTAGAGACAGTTCAGATGCAATCTAGATATGGCTGACATTCTGATACTTATTCCAGATCCCTTCTAGAGATAGTTCAGATGCGATCCAGATATGGCTGACATTTTGATACTTATTCCAGATTCCTTCTAGAGACAGTTCAGATGCGACCCAGATATGGCTGACATTCTGATACTTATTCCAGATTCCTTCTAGAGACAGTTCAAATGCGACCCAGATATGGCTGACATTCTGATACTTATTCCAGATTCCTTCTAGAGACAGTTCAGATGCGATCCAGATATGGCTGACATTCTGATACTTATTCCAGATTCCTTCTACAGACAGTTCAGATGCGACCCAGATATGGCTGACATTCTGATACTTATTCCAGACTCCTTCTAAATACACTCCAAATACGATCCAGATTCGGATGTCATTCTGTCACTCATTCAAATTACAGTCCAGATTCGGATGTCATTCTGTCACTCATTTCAAATTACAGTCCAGATACGATCCAGATTCGGATGTCATTCTGTCACTTATTTCAAATTACAGTCCGTATACGATCCAGATTCGAATGTCATTTTCTATCACTCATTCAAAATACAGTCCAGATATGATCCAGATTCGGATGTCATTTTGTCACTCATTCAAATTACAGTCCAGATACGATCCAGATTCGGATTTCATTCTATCACTCATTTCAAATTACAGTCCAGATACGATCCAGATTCGGATGCCATTTTGTCACTCATTCAAATACATTTCAGATACGCTCCAGATGCAGACGCAATTCTGACAATCATCCAGACTCAACTCCATTCTCCAGCAGCTCCGAGATTTATTTTCCCAGCAAAAACATCACATTTCCCTACGTCATAGTGTGGACGAGTACTATAACCTCAACGGTATACTCCATTGAGCACGAGTCAGTTCTTAGATCTTGATGTTCTCCTCCGTTATAGTGTGGACAAGTTCTATAACCTCAGAGGTATACTCCCGGTGGGCACGAGACAGTTCCTAGATCTTGATGAAGATGTTTCCCCCCAATTGAATTATGAACAGGTTCTTAAAACTCATCTTAAGCATTTTCTCAGTTGAAGTACATGCAGGTTCCTAAATCTCAATAAAGTTAGACTTCCCCAACGGAATCTTCTACAACAACAGGTATGAAAGTTCTCGCTAAGGAATCTCTTATGCGATCGACACTCCTGCAGATGGCATCTATAAACTCATCCTCCTACCAACAATCTCCAAATGGAATCTGTAAGCCCATTCCCGATATCACAATGCTGATACTTCACCATGCGAGTGCAAATTTCTGGGCACTCTAGTGTTCAATCATCTTCCACCTTCGGATCACGAAAGGCACGCAAGCCAATCTACATCCTCAGGTTTAAGAAGATTGAACAGGGGCAACTGTTGTACCCCAAAATTTGCCCTCTCATGTTTCCCAAAGTCTTCCCCATGCATGGTTGATCACAAACTCTTGCCTAAGGAAAGGGAAAATTTTTGAGTGGTGCTTTAAGTACATTTCGATTGGCATTCTGAAGGAGCCTTTCGATTGGCATTCTGTCAAGCTTTTCGATTGGCATTCTGTCAAGCTCTTCGATTGGCATTATGGACAAGCATTTCGATTGGCATTATGTCAAGGCTTTCGATTAGCATTCTGAAAGACCCTTTGATTGGTATTCTGAAGGAGCCTTTCGATTGGAATTATGGACAAGTACTTCGATTGGCATTATAACAGTGTCCTTCGATTGGAATTCCAAAAAGGTCCATTCGAAGAAGCATTCAAAGGGTCCATTCGAAGAAGCTTTCGAAAAGCATCGAAGGAGGCCATCAGCCCATTCGAAAGGGAGCATTCGAAGGAGGCCATCAGCCCATTCGAAAGGGAGCATTCGAAGGCCAGTTACATGTCATTCAAAATTCAAAAAGGGACAAGATCCCATGTGTTTAGCCAATGTTACGAACTCTAATTCATGGCTTTCAAACACATAATCAACATTACAAATTCTCATTCATGGCTGTCAAACACATAATCAAGGTCATTTAAACCTTTGTCTTCCTGTCCCCTCCACCCCCTCTATATAAAGAGATCACAAGTGTTTCAAGAGAGGACGGAAATATACAGAAAAAATAGAGAAAAGAAACAGGGAGAACTTGGAGATACGCTGCCAAAAATCATCAGCACTTCCAGGAAGCCATACCCAATCCTTGCACCAGCCATTCCACTCTCAGAATCATAGATCAAAGCACTTCTGTTTGGTAAAAAGAAATCTAATCTCAAACTCATTTCGATCTCTGATTGCATATTCACGTTATTACTGTTGTTTGTGAATGATTTAATGTGCTACATATAAGCTACAGCGCAGAGATGAGATTGTGCCATTGCTTGGGCACAATCTGAGTTTCTCCTTCGAATCCCAGGATAAAATAAACCCAGACCCAGATTCAGCAGGTGCGAATAGGGAGGAAATTCGAATCAGGGGGTAAAGTCCCCCCTGGACCTTTAACATGTGTTTCGTTTTTGCAGGAAATATATTCTCAGGATCCTGTTCAGAGTTTCGAAGCTCAGCAGCTTAGCTTCGAACTGGACCCAGGACTTCCAGATCGAAGGATGACATATCCAGATCGAACACCCTCAGAATGCAGCCCCTCATGCACCTTCGATCCAACCTCTTCACTGGGTCGAAAGACAGCCCACGCTTCTTTCGACCCAGGCCTCCAGAATTATTTTATTTTTCTTGATTTACTGCCTGATTTCATTTTCGTTTGGACCATTTTATTTGTTTTTTTTAATCAACATAAAAATCATAAAAATAAGTAACTTAGAATTAGGATTTAATTTAGTTAATTATTTTAACTTATTTTCTCCAATTTTAAAATCAGTAGACTTAGGATTTATTTAAATTCAATCCTTTTCATAAACAAAAAAATGCAAAAAATATTAAGTATGTTTTGGAGTTAATTTTAATCAGTTTTTTTTTAATTAATTAAATTTGACTTAATTGAACATTTAGCATTTTCCCAAAAATAAAATAAAACAACAAAGGTTCTTATTCTTAGGATTTTTCAGATTCACGCGCGTTTATTTTATTGTAACTGCTTACTGGTTTGTGGTAGCTTAAATTAAGACTTTTACTTTACTGCTTTTATTCCCCCAATTTTTGGACATGTAAATAATCCCCCGAAGCCTTGAAATAGCGTAGGATTTACAATTTCTGCACTTTAAATTCCTGTACATATATTAACTGCTTAGATGTATGCTAACTAGGATTGTATGACAAGATTAACTCTTAAACTTAAAATCAACAGCAGCTCACCATGACATACAAAGATAAGATAACTGAAAAAACAATACACTCGCACATGCCACTCTTAGGGTATACCTCACTTGGTTGCCTCAAGTGTGGTCATTGAGTATAGGAAGTCTTAGAGGTCGCCCTCCCGTCTAAAGATCAAAGTTGCCTCGAAGCGGTTGCCTCGATAAAAATGATCTAAGACATTAGGGTTACCGCTAAAGCATCCTAACATTGCTTTAGTGACCACACGTCCCTTAAATCGAATTGACCCGAAAACTCCAACGACGATGCTACCTACTCCTCAATAGTGGGATACCATTGTCTAAAGGACATTAGCACAATTTAATTCCTTTTTGAGTAGGTAGAGGTCCTTAAGTACTTGCTCCTTAAAAAAAAACAAAACAAAACTTTTCGCACTTACACTTTCTTCAAAAATAAAACAAAACTCTTTTTAAAACCCACAAATACAAAGAAAAGCAAACTTTTAAAAACATAGTGAGCAAGTACCTAAGAGCCCGTGGATAACCACGGATAGAAAGGGTGCTAACACCTTCCCTTTCTATAATCTACCTCCCGAACCCGAGAAAAATATCGAAAAGGAATTTTCTGTGCTTTTGTCCTTTCCTAGTTGGATAAAATAAAAGACGGTGGCAACTCTTGCTTACCGCAACATTTTGCAAAAATAAACGCAAACGCGAACCAGCATTAAAAAACAGTCAGTTCTTATTTCCACCGATCACATGGGGCATTGACATGATTGGAGCGATAAAGCCCACTGCTTCCAATGGCCACCGTTTCATATTTGTTGCCATTGATTACTTCACCAAATGGGTTAAAGCTACCTCGTATGCCTTAGTCACAAAGAACGTTGTAGCCAGGTTTATCAAACATAACCTCATCTGTTGTTACGGTGTCCCTGAAAGAATCATCACCAAAAATGGAACTAATCTCAACAATGCTATGATTACGGAACTTTACACTCAGTTCAAAATCAAGCATCACAATTATTCTCCTTACAGACCTAAAATGAATAACACAGTGGAAGCTGCTAATAAAAATATAAATAAGATTGCTCAAAAGATGGTGGTGACCTATAAAGACTGGCATGAGATGCTACCATTTTCTCATCATGGCTACCGTACTTCAACTCGAACTTCAACTGGGGAAACTCCTTTCTCTTTAGTTTATGGCATGGAAGTTGTTTTGCCTGTTGAAGTGCAGATTCCTTCTCTAAGGATTATGAAAGAAGTAGACTTAGGAGAAGATGAATGGATTTAGAATAGGTTGGATCAGTTGAACTTAATTGACGAGAAGAGACTGGTTGTTGTTTGTCACGATCAAATCTATCAAAAGCGTATGATCAAGGCATTCAACAAGAAGATCAAGCCTCGAGTGTATCAGACTGGAGACTGGGTAATAAAGCGCATCATTATTCCAAAAGGCGATCCCAGGGGCAAGTGGACTCGCACATACAAAGGGTCATTTGTTGTTAAGAAAGTTTTCTCTGGTGGTGCCATGATGCTGACTACTATGCACGACAAAGATTTTCCACATCCTATGAACACAGACATAGTCAAAAAATACTACGCATAAAAATGACCCGCTAGGTTGACATACCTACACAAAAATAAGGGCATCCCAGCGAACCAAAGAGGTTCGGGAAAAAGTTAGGGATATATACAAAAGATTGTACACTCGATAAGTCGAAAACCTGAAAGGGTGGCTTGGGCAAAAATGGGTATCCTGGTGGACTGAAAACTCGAAAGGGAGGTCGAGGCAAAAGTTAAGGATTAAAGCGTATGACAATGTCCCATGGAATATCTACATCCAACTTTATTACCAATGTCCAAATTCAATGGTATGAGATTAATTCAGTCAACTTCTTTCAATGGCAAGAGATGATGTTCAAAGATATGGGGGCAATAGCGAATTTGGAACACAATGAGATCACTTCTACATGGCTATTATTTTTGTTTTCACTTTGTATTCTTTCGATGATTTCCTCTTACTAGGATCTCTGTCTCCTTGTACAAAAACGCCTATTTGTAGGTAAAACATCAATACCAATATACTTTGAAGTGCAAACTTGTTTTTTTTCTTCTGTTTTGAGTGCAAAAGTGTCCAATGACTAAAAATTGAATGAACATATGCATATGAACATGATTAACTTTTAAAAAATGTATGCATAAAAAAGGTAATAAGCATTTCCTTAAGGATTTGGGATATCCCCATAGAGTTACTTCAATAAAAATCTCCCCACTGAATTAAATTCGTACATCCAGGGTTCCAATCTCTTAGAAACCCGCTCCCTAGCTGAGTAGGTCTTAATAAAGAAGCCTCCTGGAGTTCTTCCTAAAGAATTCACTTCCCAATTAGGTCGTCAAATATTCTCTTCAACGGGGTTTATTTCCCCAACAAAATACAAATTCCCCAATACAAGTATTTTCCTTAGACCATTACAAATCAATGGACAAGACTTATAATCCCCAACGGAGTCGTTACTATCCCCAAAAGTTGTTGCGAAGCCTGGAATCCGACCAGATAATAGTTTAACTTCATCTAAGTTACTATGAAGCATGGAATCCGACCAGATAACAGTTTAACTTAATCTATGTTGTTGCGAAGTCTGGAATCCGGCCAGATAACAGTTAACTTCATCTAATTTGCTACGAAGCCTGGAATCCGACCATATAACAGTTAATTTCAATTGCTGCGAAACCTGGAATCCGACCAGATACAGTTAATTTCAGTTGTTGCGAAGCCTTGAATACGATCAGATAACAGTTAACTTTATTTTCCCCAGCAAGTTGTTGTGAAGCCTGGAATCCGACCAGATAACAGCTAAATTTTATTCTCCCCGATAGAGAAATGGATAACTAAAACTCCTGAACTCTATTCCCCAAGCAGAAATCAACACTCCCCGCAGAGCTTCTCCAAGCAAATCCAATATTCCCCATCAGAATTCTCCTTAAACAATAAAGCGGGAATCCCCAGAGGAAACACTCTAAATAAGGTATGAAGATGCACATACTCTTCAACCCCACCAACCATCCGGGATTTAATTTCCCAAAACTCCCCAGCATTTGTCAAGGATTTATTTTCCAGACAAAGATACGCTTCAAACAATATTTCATATTCATACATCAAACTACATACATTACAAATTCATATAACATAATCTCATTTATTTTGAGAACATCATTATGCCATGCATACATCTGCATGCAACTAACCCTCTTCCTTGTAGGAAAAATTATTCAATAAACAGGCCTCTTCTGGTTAGATTTGTTTCCCCAGTGAAGTCACTGTCACAAAAGCTCTTCTGGTTAGATTTATTTCTCCTGCTTAAAGACGGGCAAAAGACATCTATTCTTTCAGTATAAATCGACCAAAGATTTATTCTGATACTTCTTCCAATTTCTACCAACAGTCACTCTGGATGTCATCTGTAAGCCCATCTTTGACGAATTCTTTATCACTTCTCCGAATGGAATCTTTAAGCCCATTCCCGACACAATCAAACTAACACATCATTGAATGTATATTTCTTGGCACTTTAGTGTTCAATCATCTTTCACCTTCTAGTCACGAATGGCGGACCCGCCAATCTAACTCTTCAGGTTTAAGAAGATTAAACAGGGGCAGTTGTTGTACCTAAAAATTTTCCCTCCAATTTCTAATGAAATTTCTCACAAAGATCTTCAAAAGCTCAAGCTTGCACAAGTATTGACTAGGTCAAGTCATCTCCTCAACACCGATACCTCAAATTAGGGTTTGAGTTTGCACAAGGACAATTGGACTTTTAATGCCTCATATTACTTTCACGAATCATTATGGACCCTCAAGATCGCTCATGTCAAGTTTAAAGTCGTAGATCACAAAATTGCTCAGTTAATTGACAAGATGACCTAAAATCAACTATATTGGGTAAAAAGTCAAATGTGGTCAACCTACAGTCAAACTTCAAGATTTTGGACCAATATCAACATTTTGAAGTCATATGTCTCAATTTATCAAGTTTGGATCATAAATCCCCAGGAAAATTGTTCAAATCACCAAAAGGGCAAAATGGTCAAAATTATGGTTTTGACTGTATCTGACTGATCAAGGATTGTTTGACCTAATACATAATCTAATGGCTTAAAGTACAATCTCATGAATTCAAATACAACATATTAACCTAATTTCATGGCTCAAAACACTTCTCAAGATCATTGGATTGATAGATGAAATTTGGTTAACTGATGAAAAAGTCAATTGTACACTGAAAAGTCAAATTTTGACTTTTTGGTCAATAATAGGTTTCAAAGATCAAAATTCATCAAGACATTCAAAATATGAAATTTGGTCAAGAAATCAAGAAAGTCAAAAAGTCTTTGGGAAAGTCAACATTTTCTATACTTAGAAATTTTTCCAAGTGTTTTAAACATGATAATTTCATAACTTCATACCAATTTTTCACCATGATGCAAAATGATTCAAAGGAAACTTTCGACATGAAAGTTGTAAATCTTGATGAATTCTACAACTTTTTATTAGAGGGTTGATGTCCAAATAACACTTAGATTTGAAGATATGAGCCCATGAAGTCATGACATTATTGTCTAACCTTAGAGAAATTTTCCAAATATTTTAGTTCCAAGATGATTTTGTCAAAATGGCAAACATGAAAGTTATAGAGGATGTTTCAATCTTTCCAAAACATCCAAGAGGATGAATTTATTATACTTGAGCTAGGAGATTCAAAGACATGAAGTTGGGCATCCATTCTTGAATTAGAAGTATTTTTGGTGAAAAACACATGATTCAATCTATATGTTATGCTACATAATCTTATGTTACGGGCCCCTTTACTTGTAAATATCACCATAATTTAATGTTTACATAAAATCTTGAATCATTATCCAAGAGATACAAGTCATTATCCAAATAACTTGACATTTAAGGTAAAAAGTTACCATTGCTAATCTTGAAAGGAAAGCTTGTTGGTACAAAACTTATCTTGAGCCCATACCTTGTTTACTTCTGATTTTACTCCACCATAAAACATAGAAAGTAGCCCCTCTATACCAATAACTTTAGTACTTCATCTTGGGACTTTAGAGAATTGACATAGTTTGATATTTGCATCCCAACCAAACAATAACATGCTGTCTTGCAAATCTAATCAGCTCTTGTTCCCAAACCTATTTCCTATAAATAGAGGGATCATTTGCAAGGGAAGGAGGTCCAAAAAAATAGAAAGAGACACTAGCACTCAAAATCCCTTCACTCACAAAAAAACCAGAACTGTTCATAAAAACCTCTATCTTTGAGCTTTGAAGTCCAAATCTTTGAATCTCATACTTTGAAATTTTTCCTCAAACAAACCATCCAAATACTTCAAATAAATCATATAGAAGTTGTTTAAACACAAGAACAACTTCTGTAACATCATTATCACCATCTTCCAAACTCAAAAACATTGTCTTGCAAGATGACTTGGTTGGAGAGATTCAAACACTTTCAACATCAAGTAAATATTGGAACAACTTCAGGGAGGTCTAAAACCTGAAAACATCATGAGTTTCAGAGGTGATCAAAATGAATTAATCACCGGCTCCGGAACAGTAGCTGTTAGGATGACTATATTCTTTTACAATGAAAGGAAGAGAAACAACACTTATAAGATAAGAATTTCCCACCTTATAAAACTAAAAGGATTAATTGTAACTTTGGTCCCCCTATTTAGTTTATTTCTTGATTTTGATCCCCCAAATTTAAAAACCACTATTTTAATCCCTTTTTAAAGTTTTGATTTTGAATTTAATCCTCCATTCAATTTGGTACATATTTTCAGTGACATGGCGTAATTTTAGTTGAGTTGTAATTTTTTATAATTATTTTATTCATTTTCTTATATTGAAATTTTGTTAAAACATGATAATTTCAAAAAATTAGTCCCAATGTGACTTGAAGCTGTGAACAGTCACACAACAACAACTTTTACTAACCACTGCACTAACATTTTCAACTTGTAATATTTCCACCTGAATTTATTTATACATTTCATTAGAGTCTAAAAGTTTTGTAAAAAAAGAGCATCTTCTTCTCTAACGTAACCTAAGTAAAGCGTAATTATGGTATTCTCATTCACAGGTAACCCATTTACTAGCACAGATCCTTTGCTACCAGTACTTTCAAGCACAACTACACCACTTCTCGAGCACTGGTCATTTCCAAAAACAACAATAATCATACTACACATACATATATAGGTATTCACCTTAAATAACTATATATAGAAAAATCAAAGCATATAACCTTATAGCACCATAACATTACAATATTAGAGAACTTTGAGAAACATTTACTGGTAAAATGAAAATTTGTTGCATGTGCTTACTTTTGTGTTTCATTAATAAGCTAAATAAACAAAATTATATCAATACGCTCCAATATACTTAATTGCATCAAACATATAAATGATTATGCAAACTTCACATGTGAACTGACGTGTAAAAAATTTCAACTACAAAACCAAATATTTATAGTTGCATAGAAATCAAATTTTTTTAGCAACAAGTTTTAAATACTTGTGCATCATCCCAAATGTAGGAAAAATATATCAATTAATAATTCATCTCAACACTTCTCAGTTTCATGGTTTCGGTGTTATGGTGGTTGTTGAAGGTGAAGTGTTAAGTATTCACGGTTTTGAGAAGTGAATGTATGTAGTGGTGAGTTGTTTTGTGGATCCTCTGATTTCATGGATATTTGTGAGGATGGTGGATTGATGGTTGAGTGTAGTTTGTATGGTTGGTTTATGTGGATCGAACGAACATAGAAGAGAGAATGCATGTTGGTGGTTGTTTAATGAAGAAGAATGTTAAGGAATGAGAAGTTATTGTGTGGGTTACGTTAGAGAAGAAGATACTCTCTTTTTTCCCCAAACTTTTTAGACGATAATTAAGTGTATAAATGAATTCTGGTGGAAATATTACAAGTTGAAAGTTTTAGTGCAGTGGTTAGTACAAGTTGTTGATGTGGGAGTGTTCGACCAATTTTTTGAAATTATCATGTTTTAACAAAATTTCAGAATAAGAAAATGAATGAAATAATTATAAAAAAGGATAACTCAACTAAAATTATGTCACACCACTTAAAATAAGCACCAAATTGAATGGGGGACTAAGTCCAAACACAAAACATAAAAAAAGGACTAAAATCATGGTTTTTAAAGTGGGGGAATCAAAATCAAGAAATAAACTAAATATGGCGATCAAAGTTGCAACTAAACCAAACTAAAAATAGAATGTCTCAAGTGTGTCAATAAGGAGAAGTGGACGTGGCTCAGGTATTTAAGTTACAATAGCTTGGGAAATATCTTAGTTGAACTAGCTTGACTTTATCAAAGGCATGCCTTAACTGAAGTTTACTTCAGATGCTTTCTGTGAAGCATGTTAGACGGGAAAAGTTTTCAAAAACTTATGTTGTTTCTTTCATTAATCTATTGGAACTTCTGCACATTGATTTGTCTTATTTAGTGAAAACTATATCAATCAATGGAAAGAAGTAAGGATTAATTATTTTAAATAACTACAACAAGTGAACTTAGGTGAAGTTTCTCTAACACAATGATGTGTCACATTATGCATTCACCACCTTCTGTACTCAAGTTCTATTTGAGATAAAGTCTCAAACTTTGTCAAACCTATATAGAAAAGAACTTATGGGAAAATGATATAATCACATCATGTTAATTTCAGAACAATGTCTCCATATGACCTATTTCTGCAAAGACTTGATATGAATTATGGAAAAACAAGAAAAAGACATTTCTTATCTTCATCAATTGGATGCTTTTGTTTTATCCTAGACTCTAAAGAAAATATGAACTTGATTGATTCTAATGCTCAATGTGGTATCATGTTATGATGTTCTGAAAGCTCAAAAGGCTACAAGTTGTATAACACTAAAACATTTTTTAATCAATTCATGCCAGACTTAATGATAAGCTTGACTTTGAAAAGTATAAGCTAGTTGATAAACTTGCAGGTATGGAGTTTTACATGTCAAAATCTGATGGTAATGGAGCTACGACTGAAGAACAAGAAGAAAGATGATCATAAGATGTTCAATCAGAAGCTTTCATTGAATAAACTCCTGTAAAAAGAACCCTTTAAGAAGGACGTTTCAAACCAAGTATCTGATCAGAAAGGAACTCATATTGTTGTAATCAAATGGATGATCAGAAACAAGGGAGATGACAAAGGTGACCCCGCGATAGACAAAATGCACCAGGTTAATATTTATATGCTTTCTGACAAAGTACTTATAGATACTTTTACAAGTTAAAAGTTATTCTATCAAGGAAAAGGTCAAATTATTCATGGTCAGATGTATCCTTTATAGGAATCTCTACATTATGGACACTGACGAGTCTCATCATTAAGAAATGTTAGACCTTAACTATCTGACATTCTTTGTAAACTACCTCTCTGAAATAAAAATTGTTAGGTCGCTATTCAATTGTTATGATAAGTTTCTATCATGTGTCTTATCTTGCATCTTGGAACTCATATTATACCCATCTCTCTCTATAAATTCTCATTTATTGAGATATCATCTTTCATGGGGTATTTGAACCGTATCTCTTATATAGCTAGTTATGTTTTCCTTTCCTCTACTTAAAGCCTTGATTTCCCCGTTTTAGTTATTCATCTCTCTCACCTCATGGATTCTAGAACCTTTCATGGTGATGAAGATTTCCTTGAAATTATCTGTGAGCTTCATCCAAAATATTCCAAGGTCCATCAGAGATAATCCGGGTCTTACTCAAAGTATTTTCGTGCAAGGATGGTCCAGCTACTTTGCGGCATTGTTTGGACCAATCTATCTTGACCTAGACAGGAGTTTTTGGTTGCATTCCTGTTTTACCCCAAAATTTTCCCTCCCATATTTCTCAATACATTTCAAGTAAGGTCCTCAAATTGCTCAAAGAAGGTCAAGAGTTGACCAGACAAACTCTCTCCTAAAGCAGTCTACCCCAAATTAGGGTTTCAGTTTGCATCAAGATGTTTGAGTCTAAAGGATCCCAAATTCTCACCATTGCCCTAATATGTTCACAAGATCATCCATGTCAAGTTTCAATCCTTGCAGAGGAAGTTTGCTCAGTCAATTGCTCAAAGGCCTGAAAATCGACTATGCTAGGGCAAAAGTCAACTATGGCCCACATATAGTCAAACTTCAAGATTTTTGGTCAACATCCTCATTTTGAAGTATTATTCATCATTTGATCAAGGGATGATCATTATTCCTCAAGGATTACTCACAATTTATCAAAACCCAAAAGTTGCTAAATTAGGGTTTTGCAGGAAAAGTCAACTCCACTTTGACCAAGCATAACTTTCTCATACTTTATCAAAAATGACCCATCCAAAGCTCATTTTGAAGAGGATGTAATTCCTTACAATTCATCTTCAGCTCCCAAGTTCAAAATATGCACTCACAAGAAGATATGAATTTGGACATTATAGGTCATTTTGAAAAGTCAACAAAATCACCTTTTGGGTCAAAGCTTCATACATGAACATGGAAGACTCAATTGAGATGAGACCAAAAGTGTTGCTTAGAGGACATCTTAAGCTTTCAAAAAGTCCAAGAACACATCTCTAGGGTCAAAATTGAGGGAGTTATGCATTGGAAAAGTTGACCCTTTTTGCAAAATTGCCAAAAGTCAAATGTGCCCAAAATTGCAATTTTTGTCAAATGGGCCCAACTTTTTATGCTTGCACTGAGTTTGTAATGTGACCCACGACCCATGAGCCCTTACACTTGTCATTATATTATTTTTGTCATTTATTTTGATTTTATTTCAATTAAATCAAATAAAATCAAAATAAAATCATGAAAATATCAAAAACTAATCAAAGCTTGAGATTTTGTGCCTGTTTAGGTCTATTATACAGCTGGAGATTGAATTAAATCGTGCAAGGTTCATTTGGACACAAAAAGATTGCATTTTGCTTGATTTAGAAAGATTTTATATAATGATCAAATCATGAATCAACAATCATAATTGGAGAGATTTGATACAAGTTTGTAACCCTAATTCCTTCTAGGGTACATAAGGGACAATTGCATATCAGAAACAAAGACATTGGAGGCGTGCAAAATAGAAAACAAAAGTTGCAAAATTCAAGAAAAAGTTGTAAATTGATTTCCAGGTTTCAGGCCATCTCAAGCCTTTCTAAGCATCCCAATCGCTTGCTGGATATCCCTAGATCACATTGTAATCATTAGCAAGCTTCCAAACATCCAGAAACGCACTGTAAGTGTCGCATGACTTCCATACTTTCTTGAATTCGAATATCATAATTCTGGCACATTTAGCACGATTCATTGATATATTATTAAACCTTATGAATTTTGCAAGCTAATGGTCATATTTAATAGCGTTTTCATTGACTATACAACAAGTTGCCATAGTTAGGGTTCTTGTTTCGTTTTTAGGATTTTTCTGTACAGGGACAATTGGCCATGGATAATGGTACCATGATGCTCGTGAGGTTGCAACGAGTTGATTGGTACAATTGTTTTGCATTTATCATGCTTGTATAGGATTTTGGAAAGGCACAGGGTTATACCTACACCCAGGTGACCGTAGGTAAAAGTCAAGGAACTTTTAGCAACGGTGGGAGGAAGAAGAAGGGTAACGTGGCGCTCCATGACTTGCCCATTCAAATCTGCGCGCGTTTGATAATTATTATTTTGTTTTTACTATATAATAATTGTTTGTTATTCCTTGTACAACTAAGCAAGCCAGCGCAAGTGGTAAAGCCATTAGCCTTTGATGCACACGTCCTGGGTTCGATCCCAGGCGTGTGCATTTTATTTTCTCAATATTTTCAGGATGATTCAATACACCACATTGCAAAGGACTCATCATGTGCCATCCAGATCTCATCGTCAAAACCATCAACAAGCCAGATCCAAGGCTCCTCCAGTGAGGGTCCACCATGAGCATGAGTCAAGCATGGGCATGGGATTGAAAAAGTCAATGAGGCCATCAGCATTTGGGCCAAGATTTTCCATCAACACCCCCTCCTTTGCTATTCAACCACCAGGCCCATTTTATTTCTTTTCTAATTTTTCTTATTTAATTTAATTTGTTTAAATTGTTTCTAACACAAATAATTTATTTTTTTCACAAAAATCATAAAATCAATTTTCACAAAATTTAGAATTAGTTTTTTTTTTTGTTGTCAAATTTAATTTAATATTAGTTTAAATTTAATTTAGAGTAATTTTAACTTTTTGTAAATAAGTAAAATCAAATTAGAAAAATTAGGGTTAACTTGATTTAATTTTTATTTCTTTTCTCAAATAAAATAAAAATACAAAAATAGGTCAATTTAATTATTTTTCTTAAAATTAATTAATTAGAAATTAGGTTTTTATTTATTCAATTAAAACTTTATTTTCTCAAAATAGTACAAAAAACCCAAAAAAATGATTTTTCTTTAAATTAGGCTTAGTCGGGGTCAAAACCCTAATCGTTTCGATTCATCGCGCGCGCTTATTATTTTTGCAAATATTAATGTAACTGCTTACGGTATGTAATAGTTTTAATTAGGATTTCCTTTTTATTTATCGTTTTACGGGTTTTTTGGCTATGTAAATTAATCCCTCCCCTGAAGCCTTGTAATAGCGTAGTTTTTATTTCCCGCATTTTAATTCTCGCAAATATTAACTGTTAGATGTATGTTAATGGGATTGTATGATAAGATTACATGACAATTTAAAATGGCTAGCAAACCCTAAATGTGCAAAGATAATAATTGAAATCAAATCACTCGCACATGCGCACTCTTAGGGTATACTCTCACTTCGTTTGCCTTCGATAAACGATCATTAAGTATAGGGTGTCTTAGTGGTTACCCTCATGTCTATCAAAGATCAAAAGTCCCGTTCGGAAATGTTGCCTCGGAAAGGTTACCTCGGAAATGTTGCCTCGAATATGATCTTAAGACTTTAGGATTACTACTAAGACGTCCTAACATTGCTTTAGTGATCGTACGTCCCTTTCGAATTGACCCTTACAACTCCAACGGCGGTGCTACCTATTTCTCAATAGTAGGATAGCATTGTCTAAAGGAAACAAGAACAGAAACAATCTTTTTTCGAGTAGGTAGATGCTAGTAGGTACTTGCTCAAAATCAAACTTTTCACACTTGCACTCTTTTCAAACACAGTTTTCAAAAATACTTCGTAACACTCTTGAAGACCGAAGCAAGGGTTAAAACGAACTAAAACAAAAACTTTTCAAAACTAACACACACAAGCAATTTTCAAAAGATGAGCTAGTACCTAAGAGCCCGTGGAAAACTACGGATAGAAAGGGTGCTAACACCTTCCCTTTCTATAATCTACCCCCCGTACTCAAAATCTCAAAAAAGGAATTTTTATGTGCTTTTTTCCTTTCCAGTTGGATAAAATAAAATTCGGTGGCGACTCTCGCTTACCGCGACATTTTGCAAACACAAACGCAAAACGCAAACCAACATTTTCTAAAAAAGTCGGTTCTACCACCGTATCACAATGCCGATGTTAGGTCAAATGGAACAACCATTCATTCATATGTATTTGGAAACTCCATCATCATCACCCCAACCTCTATCATAGTTGCTATTAGTTGTTCCCAAGCAGGAGTTACCGTATAAGCTTTTCATAACAAATACTCCTTTGCTGAGAGACTCCACACTATTCATACAGTATCTGATGAATATGGTTGCACTAATACTGCCAATCTTCTTCCAGATGCTTCATTCTAGTTTCAACTTGTGTTGAAAAATATTAGACCTAGATTATCTATGCTGAGCACCCTAACCTATGAGGATAAAGTTTTCATCTTTTTCCTTGTTCATTGCATAAGAGTCAACTTACCTCAATCCATCTTTAACTACCTAAGGGACTCAATCATTTCCTTCAAAACTCCGCACCAGATCTTTATACCTTTTGTTAGAGTTCTCTCCATTCTCTTCAAAAGGGATAGGATTATTGGGGCAATTCATTAAAATGGTCTAGAGGATGTTCTTGAGGATGTTCGTTGCAAAGTCCTTCAAGTCTATTTCCTTTTAGGAGTTATTCATTTTTGTCGTCTATCTGTCTTCTATGTTTTAACAGTGTTGTGTCATCCCTGTTTAATCAATGAAATATTCCTATTTTGTTATATGATTTTATTGGATATATGTGTGCTAAATCAATATTATCATTTCCATAAATTCTTACCAAACATTTTTTAAAACCTTATGTTTTAAATGTAAAACTTGAATTCGGTTTTAAAATGTTGTCTTCAAAGATTTAACTTTCTGTTTCTCTCTCTCTCTCTCTCTCTCTCTCTCTCACCTTTTTTATTTTTGACAAAGGGGGAGAAAGTAAAATTATTTTTATAATGTTTATTCTTAGAATATTAAACTCAAACATATAAAATGTTGTTGCTACTAACTTTTTGTTTGATGTTTTTTATCCGGGAACCTTAAACAAGTTCACCAATTATTCTAAGACAGCTTGAAGATGAAGATCCTAATGCTAAGGTTGAAAACCTTATGGATGAAATCAACTCTGATTTTATACAGAATATGTTGGACACTTTGTGAATATATGAATATTCAAACAGATGTACCAAACACAATTCAGAAGTTATAAACTTACTAAAAGTAAGATAATCTTGCTTGATATCATAGGGTTCAGAAGTTGTTAACTTTTTGAAACTATAAAATTCAAACTTAAAGCTCAAAAGTTGTGCTCTCCTGAAGGGAAGACAAGCCAACATTCTGATGCTTGCTCACATACAGAGATTCCACTCAAAAGCTATGCGCGGATACATGTGCTTCTGCAACATACACTCTATTCAGAAGTTGTGAACTATCTGAATGTCTGATACAATGGAATATATCAGATTAAAAGATGATGCTTGAGAAGTATAGTGTTTTGGTTGTGATATTATAATCATGGAACATAAGCGCTGATACATGATGTGTATCATTATTTAATCAGTCTCAAATGAAGTTTTTATTCTTCATCAAGTGCTGATAGAAACCAGGTTCTGAGATGAAGACCGAATGTTCTAGTTAGACTCTGATGAGTTCCTGTAGGGAAGTTCTACTTCTCTACTCTATGTTCTGAATGCTAAAAATTTATTTTGTGAGTCTTGGACTATGAGGGATACTTTTAACAAGCTTAAATGAAATTTTGGGTTTAACAGATTCAGGGGGAGTTATGAGCTTAACTCTGAATTTGTCGATTACGGTGATTACCCTGTATAAATTGTTCTATCAAATACGTGGTTTTGTCATCAACAAAAAGGGGGAGATTGTAAGAACAATAAGTATTTCTACATCTGGCCTTGAGATTTGGATGATAACTCTACATCTTATCTTATAGAACAATTGTATACACTAATGGTGTTGTTCTAGTATGTAGTTGCTGCTATAATGTTCTGACTCTTGTACAAAGCGTGTGACATCATCAGGTTTTGAACATACACTAGTGGAAGAAAACATGTGGTTACATGTTACAGTTGAAGTCAAAGTTCTGAATCTATCTTCTGCAATGTGTCTAAGGAACATTAGTACAAGAGGTTTTGATCGTGACTTTGTGGTTAAGCTTTGAAGGCCTTCTAAAGTTTTACTTCTAAGTGTTACAAGTTCTAAAGATTATGAAGACGAGGTTCTGCTTAATAAGTTCTGATGATCTGAAGAAAATCAAGTTCTTACAACCAAGTGATGAAGACTCTGAAGACAAGGTTTTGTGTGACAAGTTCTGAAGACTCCAAGACTTAGGTTCTAAGACTTAAAGAAATATTTTTCTACAACAAGCTTCAACGTTCAACATTCAAATATATGAAGCCTCTGAAGATTAGAAGAAAAGTTCAAAATGGTTAACATGTGATACTATATAAAATGTACATAAAGTGTCTGTGACCTCTACTCTTCTAGAGTGGTGCAAGGACAATTCTTTTGTACTTTATGTAACTACTCTCATTATAACCGTTGATAAGTGAGGACCAACAACTAGATTTCCGATTTACCTTTCTACCCATTCAATAGATCTCTTTTATAAGCTATAAAAGGAAGACTTGGAAGCTGAAGAAAAGTAAGAATCAACACTACAATGAAAAATTTATCGGATTAAATCAAGCTCAACAAAACTACACAAAAGTGTTGTGCAAACTCTGTAGAGAAATCATTTGTGTATATTTTTTGTAAATAAGCAAGGAGTTGTTGCTCGTACCTTGTAGTATAACACTTAGGTGTTTTTCATTGTATTGAAACGTCTGTGTAATCTACTTACAAGAAACAAATATGTAATACACTGAAAGACTTAACTATTGTTGAATGATATCTTGAGAGACTAGGTGAAGGTCTAATCTCAAGAAGACTCCTGCTGCAACTTGAGTGGATTTACAATAAGGATCAACGAACTTATTAGGGGTGCCAATAAGGTTGATCAGACTTATTGTGAGTTGTTTTGTAATCCGTTTGGTTATAGTGGATTAAGTCCTTTTTGAATACGAAATCATCCTTGAGAGGATGTAATGGAGTAGCTTAGTTAACAGCGAACCAAGATAAAAATAACCGTGTCATTTATTTTTGTGTTCTAAGCTTACTTAGGTTCTATAACTAACAAAAATAATTATTTTAGTGAAACCCAATTCAACCCCCTATCTTGTGTTTCTCACACCTTCATAATTCACCTGCTACATTTTAGAAGTACATGATATCAATCTTTGCTGACTTCCTAGAGGATATCACGAAGGTCTTCATGAACGATTTTTCAGTTTATGGGTCGAGTTTTGAGGATTTTTTAGCCAAGTTTGGGTGACAGCTTGAGAGATGTGTTAAAGTCAATCTAGTAGTGAACTGGAAGAAATGCCACTTCATGGTGTAGAAAGGAATAATACTTGAACACCTAGTGTCTGAACGAGGGATAGATATTGACAAAGCAAATATTAAGGTGATTGAGAAGTTAATTCCACCTACTATAGTAAGGGAGGTCTGAAGCATTTTAGGGAACTTTGATTTTTACTAGTGATTCATTAAGGACTTTTCAAATATTTCTAAACCACTGACGGGTCTCCTTATGAAGGACGATGAGTTTATCTTTGATGAGAAATTCCTCGAGTGCTTTCAAGAGTTAAAGCACACATTAACCTTTCTACCACTAATGCAGCTTCAAGATTGGAGTCTCCTTTTTCCAGACTATGTGTGATGCAAGTGATTATGTCGTTATTGCTGTGTTGGGACAACAAAGGGGAAAAAATGCATGCAATATATTACGCAAGCAGAACTCTGGATGAGGCTCAAATAAACTATACTACCACTGAAAAATAGCTTCTAGCCATAGTCTACACTATAGGAAATCATCTTTTATATTGACCATGCTACTGTCAAATATCTGTTAAGAAAAATAGACATAAACCCTAGATTAATTCAGTTGATTATGTTGTTACAAGAGTTTAATTTTGAGACCCGTGATAAGAAGGGAGCATGAAATGTATTGGCAAATCACCTATCTAGATTGAGTGATTTAAAGAAGGAAGATTTACCCTTAGACAACTCTTTTTGTGATGATAGATTAATTGTGATGATAAGGTCTAAAGTATTGTCGTACTCTGACTTCTTTAACTACCTCGTTGATGGTGTTTTTCCTCATGATATGAATTATTAGTTTAAGAAAAAGTTCTTCCATAATTTGAAACAGTACTACTGGGATGAACCCCTGCTATTTAAGAGGGGCGCTGAAGGTAACTTTCAACTGTGTGTCCCTGAAGAGGAGATGGATAACGTCATTTCCCATTGCCATGCCTCTGCCTATGGTGGGGTTGCAAGTACGTCTAAGACAATTCTAAAGATTCTTCAAACCAACCTTTATTGGCCCAACTTCTTTAAATATGTTCACATTTTTGTTACAAAGTGTAACCAATGTCAACACACTAGGAATATTTTGAAGAGGAATGAAATACCTTTAAATAACATCTTAGAGGATAAGATCATCGATGTATTAGACATAGACTTAACGAGACCATTTCCATCCTCCATAGGCAATCAATTCATACTCGTTGCAATCTACTATTTGTCTAAATGGATAGAGGATATTTTCTCACCTAAAAATGATGCACGAGTAGTCATTAAGTTGTTTAAAAAAATTATTTTCCCTAGGTTCAGAGTTTCCAAGATAGTCATAAGTGATGGCGGATCCCACTTCATATAAAGGCAATTTGAGAATTTATTAAATAAATATGGAGTGAGACACAAAGTTACAACTCCATATCATCCACATGAGAGTGGCTAGACGAAAGCCTCCAACAGAGAAATTAAAACAATCTTAGAGAAGACAGTTCCCAACACAAGAAAAGATTGGGCCGCCAAGTTTGATGATATAGTCTGGGCCTACGTGACTGCCTATAAAACACCCATTAGAACTCTACCGTTCAAACATATCTAAGGGAAGTCATGCCACTTGCTGACAGAACTTGAGCATAAAGCATATTGGGATGTCAAAGCCCTAAATATGGATATTAAAGCCACCAACGAGAAAAGGAAGCTGCAACCGCAGGAATTGGAAGAACTTAGGTTAGATGCATATGAGAATGCCACGCTTTATAAAGAAATAACAAAAATATGGCATGATAAGTGTACCATCATGAGAGATTTTTGTGAAGGAAAGCTCGTGTTATTGTTTCGTTCCAGGCTAAAATTATTCCCCAGGAAGCTCAGTTCACGATGGTGGGGGCCATTTCAAGTGAAAAAAGTAATGCCATCAAGAGCAGTGAAAATATGAAGCAAATTTATATGACCGTTTGTAGTGAATAGGAAGAGGCTTAAACACTAATTGATAGGAAAGGAAGTTGAGAGAGGCGTTTGATTCTTATTGAAGTTGTCGCATTAAAATCATGAAAAATTGAAAAGTCAAACTAAACGACTTTAAACAAAGTGAATAATAAAGAGATAAATAAAGAGATTAGTTGAAAGAAAGAGAATGATAAAATTAGGCTTCCTATAAGCCCAAAGAAGTGGAAACGAGCAAATTAGAGATGACAGTCGTCACAGAAGCTGACGTTTGTCAAAGCTGGAAAATGTAGCACTAACGGTCATCCTAAGAGCATCTCCAATGGTGCTAATCATATTTGGGTTCTTTATGGGACCCATTAAGCCATATCATCTTGAAGCAACTCACTCCATTTTTCACTCCAATGGTGCAATTTTAAAGAACTTATATTGGATCCCACAATTTTACCTTATATAATAGTTTTTTATCATATTTCATTGTAATATTGCACTCATATTCAATTTTTGTTATATATTGGGTCCCACAATGCAACGTTGCTTGATCAAGCAACGGTTGACCAGCTGGCTAAATTTTTTTCGCTTTCCCATGCTAAATCCAAAGTCCATGCTGGAGAACTATGTGAAACAACCATCACTCGAGATGGTCTAAGCTAAAAGTGAAACATGAACCCTGAGATGCTGACGGGTAGACTGTCAACCTTAATAACAGACGCCATAAGTTCATATTTCATATTTTGAGTCGTGATTATAATTTCAACTACTGACAGTTTGGTTGTTGGGAAGGATGTTCCCCGTCAGTAGTCTTGGGCTCGTATCCCTAAGTTTCGGGAACATAAAACATTGGTCCACAGTTCCCTCAGTCAATTACAATCTGACTGCCTTTATAAAAAACCGAAAAATATCTCTCTCCCATCATAATTAAAAAATCATAAAAGCAAGCCTTCCTCTTCTTCATTCTCTACTCATTTCTTCTTATACACAAACACACAGAAACTTCCATTAAAACACAAACAAAACGTATATTTTCCCACCAAAACCAAACACGGAAACCACTTCATTCACCACTAACCTTCCACAAAAAAACTTCATCACTCAAAATTGAAACTTTCACCCTTTACCCTACTTTCTAAAATTATGAAAAATTAAACCATCTCCATGCATCAAACCTGAAATTCCCCAATGCCACTATTACATAATGTAAATAACTAAATATAGTTATCCTTTGAGTAGAAGTAACAAAAAATAGTTTAGCCTTATATATAGTTTGTTAGTAAGTTATGCTTCTGTACTACTATATAACAGACTCTACTTTCTATACTTTTGCCAAGAAGAAAAATAGAATGCAATGATTTTCTTTCATTCCGAAATTAACATGGTATCAGAGCTTCATCGATTGAATCTCATTCATCTATAAATCACTTCTCGATGGCATCTTCTCGTCCTTCTACCAACTCTGGTCGTGGTCGTGGCCGTGGACATTCCTCCGGTGGCCGTGGTAACCGCCTGTGTACCCATTGTGGTCGCACCAACCACACTATCGAGACTTGCTTCATGAAGCATGGTTGTCCTCCTAGTTTTCGTCAGCGCCAGCCTACTACATCTGCAGAAAATTTGATTGAATCTGCAGCGAACTCTGTTCAAGATGCTGGCTCCACTGAACTTGAGGCATCATCCATCTCTGCCTCCATATCAACCAATGGCTCAAGAACTTTGTCCACGATCCAAGAGCAATACACTCAGATTTTACAGCTGCTTCAACAATCCAACTTGCAATTCCCTTCACCTTCATCAGTTAATTATGTTTTTGCTACTGGTTCTGTATCCCATACCTCTCCCCACATTACTTCTGGTAAGCATCTCTCTAATACCTCTTATCATAATTGGTGGATCGTTGACACGGGCGCCACAGACCACATCACTCATATCTTTACTAATTTTCTTTCCACATGTAACATTGCCCCTAAATCCATGACCATGCCTAATGGTGACACGGTCACTACCACCATTGCTGGATCAGTTATGTTATGTGAATCCCTTACCCTCCACAATGTTTACTATTTTCCTTCTTTTCATGTTAACATTATATCAGTCACAACCCTTTTTGACTCCTCATTATATGATGTAAAATTTTTCCCTAACTGCTGTCAAATTGTGCAGTTGCTCCATCCCAAGATGACTGGATTTACAGCTAGGAGGATTGGAAAATTGTATATTCTTGATGCCACCACACCTAAAGCCTTACCACACACACCTGGTTCTGTCAAAACCTTCATTTCTCCTCCATTCGATCCTTCCAAGCATGATCATGCCACTATTTAGAATTTTAGACTAGGAAACTTAAGTCCTTATATACAAAAATGTATCTCATCTCAATTTCCTTTTGTCACTTTCAATAATAATCATCAACCGTGTAATACTTGCCATTTGGCCAAACAAAAACATTTGCCTTTTACTCATAGTACAAATAAATCTGTAGCCATCTTTGATTTAATTCATGCTGATATTTGGGGACCTCTTTCCACCCCTTCCATATGTGGCCATAAGTACTTCTTAACCCTTGTAGATGATTACAGCAGGTTTACTTGGACAGTTTTTATGACCAATAAAAGTGAAACTAGAACTCACTTAGTTCATTTCATCTCCTTCATAGAAACTCAATTTGGAAAGAAACTCAAATGCATCCATAGTGACAATGGCCCTGAGTTCCTCATGACAGACTTCTACCTTTCTAAAGGAATTATCCATCACAGGTTATGCGTTGAAACACCTCAACAAAATGGTATCGTGGAAAGAAAACACCAGCACATCCTGAATGTTGCACGTGCTCTTTCTTTCCACTCTCATCTTCCTCATAACCTTTGGAATCTTTCTATACAGCAGGCCATTCACATTATTAACCGTATTCCCACTCCTCTCCTTAAAAACCTATCCCCCTATCAAACACTTCACTCTACTCCTCCCAACCTTAACCATTTACGTGTTTTTGGATGTCTTGCCTACTCTTCCACACTACATAACCATCATACAAAATTTAAACCAAGAGCAAGGAAATCCATCTTTCTTGGCTATAGGGATGGCACAAAAGGGTTTCTTCTTTATGATCCCATCTCACATGAGTTTCATGTTTCAAGACATGTAGTCTTCTATGAAACTGTGTTTCCCTTTGCATCAACCTCACCTACCTCTACACCTAATCCTACAATTGCCAATGCTGAAACTCCTTTATTTGACCCACCTGATAACCTCACCAACATTCCACCACCCTTAACTCAACCAAATGAACCTCCCCCCCTCTCCCCCAGTCCAATACTTCTTCTCCTACCAGACTCTCTTCTCCCTCAAATGACATTACTGATTTCCCCTGTTCCAACCCTCCTTTACTAACCAGAAAATCAAATAGACATTCCAAACCTACAACATATCTCTCTGATTATCACTGCAATTTGCTATCCTCAATGCTGCCAGCATTTGACATAGGTACCTCCAATTATCCCCTCTCTTCTGTTCTGTCTTATAACCAATGTAGTCCAAATCATAAATTCTTCTGTCTGTCCATTAGCTCTCTCTCAGAACCCAAAATAAATAAGCAAGCCTGCAAGTTTGACTGTTGGAATAATGCTATGAAATTTGACTTGGACGCTCTTGCATCCACAAATACTTGGTCTATTGTTGATTTACCTGCAGGTAAGCAACCAATTGGTTGCAAATGGGTCTACAAGATCAAACATCATGCTGATGGATCCATCGAACGATACAAGGCCCATTTGGTAGCAAAAGGATATACTCAGCTGGAGGGAGTGGATTACTTTGACACTTTTTCACCTGTTGCGAAGCTTACCACAATTCGCACCATTCTATTAGTGGCTTCCATCAAGGGTTGGCACTTAGAACAACTCGACATGAACAATGCCTTCCTTCATGGTCATCTGCATGAAGAAGTGTACATGGATCTACCTCCTGGATTCCTGTCCTCTGCATCTTCTGCCAAGAAAGTCTGCAAGTTACATAAGTCCCTCTATAGACTGAAGCAGGCTAGCAGACAGTGGTTTTCAAAATTATCCACAACCCTTATCTCCTTTGGCTACTCTCATTCTTCTGCTGACCATTCCTTATTCACAAAATCACATGACTCTCGTTTTACTGCATTATTAGTATACGTTGATGACGTTGTTTTAGCTGGAAATGACTTGCAGGAAATTCACTCTGTTAAAGGCTTCCTCGATTCCACATTCAAAATCAAGGACCTTGGTAAGCTAAAATATTTTCTTGGTTCGGAAGTTGCAAGATCCACTCAAGGCATTTTTCTTAACCAACGGAAGTATGCTTTGGAATTACTTGAGGACAGTGGTTCCTTGGCTACTAAACCTAGTTCAACTCCCTTTGATTCCTCATTAAAACTTCATGATACTGATTCACCACCTTATGAGGATGTCTCAGCTTATAGACGACTTGTTGGACAACTTCTATATCTCACTACCACCAGGCCTTGCATTGCCTTCATTGTTCAACAACTCAGTCAGTTTATATTACAACCTCTGCAAGTTCATCATTCAGTAGCTATTCGTGTTCTTAAATATCTCAAAGGTGCTCCGGCCAAGGGTTTGTTCTATTCCTCCTCCTCCATCCTCAAAATTTCTGGTTTTGCAGATTCAGATTGGGCATGTTGCCCTGCTACTCGCAGATCCGTGACTGGTTATTGTGTGTTTCTTGGCACCTCCCTCATATTCTGGAAATCAAAAAAACAGTCCACGGTATCCAGATCCAGTTCAGAAGCAGAGTATCGGGCTTTGGCTAGCTTGGTTTGTGAATTACAATGGCTGCAGTATTTGTTCAAGGATCTTCATATCTCATTTGATCAACCTAGTTCAGTCTACTGCGATAACAAAAGTGCTATCTACCTTGCCCACAACCCAACTTTCCACGAACGAACAAAACATATTGAAATTGATTGCCATGTCATTCGTGAGAAAATCCAATCTGGTCTCATTTATCTCTTACATGTTTCTTCTTCTGCTCAACTAGCAGATGTTCACACCAAACCGTTACCCGTCTCCTCCTTTGATTCATTGGTTTCCAAGCTTGGCCTATTGGACATTCATAGTCCAGCTTGTGGGGGGCTATTACATAATGTAAATAACTAAATATAGTTATCCTTTGAGTAGAAGTAACAAAAATTAGTTTAGCCTTATATATAGTTTGTTAGTAAGCTATGCTTCTGTACTGCTATATAACAGGCTCTACCTTCTGTACTTTTGCCAAGAAGAAAAATAGAATGCGATGATTTTATTTCATTCCAAAATTAACATCCACCAAGAGTATAATCCTTCGATTACCTGGGGATTGATTTCAGAAACCTGACACAAAGGCAGCAGTTTAAAACACGTGGTCAACAGAGCATGACACCTACCAGGTTAACTGACGATTCTTGTCTTAGGGCTTTAGCTTTATATAATAGTGTACACTAGATGTTTGATCAAATAAGTTGGATTCAATTTCTGACTCTCCAGCATCCGACTTATGTGAAGTATGCTTGGATATATCACCAAGGTTTCGATAAGACTGTTTTTAGGTTGTTTAATAGAGAGTATGAGTTTAACCAATCTGAAATTGGTAACCTAGACACTTAATTTTGTAACATTCTGGAAGAGGTTATCCAGAGAAATGGTGTATAATATGGAAGGAAAAAGTATTCATGAATTCACAACCCAACCATCCGCTACTTGCTAGATTTAAATTCTTGTTTGGTGCAAAAATTGGTTAAACTTATACGCTGGAACAAATTTTTTTTTTTATGTTTAGAAACAATGTGGTGAAAAGCATTTTGTTGCCAAATATGGCAATCTCTAATTTTGAATTTGAAGGGAACTAACTATATCGCCTGGATACTCATGAGGGTAATGATGTTGAGGAGGATGGTAGGGACACTGATAAGGAGATGGACCAGAGAGAGTAGCTCTCTCCACCCCATTTGTCACCTTCCCTTTAGTTCTCGTATTTATCTCTATCCCATCAGCCATACTAGTCCCCTCCACCACAACATCACCACACCTAACTCCCTCCCCATATCCATCATCATTTTAGGGAAGCTGAGAGGGATCATTAATCCCTTCTAAAACCCACCTTGATCAATAATATGCACCCAAGGATGGTTAGAAACTTAGGCATTCCTTCTGATTATTATGATAGAAATTGAGCTCCATGTACTATCCTTTCTTTATCTTGCTTTTATCCTTTATAATAGGGAAAATGTAAGATTTGAGTGTGAGGGAGGAATTTTCTACTTTTTTGTCAGGTTTACTGTTTTCTAGTTTGGATTTCCCTGCTTTTTAGTTTATGACTTTTATGTTATTTATGATGTTTAGTTGTTATTGAGTCATTGCATGTGTTTCCGATTCATTTATACATGTGATTTTTGTTTATGTCGTATGATTTCCAACTTCTGGAACCAAATTAAATATTTTGAAAAAGCGCTTATGATAGGTAGTTCACTATGGATGTATATCGGTTCCAAATGAGGAAATACTAAGGTTAAGGACACTGGGAAATTTTAAAACAGATCGTCATTGTCCCCAAACCTAAAGCCTTCCAAATAGGATGTCAATTTAGGTCCGCCTTGTATCATAATCTTTGAATCCTTTTTGATTAATCTTTGAGTAGTTTATTTATAGAGTCATGTATAATTTAGACTCGCACGATAAAGTTTGGTTAGCCAAGAAAAATATGCAAAAGTTAAAAAAGGAGGTAAAAGGCAACCGCACTTACTATGTTTGGTATCCATTGCCCGGTTACTTAACCCAATGGTTATTGAACCCTAAATTCCACGATTTTCTTTAAATCGTGCTTTTGTATGTTTATGATCAAAATCATTATGCAAGCATGAATGAATACATAAATAAAAAATCTTCATTTCTTCGTGACGTGTGTACGATAATTATCCTTATATTAAATGCCTTAATGTGATTGCCACAGATGAAAGAAGATGAATAGATTAGGATAAATAGACTTATATATAATGCCATGGTTTGAATTGATATGTTAGGATGGAGACTTAGTTCGCAAAATTGTCTTTTATATTTCTACAATATCCTTAGTGTTAATTTGAATACCTATTGAATAAACCTCTAGTCGATTCAAATTTGGAATCATGTATGAGTATTAGTTTTGTAATTTTAATGAGATCTTTTCATAAGTATGTTGTTGATTCTACTTTCTCTTTATGCAAGCTAAGTTGCTTGAGGACAAGAAATATTCTAAGTGTGGAGGAGTCTGATTTCATGCATTTTTCACTATATGTTTAGCTCGATTTCAGCATATTTAATGTCGTTTCATGTTACCTTTATTGCATTATGCTGGTTTTGTACTGGATATTTTAGGTACAGATCAATCAGAGACGACTGCAAAGAGAAATGGAGAAAACAACATGAAATGTGATTATCAAGCTAAAATGATGGGTAGGCCAGGAGTGACGGTCGTCATTCCTCTGCAAGAGAAAACCGTCATGGCCAAGAGACGATTAATCAAGACAAAGATGAAGTTTCATGATGACCAACACATCAGCACCTATGTCGCCCGTCATGGATGACTATCAGATAAGCTGACGACCATCAGCACGTGCATATGCAGTTTCCTGGATTTTCTCATTCAATTTCTAGCACTTCCTCAAGGCTTTTACACACAATTTCTAGCACTTTCTGCAATGTAACTACTTTTAGTGGCTAGGAATTCTATATTAACAAATTTTAATCACTTTTTAGTAGCCATTTTACATTTTGTTTTCACGTTAAAAAGTTTTGCACTTTTATTTTTAGCAAGTTTTTACCTTCCAAGTCAGTTTAGCATTCTGCAAGTTTAATTTACACCCATTGTTGTAGCTGCGTTTGTGAACAAGAAGCTCCAGTTAGAGAGAAATTTACTTTAAGTATTATTTTCTAGGTTCATTCTTTACCATGTATTTATCATTACAATGTTGCTACAGTAATGTTATGATATCCTGAGGACAATTGGATGAGATTCATGTAAAAGAGTATGCATCAAATGATTGTTCATATACAAAGATTCGAGAGTATCAGGTGAAGTAGAAAGTTATACCTTGGTACTATGAAAGATTGTAATAGTAGTATCTTTCTTGGTCACAAGTATGTATTAAAGCAATTGGGAAAATCATTGAGAGAAAATCAATGAAGTTCCCATCGAGTATTTATTTATCCCACAGGAAGGGAAAGGTATTAGCATAGGGGAGAAGGGTACTCGTAAATATCCTAGAAAATGTTGGTTGGTTGCATGTCTTTTATGAACGATGCTAATTTCGCATTCTACCGAAACTCGGCCTTTGGAGACTCATGCATTGTTGTAGAAATGAATTAACATGTTCTTACCTGAAAAGGTTTTCAAAAGAAAAGCCCGAAGGTAGTCCAAAGACAAAAGGTTTGAATTGGTTGGTGTTTTTGATGGGATGATAGCAAATGGATCCCATGGGAGGAAGCACTAACTATTTCTTTTCTTATTTCCAAAATAGTTTGCGATTTGAACCGTAATAAAGTCCATAAGTGAAAGAAGAGAAATATTCAGTCTGGACCAATTCGCTCTATCCCACAAGACTCAACTGCATATGATTCACATATTCCTTTATTAAGTGTTTTGAATTTTCTTAAGAAAATAAGTTTTTGTTTTATTGATGCAAAAGGGGTATGAAAAAGTCTAAGGGATATTAACAATCCTAATGTTATCATGCAATGGTGGTCCTAAGGTTTGGATACAAAAGGGAAACATCTACCTAAGTTAGCATGCATGGTTTACAAATCTAATGTCCACCTTAAATCGAGAATGAAACTAGTGATCCTAAGGGAACATGCAAAGGTGAACCTAAAAGAACAAGCAAAGGTGCAAGTAAGTAAACAAAAACAAATATCCTAACAAGCATAGACCCAAGATATCAAACATGAGCTATCTGTACATGAAAACTGATCTTACCGGTTGATCAGAACTTGAGAAGTGGTCAGAAGATGATTTGTAGTCGGGCTGTGAAGTCGAGGAGAAAAGGGGGTTGTACCTGCAAGGCACTCTGACGATCAAGTAAGAGTGGGAGAAAGGAGGTAAAAACAAAGTAATAAGTGGTTAATGATGAATATTCGATCCCTGGCCCTCACAGGTGTGAGGGTTTATATAATTCCCTTGGCGAGTGTCCATTGGTTCCTGATTTCACGCCTAGATATGCGGGTCCGTGAAATCAGGTAACTGTCAGGACTTGGTCAAACGGGGCAGATGTTCCCATAAATAGTCGTTTGTTCCGAGGAGGGGGTTAGTTACGAGCGTCTCTCTGGTCGGTTCCTGGTGGCTTGCACGACGCTGATGTCGGGAAGACTGAGAGGATGCTCGTCGATGAGACGCTAGTCGTTAGAAATTTTGAATTTGTAGAGGTAGCATGTTTTGGGAAGCGTGCTAGCGGAGCGACATAATGATGGCCTAGGGCTAGGGTGTAATGATGACGACCATAGGGTTCCCCAGGCGCATATTTTGTACGCGTGGATTATCTCATCTATAAATACAAGAGGAACAAGGAATTTAGTATTTTTCGCATTCTCTCTCAATTGCTCGTATTAGCTCGACAGACGTCCATCTGTGTTTGTTGAGTTTGCTTTCGTATTTTTTCTTTTCCCTTTCTAGAGATGCATGCGGTTAGGATTTAGGGTTCTGTTAGGGAGGATGTCATTGGAGACTGTTGGTAGTAGACGGTTGTTGTACCCCAAAAGTTTCCCTCTCATTCCTCAAAGGATCATTCCAGACCCTCAGGTTTGCTTCTGACAAGTTTCAAGTCTCAAATCACAATTTTCCAAGAAAACCATTCACAGGGGGAAAATGGTCAAAAGCACACTGAAAAGCCAAACTTTGACTTTTTGGTCAAAAATCAAGTTTCAACAATTATATTTCATCAGGGCATGAAACTGGTTCATCAAAAATCAGAAGTCAAAAACTACTTTGAAAAATAAAATTTCTAAACATTTAGAAAATTTTATAAGTGTTAAGAGAATATGTAACTTCAGAACTTCTGGACCAGCCTCCATACAAGTGCAGTCAGAATTTGCAAACACAGTTCAGAACATGACTCGTCAATTAGAACATATGGAAACTGAACCAGAACATGATTCTTTAGCATATGAAGGCTATGTTCAATGCTTCGGTCAGAACATCACCCTTCGAGTCTCATTCTGATCTTCTACGATCAGAACATCACCCTTCAAGTCTCATTTTGATCTTCTACGATTAGAACATCACCCTTCGAGTCTCATTCTGATCTTCTACGATCAGAACATCACCAAATCCCAAAACCTCGTTTAAGCAGCCTGTTGCCCTGCTGTTGCGAAGTCCTGCAATCAGCTGTTGATCCAGTCCACGCCTGCACTTTCTCAAACCCCATATTTTCACCAAATTAGCATATAAAAGCTGTGATTAAAAAACAATGGAATAGTATGCCAAAAAAGTTTAAATCCCATTTGTTTTCCCCCCTAAAACTACAACAAACCCATCTATAAATAATTTTCTCCATCACACGTTCAAGGGGATGGCTTTTGGAGAGAGAAAATTGTCAAAAGAGAGAAGAAAACTATGAAACCTTCGTAAAAATCCAGAATTCCCAAACAGAAAACCAAACCTTTGTTCTTCCCTTTGAATCAAAGAACTTGGCATTTTCTCTCCCGTTGCTCTTGCTGACTCCAGAACATTTGAAGGCAGCAGTTCAAGTTCCAAGCACACGCTCCAGATTCAAGGTAAGTCTTTCTGACTTTGCATCTTCTCGTTCAGAACATCATTAAATATGTAAATATCATAGTGTTGATGTTGTCCATATCATTGCATAAGAAAAAAACTATGGATCAGAACTTCTTGATTAAGGCTAGGCTCTGAATTAGGATTAGAACTTCTATAAACTGCTGTGCTTTTATCCTCCTGATTTGTTGTTAAGGATTGAATAAATTGCTTATGTGTTGATTAATATGAGGAAAGAGTTGAGATGTAACACAAAACTTCTGTTCTTCATTCACCATTTTAACAAACTGAATTTCTAGGATTTTCTCACTGTTTAAGCACGCGGAACTTCTGAGTTCTTTTACTATTTTAACACACAAAACTTCTAGGCTTTCTTACTGTTTTAACACACATAACTTCTGATGCTCACTCATTGTTTTAGCACAGCATAGAACTTCAAAGTTCTCCCTACATGTTAAACACACAAAACTTCTAGGCTTTCTTACTGTTAAGCACACTGAACTTCTGATGCTTCCACTTGCTGTTTCAACACTCAAAATTTCTGATTTTCACACGCTAACAACACACTGAATTTTTTATGTTCACTCACTATTTTAGCACTACATAGAACTTCTGACTTTTGGTTCACTGTCTGAATACCACCCAGAACCTCTGTTCCCTTTCCCTCTGACGTTTTTTTTGCAGGGCTTAGAGTGTATCAATCCAGAACTTCTGATTCCACTGATGTTCCTTTCTGAGTCACCACGCGCATGGCTTTAAAACTTTTGATCCTTGTTGTTTTGCTTGCAGCAGCACGCTGTTTCTATCTTTCATTTATTTTCCTTTTTATCATTTTCAATATTAATCTTTTATTTTATTAATATAAAAAAGACATAAAAATATTTTCTTTTATTAATTAATTTATTTCTTTTTCTTAATTCATTAAGACAAAAAACTATTTTCTAAACAAGTCCTTTTTCTCTCTTGCATTGTACATTTCAATATGGTTGTAATAGTTAAATAGGATTTAAATTCTTGCAACACCCCATTTGTAAATATGTACCCCCATCCCTAAAATATTGTAATAGCATAGGATTTTTATATTTCCACAATCTAACGCTTTTCCAAATATAAAATGCTAGTAATTAGGATGTGTATGGCAAGATATGAAATCAACAAATAGATAACCCTAATCAAAACTAAAATGCATGCAATCAAACACACTTGCACACTAGCACCCTTAGGGTAATCCCACCTTGTTGCCTATTGGAAAAATAGTCATGTCCCTCGAACATGGGCGTTTTAGCAAAAGACCCTCGATAAAAGATCCCAGTCCCTCAATGACCCTCGATGTTGCCTTCGATAAACGATCTAGTCCCTAACACGACATTGCTAAAACGTTCCATAGGTTTCCTTCTATGACTATACAAACGTCCCACACTCGTCCCTTCACATCCAATGATGGGGCTTCTTACCAAATTAATGGTAAGATAGCAACATCTAAAGGAAGAGGAAAAGAACATCTAAGACCTTTTGAGTAGGTAGATTCGCTCCTAGATGCTCGCTTGCTGACAACAATAAACATTTTATACACCAACACATATCTTTGAAATATTTTCAAAACCAACACTTTGTACACATTCTTATAGATACGAGAATTATTACAAAGACATTTTCAAAATATTTTCAAACCCATACCACAAGCACACTTTCAAACAAAGCAAGTGATCTAGCAAGTAACTAAGATCCCATGGAAAACCATGGATGAAAAGGGTGCTAATACCTTTCCTTTTCATAATCTACCCCCCAAACTAAAGAGAACATCTCTAAAGGTATTTCCTGTGCTTTTCAGCCTTTCCTTGTTGGATAAAAGAAAAATCGGCGGTGACTCTTGCTATCTGCAACATTTGCAATCAAACGCAAAAAACAAAAAGTCAGTTCTCCCACCGTATCACAACGGTGTTTCTGTGATTTAGAATTGCCGGAGCCGCCGTGGGGTCTCCCCGGGGATCTCGTGGTGTGTTGTAGGTGGCTCATTAGGGTTTAGGGTTTTTTTCTATAATTCATGCCCGTTAGTGTTCCTCAATGAGGGTTCTGGTCGGGGATAAGATCCCCGTTTGCCATTGCCCTTTCACTTGTTTAGCAGTGGAAGGATGGTTTTGACATTGATGTCGAGCTCATCTTTTTCCTCTACTTTTCAGGTGCCATGGCTGATAGTGCTCGAGTCGTTATTTCGAGGAATCTACACAGTCTGCTGGGAGTTCCTCGTACGAGACAAGTAGCTCATCAAGCATCCTGGAAATATCCGGGGATGTGCAGAACCAGATGGGACAACAAATAAGGGAGTCTGACGTAGGGGAGACTTCCATCGACCAGGGAAGTTTGTTTCCTCCTGGAGATAAGGAGAATCCCCGAGATTGGGTCGCGAGTGACCCTTGGGACTAGCGGTCGTATTTTCACAAGCACAGGGATGATGTCTTCACGAATGTATACACTCATAAGGAGGGGCCCCAGAGGAATGGTCGTTATATATCCATGGGAAGGAGATCAGGATCTGCTCGAAGTATGATAGGAGGCGAATCCCAATGTACGACATTGTTTTTTGAGAGATAGGTCTTTGCCTCCCCTTCTCTGACTTCGAGGTGGCCATTTTCAGTAATTTGCGCGTGGCTCCCTCTCAACGTTACCCGAACGGTATCGCATTTATGCGAGCGTTCGAAATAGTTTGCAACCATCTGAAGATATGGGCTACCATTCCACTGTTTTTCTACGACTTTCACATTCATAGGAGTAAGTCTAATGGGAAGTGCAGATGGGTTTCCCGGAAGCAAGGAAATGGGAAGTTATTCAAAGTCTATTTTGAGTCAGTCCACCATTTTAAGGACAAGTACATATTGGTGCAGCCCTCCTCGATAAAGGCAATGTTGAACGTCTTTAGGACTGGGCCGTCACTCAACGAGGATGGAACTCCCCGTTTAAACGAGCTAGGGGAGTCCACTGTGAAGCTGATTTACAAGTTCCCATTCCAATGGATGAGGAAGCATTTTGACAGGGAATTGGGCTCCTATGTTTTGAGAGAGGGGAGCTCGGAGACGAGGATCTGGAGAGTTTTGCTACTATGACCGTGTTCGTGGCTCAAATCCCTCGGGTCCAGCAAGTTGGTCGGGGAGGCAGGCCTATATTAGATAAGAACGGGAAGCCCGTATACGAGGGTATATATGTTAGATACTTGGGTATATATGTTCCTAATAGTAGTAAGTGGTCGTCGTTTTTTTACTCCTCGTTTTATGGACTATTTTTCTTTTTGTTTGTTTTGCAGAAAGCATGAATCCTGCTCAGGAAAGTTTGGCCAAAACTCTTGTTGCCCAAGCGAAGAGGGCTTTGAAGGATGCACAGATTGGTGTGGGGCTAGCTCCCGCCTCGGGGTTGGGCAGTTCATCCTCAGCTCAGGCCACAATCACTCTCTCTCCTATTGTCATTTCTTTAAAGGCGAAAAGACCGCGAGCCGAGGGGAGTGTTGACCTAACCGTGGAAACAGGTAAAGGGACATACGACCTTCCTCTTTGTTGGTTAGAGAAGTCTTTTTTCGAGTGTGCAACTCTCCGACTTCCCCAAGCAGAATCTCTCCTCCTCAAGGGAATGGGCCGTCTAGAGAAGAGGGCGATGCTAGCGGCCTGATGCAGATCTTGGAGATGGAAGTTGCTTACACCAAGGGGAACTCATCCCAGGAGGCAGAAATGAAGAATCTCTCAGCCAAGCTGGTTGCGGGCGAGAAAGTCTTGGTCGAGAAGGACAAAGCCCTGAAGATGTCTAAGGAAGAATTGGGGAAGCTTTTCGAGGAACACATGGTTCTTTTGCTCTTGAAAGAGGGCCTCGAGGGAAAGGTAGCAGCCCTAACTGTAGATATCACGCTTGCTAAAGACGAATCGGAGGATACTAAGGATCTGAAGACTCGGGAAGAGTTAGTTGCTCGTTTCCAGTTGGCCATGGATGATGCTCAGGCCACATTTGAGGGGAGCTTCGAGAATGCCGTGAATCAGATGCGTGTGTTGAACCCTGGTGTCGAGCTCAACATATCGAGAATGGGGGTCAACTACTATGTGGCTGGCGGCCAGATTCTGGTTCCTGATTATCTTAAGGATATTATCTCTTAACCGACCAGAGATCTTGCCCAACTGTCACCCATTGTCGAAGGGGAAGCGGAAGGATGATTGTATGTTTATTTCGGTATGCGTGATGTATTTGTTTCTCTGGAAAATTGCCCGTTTATGTAATATTCGCATAATATTGGCCCAAGTAGTCATTTTATTTAAATTCAAGCCATTGTTCGTTTGCGTTGAATATTTAACTTGTGTTTTTTACATGTTTGTTGACAAACTAGCCCGTTTAGGACGTTTTTTATTTTTCTAAGAGTTTATAGCGGGGATGTGCTCGTTTTGTATGTTCGTTAGTATGGATAAACTGGTCAAACGGCCAGGGTGAATACGTGGAAAAGGTCGGAACTTGGGTCTCATTTCGAGGGACCCGAATTCGGCTACGTGAACTTCCCGTCGTGAGTGGGGTGTTCTACCTTCGTGGCACAAGGAATATGGAGCTCGGTCGAGTTATCTAAGTCGGGCTGAGGGCGCACTGGTCAACAGAGCGGAGCCTCTCCCCTTCTAAATATTTTAGATGTTATGCTTGTGCCTAACCATGCACGCGTGGTCGGGCCTGGGTGAGTTTGTCTTGTCGACCAAACTTACCGACTGCTCAGTGTTTTTAACTGTAATATTGTTTTAGCTTTTCAGTGTTCCATGATCGAACGAGATGTTCCCCTTGTAAGTTTTCCAATTAATACGCTCCAGTCCCTATTTTCGTGTAGACGCGATAAGGACCTTCCTCGTTCGCTACGATCTTGCCCTTGCGAGATTCTTTGTGATTTCTTTTAAGGACAAGGCTGCCAACCTCAAACTCTCGTCCTATGACCTTGGCGTCGTAGCACATGGCTATTTTTTATTTGAGTGAGGCCTCTCGTAGGACCGCTCCTATTCTGATTTCTTCTACCAAATCTAGCTCTTCACGGAGGGAGACGTCGTTCATCTCCTCGTTAGGAGATTCCTCGGTTCGCCTAGAATTTTCATCGATCTCCCTGGTGGGTGAATGGGTTGTCGTTCGGTATCCCCAAAGCATATTGTGTAGCTCCTCGACCCATCGCTTCTTGGTTACGTCCAATATTCGCTTGAGGCCTCTGAGTATTACTCTGTTTGCAGACTCAGCTTGGCCGTTCGTTTGGGGATGCTCGATGGAGGTTAAGTGTTGGGTGGTGCCCAGTTTGGCGACGAATTCTTGAAAGGTGTGGTATGTGAACTGGGTCGTGTTGTTGGTGATTATCGCTTGTGGGATGCCAAAGCGAGCAAGGATATTTCTTTTGTAGAAGCGGAGGACGTTTTGGGCGGTGATTTTGGCCAAAGCTTCTGCTTCTATCCATTTGGTAAAGTAGTCGATTGCTACGATTAGGTATTTGTTCTAATTGGTTCCGACCATGAACGGGCTGAGGAGATCTAGTCCCCACTAAACTAAGGGCCAAGGAAAGGAGAGGGATTTAAGCTCGTCAGGAGGAGCTAAATGCATGTATCCGTGTCGCAGGAATTTATCGCATTTCTTCACGTGCTCTTTTGCGTCGTGCTGCATGGTGGGCCAGTAATATCCCGCCCGCAAGGCTTTTCCAACAAGGGATCTCCCGCCTAGGAGTTAGCCGATAATGCCCTCGTGGATTTCGAGCAAGACGCACTCTGCCGCAATTTGGTCGTCACACTTGAGAAGTGGGGTGGAAAATCCTCTTCTATAAAGTTTCTCTTCAACCAAGACGTACGAGCAGGCTCTCCGCATGACAATGGCCGCTTCTTTTGGGCCGTTGGGTAGTTTGCCATTTGTGAGGTAGTCGTGTGTGGGGGTCATCCAACAATCGCTGTCCCTGATGGAGAATACTTTTAGGGTAGAGGATGGCCTTTGGGTGCTCGGTCGAGGGAGTATCTCTTGTATCACAAATTTGTTTCCTCCCTTTCTCTTCATGCTCGCCAACTTGGATAAGATATTTGCGCGAGCGTTGTGCTCGCGGGGAACATGTTGTACATCGATGGACTTAAACTTCTTTTTTGTCTCCTGGACCAGGGCCCAATATTCAACGAGTTGGTCGTTTTTGACCTGATATTCGCCTCGGACTTGAGAGGCAACCAAATGAGAGTCGGTGAAGATTTTAACTTCCTCGGCTCCCAGATCTTCGGCCAGACGTAAACCTACAAGGAATGCCTCATATTCGACCTGATTGTTGGAGGTTGGAAAAGACAGGGTGAGGGAGACTTTGATTAGGGTCCCTTCCTCGTTTTCCAGTATGATGCCTGCACCGCTTCCGGTCAAACTGGAGGCACCATCGACAAAGATCGTCCAACGACGTGATCCGTCGAGGTTTGCAGGCAAGGTCATTTCAGCTACGAAGTCGGCCAAGGCCTGAGCCTTAAGGGCTTTCCTGCTCTCATATTGGATATCAAATTCAGAGAGCTCCAAGGACCATTTCAACATTCTACCGGCCATGTCTGGTCTTTCAAGCAGTTGTTTTATTGGTTTATCTGTCCGGACCATTATGGTGTAGGCTAGAAAGTAGTATCTGAGTCTCCTCGCTGCATTAACGAGGGCTATAGCTACTTTTTTGATTTGCTGATATCTTGCTTCTGGGCCCTGTAGGGCTTTGCTCGTGAAGTAAATTGGCCTTTGTCCTTCTGGGGCTTCCCTTATCACCGCCATGCTTATTGCCTCAGGGGCAATGACCAAATAGAGATAGAGGACCTCGTCTTTACTGGGAAGAGATAGGACGGGTGGATACGACAACACTCGTTTTAAATGAACAAGGGCTTGATTGCACTTGGGGGTCCACTCGAAGGTGGCTTCCTTGCGCAGGAGCTTGAACAAGGGAAGCACGTGCTGGGAGGACTTTGCCACAAATCGAGAAAGAGAAGTGAGCATGTCGTTCAAGATCTGGATGAACTTCTTCGAGATTAGAATCGGAAATTTGGAAAATGCCCGACATTTGTCGGGGTTTGCCTAAATGCCTCGTTCCGTTAGATAGAATCCGAGGAATTTTCCTGCCCGTACACCAAAGGTACATTTTTCGGGTTGAATCACATCCGACATTTTCGAGCTTGCTCGAACACCTTTTTCAAGTGGGCGGCATGATCGAGCTCTTCAGTGGACTTGACGATCATGTCGTCCATATATACTTTGAGCACGTCGCCTATCTCATTGCAAAAAACTTTTTTCATCATGCGATGGTAAGTAGCGCCTACATTTTTTAGGACGAAGGGCATTACATTGTAGTAATAGTTTCCCGACTCAGTCATGAAAGTGGTATATTTTTTGTCCGTTTTTGCCATGGGAATATGGTTATAATCAGAGTACTTGTCCATGAATGACAACAATTTAAAATTGGTCGAGTTGTCGACCAGTTTGTCAATATTGGGGAGGGGATAAGCATATTTCAGGCAAGCCCGATTGAGATCAGTATAGTCAATACACATGTGCCATTTTCTATTTTTTTTAACAAGAACTACATTTGAGAGCTAGGTTGTGTACTGGGCTTCAGAAATGAAATGTGCCTCTAGGAGGTCTTTTACAACTTGTTCTACATCCTTTGCTTTCTCGGACGACTACTTTATTCCGCATTGTGCGACCGCCTTAATGGCAGGATCAATGGTCAAGTGGTGGCATGCGACCTCTAGATCTAAACCGGGTATCTCGGACGCACTCCAGGCTAACAGATCAAAATTTTTCCTATAGGAAAGCTTTGAGTTGCTTTTTTGCCAGGTCAGTGAGGTCTACTCTGATCTTTACTCCTCTTTTGGGGTCTTCTCCAAGGGGAACTAGCTCAAAGTCGCCGTCCGGGATGGGCCGCGTGTGACTCAAGAGTTTGCCACGATCAACAGAGGAGTTCGACCCTTTGTCTTCGACCGTAGGCTCATTCCTTTTCCTTCTTTGCTTGACATGGCCTTCCATGAAGAAGTGACTGTCAAGGTCAATGGTGTCGACCCTCGGCAGCGACTTGACTTCCTAAAAACTGGAGGGCAGTGTGGCTCCAGTGGTCGTTCGAGGTTAGGTGTTGATGGAACTGTGGCCTTTGGCCGAAGCTTCGAAGCACCTTCTGGCTACTTGGATGTCCGTGTGGAGGGTGGCGACCAAGTATTCAGCGGTGTAATACTTCATCTTGAGTTGAACAGTAGAAGGGACCGCGATAAGTTCGACGAGAGTGTGTCTCTCGAAGATGCACTGATAGAGAGATAGGAAATCTACCACCAAAAATTGGGTCTTGATGGCTCGGTCCATTACCCCTCTACCGAAAGTGACGATCAGTTCTACATATCCACAGGGTTTCATACTGGATACATTGAAGCCCTTAAGATCATATCCCACGTAGGGGGTTAGGTGGCTCTCGTTCAGCTACAAGGTGGTGAATAGTTGGGCGTACGTGATGTCCACCGAACTGCCTTGGTCAACCAGAATGCGACGCATGTCAAAGTTAGCTATCCTAGATCTCACGAGTAGTGGGATGCTTGAATTCAGGGCCCCATCCGAAAATTCTTCCCTATAGAGGGCAAGGGGATGAGAGCTTTCTTGGAATTTATCGAGCGTGGCGTCCATATCTGAGTTGGCTTCAATGAGTTGGTCGAATCTCCTCTTCACCGATATGACTGTGTGCCTGTTGAACCCTCCGCCGGATATGACCATGGTTGCGGGGGAGGATTCCCAAGGACTATCGGAGGATAAGTACAGGGGGAAATTCTCCATGTCCAGATAATAGAAGTCTTCCAACCGTGAGATGCTCATGATAACCGGAATGGGGTCGAGGTCGGGGGATTTCTTCCCTTCCTCGATGTTCTTGGTTTCTGGTGCTTCGTCATGGGCACCCTCCTTCTTTTTATACTGCTTGAGGTGCCAGTCTCTGATCAGTATTTCGATTGCATCTTTGAGATGAATGCAATCCTCTGTCTTATGCCCGTGACTCTTGTGGAACCTGCAATACTTGCTCTTGTTGGTTCCTGGCTAGGACGGTGTTTGTTGGGGGAAGCCACCCCAACTTGCTTGAATTCAGAATTGGTGCATTCAGAAAGAATATTCTCCCTTGAGGTTGTCAGAGGGGTGTAGTCGTGGAAATGATCGGCTGGCCCCTTTTAGTGTTTGGAATCACGGAACTTGCCCTCCCATTTCTTCTCTCCCCGATGGGATGTCGAGGGCTCGTCATTCTTTGAGGACTTAACACTCTCTCTGTGCCTGGGTTCTGTTGGCTGTTTCCTTCTCCTCGTACTGTATGTATGCCTGGGCCTTGAGGAGGAGGGGGTCGAGGGTGGCTGGCGTCTCTATGCCTATAGCTTTGGCAAAGTCACTGCAGGGATGGAGCCCGTGGTCAAGGAGATACTTCTTCATGTTGTCCGGTGTTAGGACTTGGACCTCTTCCTTGTTTAAGTTTTCAATATATGCTCGTAGGGACTCTTCCCTGCCCTGTATGATTGCTTCCAGCGAAACCTCCAATTTTGGGTGTCGACGGGAGGCGGTGAAATGCCTCAAAAATATCCTCTCGAGCTATTTCCACGAGGTGATAGATTTGTCGAGGAGGCTCTTGTACCATGACATCACCCCCTTCCTAAGATTGGTTGGGAAGAGTCTGCATTTGAAGGCTCCCCTGACCCCTCGGTAGTCGAGGATAGCATCGATATTCTCGATGTTCTCGTCTGGGTCTATTATTCCGTCGTAGATTCCCAATGTGGGAGGCTTCTCTAGGCCGGAAGGAAGTGGAGCTTCAGTGATCTCCCTTGATAGCAGGCCATGGGGCTCGTCATCCTCACTATCAACGGGAGATGGAGGAGGAGAGTAGTAGTTCCTCTACCATCGACCGTCATGGTCTCGTCAGGGTGAGGGACTTCTTCGTTTCTACTTTGGCTCAGGGGAAGGTATTCGAGCATAATTGATTTGCATGTTGTATTTCCTCTCCTTGAATGAAAGGGGGTCTTGATCTCTGGAAGGAGGTGCACACTTGCATTTCTTAAATAAAGAAACATTGTGCTTCTCCTTTTTGGGTGCTGGGCCACGCTGGGATGGCGAAACACCGGGGGAGTTTCGTAGTCTGGTTCTTCGAGGAGGAGATCTTAATCTCATATTCTCCCAGGCCCCTATCCTTTGATTTTATTGTAGGATGATGGCGTTGGTTTGATTGATAGCAGCGAGCAGAGATATCATGGCCTGATCGATGTTTAGAGGAATGAGAACTGGTTGCATGACTTCTGCCAGTTCCTCGGTGAGATTCTTGGAGTGGCCCTTGTCCAAGAATTGGTCGTCACCGCACCAGGCGTCAATGGGATCCGGAGACACGGTCTATCCATCCTGGAAGCCCAGGTTTTCCTCAAGGTGAGGATGTTCCTAACTTCTGTCGATTTTGCGAGCAAGGGAAGAATGGTCTTTCTGGTCATGTGAAGATCATCATTGTCGGCCATGATTAGTGAGAAGGACCTTGAAAATTTTCTTTGATCATAGGTTTCGGGGAAATAAAGATGGGGAGAGAAGATTCCTACAGATGGCGCCACTGATCTTACCGATTGATAAGAACCTGAGAAGTGGCCGAAAGATGATCTGCAGTTGGGTTGTGATGTCAAGGAGAAAAGGGGATTGTACCTGCAAGACACTCTGATGATCAAGTAAGTGTGGGAACAAGGAGGTACAAGAAAAGTAATAGGTGGTGAAGGATGAATATTCGATCCCTGGCCCTCACAGGTGTGGGGGTTTATATGATTCCCCTGGCATGTAGCCATTGGTTCCTGATTTCACGCCTAGATATGCGGGTCCGTGAAATCAGGTAACTGCCAAGACTTGGTCAAACTGGGAAGATGTTCCCGTAACTAGCCGTTGGTTCTGAAGAGGGGGTTAGTTACAAGCGTCTCTCTGGTCGGTTCCTCCTGGCTTGCACGACATTGATGTTGGGAAGATTGAGAGGACGCTCGTCAATGATCCCGAGCCAGTGCTGAACTAGGAGGGCAACATTTGTCATTTCCCGCGGGTAATGGGCATTCCGGGTTATGGCCATGCGGGACGTGCCAAAGGAGATCTCTTAGACTGGGCCCAGTCAAGCTGTCGGGCCAGTCTAGAATAGTATCCCCCCAAGTTGTTGCTTTTGGGCACAAGAGTGATGATTTTAACATCTACTCGATGAAAGGGACTTGTCTGAAGGGGAAATGAGTATTTCCCGTTGAGCCTTGCTTGTAGAGAAGAGAGACTTTGGTCGTTAGAACTTTTGAATTTGGAGAGGTAGCATGTTTTGGGAAGCTTCTAGTGGAGTGGCGCAATGATGACCTAGGGCTAGGGTGTAATGATGACAACCCTAGGGTTCCCCATGCGCGTGTTTTGTATGCTCAGATTATCTCAGCTATGAATACAAGAGGAACACGACGTTTAGTATTTTTTGCATTCTCTCTCATCTGCTCGTACTAGCTCGACAGCCGGCCACCTGTGTTCGTTGAATTTCTCTGCTCGCATCTGCTAACTTCCATCTTTTCTTCTATTACTGGTAAGTTTCTGATCTTCCTTTGTCGTTTGCCGTCGTATTTTTGCTTTTTCCTTTCTAGAGATGCACGCTGTTAGGATTTAGGGTTCCGTTAGGGAGGATGTCTTTGGAGACTGTTGGTTGTAGATGGTGTTTCTGTGATTTAGAATTGTCGGAACCGCCGTGGGCTCTCCTCGGGGATCTCGTGGTGTGCGTAGGTGGCTCATTAGGGTTTAGGGCTTTTTCTGCAATTCATGCCCGTTAGTGTTCCTCAATGAGGGTTCTGGCAAAGGATATGATCCTTGTTTCCCAGTTCCCTTTCGCTTGTTTAGCGGTGCAAGGCTGGTTCTAGCATTGATGACGAGCTCATCCTTTTCCTCTAATTTTCAGGTGCCATGGCTGATAATGCTCGGGTCGTTATTTCGAGCAAATCTTCACAATCTTCTGGGAGTTCCTCGGATGAGAGAAGTAGCTCGTCAAGCATCCTGGAAATCTTAGGGGATATGCAGAACCAGACGAGACAACAAATGAGGGAGCCTGACGTGGGGGATACTTCCACTGGCCATGGCAGCTTGTTTCCTCCTGGAAACGAGGAGAATCCCTGGGATTGGATCGCGAACGACCCCTAGGACTGGTGGTCGTATTTTCACGAGCACGGGGAGGATGTCTTCACGGACGTATACACTCATGAGGAGGGCCCCCCATAGGAATGGTTATTATATTCCTAGGAAAGAGAGCAGGATCTGCTCAAAGTATGACAGGAGGCGGATCCCAATGTACGACATTGTTTTTTGAGAGATGGGTCTTCGCCTCACCTTGTCTGACTTCGAGGTGGCCGTTTTCAGGCATTTGCGTGTGGCTCCCTCTCAACTGCACTCGAACGGTACGTCATTCATGCGAGCGTTCGAAATAGTTTACGACCATCTGTAGATAGGGGCCACCATTCCACTATTTTTCTACTTCTTTCACATTCAGAGGAGTAAGGTTGACAGAAAGTGGGGATGGGTTTCCCTGAAGCAAGGCAATGGGAAGTTATTCAAATCCTATTTGGAGTCCTTCCGCCACTTTAAGGACAAGTACATCTTAGTGCAGCCCTCCTCGACAAAGGCGATGTTAAACGTATTTAGGACTGCGTTGTCACTCAACGAGGATGGAACTCCCCGTATAAACGAGCTAGGGGAGCCCAATGTGAAGCTGATATACATGTTCCTGTCCAATGGACGATGAAGCATTTTGACAGGGAATTGGGATCCTATTTTCTGAGAGAGGGGGAGCTCGGAGTCCAGCGAGTTGGTCGGGGAGGCAGACATGTGTTACATAAGAACGGGGAGCCTGTACATGAGTCGAGCCTCATAAACATCAAAGAGCTCCTCAAAAGCGAGTATCTTGTTAGATACTTGGGTATATGTGTTTCTAATAGTAGTAAGTGGTCGTCATTTGTTTGACTCCTCGTTTTATTGACTATGTTCATTTTTATTTGTTTTGCAGAAAGCATGAATCCTGCTCAGGAACATTTGGCCAAGACTCTTGCTGCCCGAGCGAGGAGGGCTTTGAAGGATGCATAGACTAGTGCGGGGCTAGCTCCTGCCTCGAGGTTGGGCGGCTCATCCTCAGCTCAAGCCACAGTCGCTCTCTCTCCCGTTATCGTTTCTTCTAAGGCAAAGAGACCGCGAGCCGAGGGGAGTATCCACCTAACCAGGGAAACAGGGAAAGGGATGTATGACCTGCCTCCTTACTGGCTGGGGAATTCTTTTTTCGAGGGTGCAGCTCCCTGTCTTCCTTGAGCTGAATCTCTCCTTCCTGAGGTGATGGGCCATCTGGAGAAGAGGGTGATGTTGGCGTAAGATGCGGGCAGTTTGATACGGATCTTGGAGATGGCAGTTGCTTACACCAAGGGGAGTTCATCTCAAGAGGAAAAAATGAAGAATCTTCAGGCCAAGCTGGCTGCGAGCGAGAAGGCCTTGGTTGAGAAGGACAAATCCCTGAAGCTGTCTGAGGAAGAATCGGGGAAGCTCTCTGAGGAACGCATGGTTCTTTTGCTCAAGAAAGAGGGCCTCGAGGGAAAGGTAGCGGCCCTAACTACTGAGATTATGCCTGCTGAAGACGAGTCGGAGGATACTAAGGATCTGAAGACTCGGGAGGAGTTGGTTGCTCGTTTCCAGTTGGTCGTGGATGACGCTCAGGCCGCTTCAAAGTGGAGCTTTGAGAGCGCCATGAATCAGATGCGTGTGTTGAACCCTGGTGTCGAGCTAAACACTTCATGATCGGGGGTCAACTACTATGTGGTTGGTGGCCAAATTCTGGTCCCTGATTATCTCAAGGATATTGTTGCAACCGACCGGAGATCCTTCCCAACATCCGCCCATTGTCGAAGGGGAATCAAATTTTTATTTCGGCCTGCGTGCTGTATTTGTTTCTCTGGGCAATTTCCCGTTTATGTAATATTCACATAATTTCGGCCCAAGTGATCATTTTATTTAAATTCAGACCATTGGCCATTTGCTTTGAATATTTAACTTGTGTTTTTTACAAGTTTGTTGACAAACTAGCCTATTTAGGACGTTTTTTATTTTGCTAAGAGTTTAATCAAGAGAAAGATGAAGTTCCATGATGAGCAAGACATCACACCCATGACGCCCGTCATGGATGACTATCAGATAAGCTGACGACCATCAACATGTGCATATGCAGTTTCCTGGATTTTCTCATTCAATTTGTAGCACTTCCTCAAGGCTTTTACACACGATTTCTACAGGATTCTCACATGTTTTGACTGCAATGTATCTGCTTTTAGTGGCTAGGAATTCTATATTAACAAATTTTAATCACTTTTTAGTAGCCATTTTTTATTTTGTTTTCATGTTAAAAAGTTTTTCACTAGCAAGTTTTTACCTTCCAAGTTAGTTTAGCATTCTGCAAGTTTAATTTACACCCATTGTTGTAGCTACATTTGTGAATAAGAAGCTCCAGTTAGAGAGAAATTTACTTCAAGTATCATCTTCTAGGTTCATTATTTACCATTTATTTATCATTACAATGTCACTACACCAATGTTATGACATCCTGAGGACAATTGGATGAGATTCATGTAAAAGAGTAATGCATCAAAAGATTGTTCATATACAAATATTCGAGAGTATCAGGTGAAAAAGAAAGTTATACCTTGGTACTATGAAAGTTTGTTATAGTAGTATCTTTCTTGGTCACAAGTATGTATTGAAGCAACTGGGAAAATCATTGAGAGAAAATCAATAAAGTCGCCATCGAGTATTTATTTATCCCACAGGAAGAGAAAGAAAAATAATCAAAGAAAAACCTGAGAAAGGAGAAATCATAATATTACGGCTGAAAGATCGGGTACGAGAGTCGATTATGCAAGGGGAAAGTATTAGCACCCCTCACGTTCGTGGTACTCCATGGGATCCACTCTTGTTATTCTAATCAAAGGGTGTGTTCATATTTAAAGCTTATGAGCTAAGTAAAAATGCATGAATGCAAAGTGTATATACAAAGAAAAAGGTTTTATTAGTCGTGCCCGCCGTAGTTGCGAACCTTTAGCACCTACGTACCATCCTTTATGCAATAGGGGAGAAGGGTACTCGTAGTTCTCCTAGAAAATGTTGGTTGGTTTCATGTATTTTATGAACGATGCTAATTTCGCATTCTACCGAAACTTGACCTTTGGAGACTCATGCATTGTTGTAGAAAGGAATTAACATGTTCTTACCTAAAAAGGTTTTCAAAAGAAAAGCCCGAAGGCTGTCCAAAGACAAAAGGTTTGAATTGGTTGTTGTTTTTTATGGGATGATAGCAAATGGATCCCATGGGAGGAAGCACTAACTATTTCTTTTCTTATTTCCAAAATAGTTTGCGATTTGAACCGTAATAAAGTCCATAAGTGAAAGAAGAGAAATATTCAGTCTAGACCAATTCGCTCTATCCCACAAGACTCAACTGCATATGATTCACATGTTCCTTTATTAAGTGTTTTGAATTTTCTTAAGAAAATAAGTTTTTGTTTTATTGATGCAAAAGGGGTATGAAAAAGTCTAAGGGATATTAACAATCCTAATGTTATCATGCAATGCTGGTCATAAGGTTTGGATACAAAAGGGAAACATCTACCTAAGTTTGCAAGCATGGTTTACAAACCTAATATCTACCTTAAATCGAGAACGAAACTAGTGATCCTAAGGGAACATGCAAAGGTGAACCTAAATGAACAAGCAAAGACGCAAGGAAGTAAACACGAGCAAAGATGAAAACAAGCATCGACTCAAGACATCAAACATGAGCTATCTGTACATGAAAACAAAGGTCGATGAGTCGAAGGATCCTTCTTCCATTAGAATATCTCAATCACAAAATCAAGTAACAACTCGAAGCATATACGTTAACAAATGTGAGCTAAGATATTGCCGAAGGGATGACAAGGTGTGGGGGATGATTGGGATCCCTATTGTTCCACTTTATTTGACTCAAAGGACAAGAGATGAACAATTCAAAGCATCAACGTACAATGCAGGCTAAGAATGACCAAGGGACTTGAAAGTGTGGGGGCTGATTGCGAGCCCTATTGTTCCACTTTTTATTGACCCAATTGCAAGCACAAAGTAAAAGGGGAGGGGAATTTCCTTCTTTGAGGACTTTAACAAAATTTCCTTCCTTGAGGACTTTAGACAAACACACAAAGTTGCCCCTTTTTGAGGCCTTTTGCAAACACAAGAAGTTTCCCCTTTTTGAGGTCTTTTTGCAAACAAGAAAATTGCTCCTTTTTGAAGTATTTTATTAATAAGAATGTAAACAAACAAGTTCGTAATTCCTACGGGGGTAGGTCTTTAGCTCATGCATCTCTACTCCTACTTCTCATGGAAAGGAATTTAAAAGACAATGTGGAATATAAACATAATAGGAAAAAATACCAAACGAATAAAAAGTCTGTAGAAAAGCGTATCAAAGTAAGAAACCCTAAGATCTTCGCATAAGCTTCACCAATCAAAGAAAAGAGTTAGAAATCAAATGCTCAAAATAAGCGTCGAAGCATCATTGATGTGAAAATAAATGAAAATTAATATCTGAATACCGAAAAAATGATCCTGCATAAGATATAAGTCTCGATAAAACAAAAGTATACCACAAGTCTCATGTACCGAGACATCTTCAGAAGATTGCACAAGTTCACATGATAAGTTAGTAATAAAAAGAAACGATAACCAAAGTTAAGAATTCACATTACAACTTAAATTGAAATTAAATCATGAAGAAACAACTTCTGAACAAGTATCAGAACCATAAAACAAAGTTATAGGCATCAACTTTTTATCTCATGAAAGGCTCAAAAAGTCGAATTAAAATCAAGCAAAATTGACACCAATGTCAAGCATTCATGAAATTAAAGCCAATTATGCATCAAGAACAAATTAAATCGCATTCCATGTGCATTTTCAAAAACCGGACAGCCTTGCATTTAACTCATGAAGCATCCGAAATGTCGAGTTAAAATTGATAAAACTCAACATCAGTAGCTAACAATCATCAAGTGGAAGCTAACCATGCATGATCCGATAATAAAATACAACGTTTACATGTATTTACTAATTCCGGGCAACAACTTTACATGTATCAATGTCAACTTAAAATTGATCGGAAAATAACATTTAACACGTAAAATCGTTGAACAACGATACTTGGAACATTACTCGAAATTAAGAAATAAATTGCAAACGTTAAATTGCTACCAGTAAAACGGTTTCCAAACATTGAAACAAAAATTATCAACGCATCGATATCATTTAATAAATTCGCAAATAATCATCAACTCATGAAATTCCATAATTATCAACAATTATTGAATCAGAATCAAGCTTCGACACGTAAAATCAGCAATTAACAAAAATCACTGCATCGACATTCGTGAGATTGAAACAATTAAACAAATGCTCATCCGATTTCACAATTCTCCATAATTAAAATTCAAGAATCAATTAATCTCACAATTCAATTCAAGATAAAATCAACTCATGCAAGGTTCAAATAATCACTTATTTCACAAAATCAATTAAATCAATTAAGCATTTAAATTAAGAAAATATTCAAGAAGAAATTACCAAATTGACACAAAGAGGAAAATCGGAGAAGTCGAATGAGGAAGACCGATCGAAGCTTAACAGACAGAGGGAGTACTGACGACAAAGGGATCGGACACGGACGAGGGGATTATGGTCGGAGGAGGCGATCAAAAACAGAGGGGAACCAAGAAGAGCGCTCAATCACAGAAGGGAGAAGAGGTCGGCCAGAGGGAGGCCGAATACGCGGCGGCATGGCTGGCCAAAGGTGGTGGCCGGTCGGTCTTTCCTGAGAGAGAGGAAGTCTTAACTTGAGAGAAATATTTTCTCTCTTGAGTGTGAATTGTGAAAAATGAGCCAAAAGTCCTTTCCAATTTGAATTGAATCAATTTATACATAAGCTCTTATGACTTGTTTGGAAAATGGATTTGAAATAATCAATTTTGAGTCAAATTCCCTTATTTTTTAGTTGTGCATATTTTTCATCATATTTCCATGCACACTTTGATATTCAAGCCACAAACCATAACTTTTGGAGCATAATTCGAACCTGACTCTTGAAGCAAAAACGTAGATGACAGAAATTGTGATGTCGTGCCGCACAAATTGTCCCAATATGCTAAAAATCGAGAGAATCGTGATTTTTACAGTATTGAGAAAATTGGAGACAGAAAACTCTCTGTTTCGGGTTGCGTAGCTTTTGCGCCATATTTCGGTGTTCAACTTTAGAAACAAGCTATAAATCGAAGTCTTCTGATCATAATCTGAACTCAGAACCTGAAGCAAACTTGTAGCTAATAAAATTTGTGATATCATGCCAAAATAATAGTTTCAAAATGTTAAAAATCTAGAAAGTTATGATTCTTGCAATATTGCACAACAGTTGACCGAAATCCGTTTCAGCATGCGATTTTTAACATATTTCGCAATTTTGGAGATCTTCTTCACAAAATTAGCTTTTGACTCAAACATATAAAATGGGGAGGATATCGAGACGAATCTAACACCTATAGACCCACTAAAAAAATAATTTTCTGGACGAATGTTATGAATTTTTAAACACAACCAGCAAAATGTTGATTTTCGTTCAAAACTATCTCAAATCAACTAGAACGCTTAATATTCTTTGAAATTAGAGGCACGATAGAACACATAATAGCTTGGAATAATGATGAATTGATGACTCACTGATTGAGTATTTCAGAAAAATATGCGGAGCACACTTGAATCTCGAAAACCCTGAGTTTCTGCTTTGTTGTACTGTCGGATGGAACAATTGCTTTTCTATAGCTTGATACAGATAAATGACTTGATCGATTAACCATGAAATCAATGATATGTATGCATGAGTATGTTAGAAAAATAAGCTAATTAGGGTGACACTAAAGAGGGCAGATTTTGGGGTGGAACATGTATGCTTGATTATCTTGTGTTGAGGTAGTTGTGAAGTATCACACTCTTTTATTTGAGCAGATGGGTTTTGTGTCTTGAGAATCTAAGTTTGTGGCACGAAACCGAGGGCGAGCCAATTTTGGGAAGGAAAATAAGTATGGATCGTGAAACTAACTAAATTGCATGAACTCGTAAGTAGTTGACAAAAGTTTTTATTTGTAAGTCATTCAGATATGTAACCTCCATGTGATGAAGCATATAGTGCATGTTAAGTTCAAAAAGGAATCCAAGACGGTAAATGCATGGGAATGTTAAGGTTCATCTTGAGTGCGTATTGTTTGGTTGACAAGAGTAGGAATGGCTTATTGAAAGTCTTGTTGTTATTTATCTTCCTAAGTAGTGTTTGGATTATATGATCACGGAGCATGGCGTTCACACATTGTTGGAAATAAGTAAATCTAGAATTCCATTTTGCGTGCCAGTGTATATGAACGAGTTGAGAAAGATGTTGCTAGTTAATGCAAGTAATATTGATAGTTCTGAAATAGAATTTCTAAAGGATATTGTGTAATAAATGACATTTAGAGATGCCAAGGAAGTTAGATGCTCAGGGAGCCAACCGATATGAACTGCATTCATTGTGGGTAAGTTTTGAGCGTATCACTCTTATGACTAATGAGATCCATAAGGAATGAAGCTAAAAGAGGCTTGCTAAGTGGAGACCTTGAAGGGATTGGTTCAGTATCTTGTTAATGTGTTGATAAGGTATAAGTGGATAATCATGGTATAATATATGGACAATTCACTCAAATATATTGCCTCAAAGTTAGACCCCTCATGAGAGTAAGTCCTAATTTATACGATTCAAACATACCTTATTGACATTATTCTTGAGTTATCTTTCTAGGAGAGAGTGGGAATGAGATATTCCTAAAGTTAAGCATGTAACTGAATTGTGTGACTCTGTGAGTAGTGTTAGAAACTCACATTTGCATCCTTGATGGCTTAAAGTCTTATGGAAGCATTTTCTCGTCGATGACTTAAAGTTCCTTAATAGTACTATTCCATGAGTTGGTTAAATCCCATGTCAACAGAACTCGTGAGTGGGTCAGAACCCTATAGATGACTTAGAATGGAATATGGAAATGAGAACCAGGTGTTTTCATTCTAAATCAGATTAACTGCAACCAACATGGGATCATTTTGAGTGTTTTACACTCTTATGGTCGCAGTCACGTAACTCTTATGTATCTTTGACAATTGTTGGTCCTATTCTCAACCTTTGTGTGTCAGCGAGAAAGTTATTCTACCGCTGGATGTTAGTAAGGTTCTAGTACTATTTTTGGTGGTAGGCACTCTAGAGGATCTTGTTACACCCTAAAATTTTCCCTCTCCATTTTAAACCTAATTGGCTTATAATTCATCATCATATTCATACATACATGTAATAGGATATATGCTCATGGAATCAAGGGGTTTTCTCCGTGAAAAGAACTGCAAAAGATGACTATTTCGTTAAGCAACATTGTGAAGCAAACTCGAGGTTTTCAGATTTTAAATGCATGCAGCATGTGTTCCAAGCTATCCAAAGAGGGATTAATCAAGTCATTATCATATCAATATCTCATTTATTCCAACATGCTTTGAATTTCAGAGAAAGTCAAGTGTTTTAACCGATTTGATACACCGTAGACATAAATTCAGTATTGTGCGTTTCAAGCTTAAAAATTCATAACTTGAGATCAGAAAATGGTTTGGGAATGGTTCTTCAGTCTTTGGGACCGTCTTTATATATTCACCAGATCATCTATTCATATCAAAGGCTAATTTTGTGAGGAAGATTTTTAAAAGCGCCAAATACCTAAAATCACGTTATACAATGGATTTGCTGGTTCGCTGGTTTTTGAATGCTTAAAAAATCGTCACTTCTGACCGAAAGATCATCGTTGTGTGGCTCTTGGAGCTTTAAATCTTCTTGTTATTTACTTTAAGTTTCATGTTTAGATTGGAATCCAATTCAGTGAGGAAGATCTCCAAATGTGCGAATACTTTAAAGATATACAGTGAAAATACCGTGAAAATTGTATGTTGAACCGCTATTTATCGGATGTTAAAAAATTCATACCTTTCGTCCGGTTTGACATTTTTTTATGGTTCTTTGGGAAAAAAATCTATCTTGATTTTATCTTTGATTCGTATGTTCGGGTCAGAAGTTAATTCTTTACAGAAGATCTCTGAAAGTGCGAATTACCAGAGAAAATTGCACCCCGAAATGGTTTTCTACCAGACTGTTTATCGATATTGAAAAATTTGTAACTTTCTCAATTTTTATCGGTTCAGAACGATTCTCAAAGCTTGAGATAAAATTTTTTTTTAGCCATAGCTTTTCTTCAGGTCCCAAGTTCGTATTGCGATTCGAAGGCTTCGATTTATGGCTTGCATCCTAAAGTGCGCATGAAAATAAGCTAAAAATTTCAAGACAACAAAATAAGTCCATTGTTTCTCGCCATTCAAAAAAATTATAACTTGCTCTAGTTTAATTGATCAAAGAGATTCTTTCGGTATGATGTCACAAATTTCATCATCTACGATTTTGTTTCAGGTTGCACGTCAACATTCTGCACCGAAAGTCATGAGCTTGGGGTTTGTTCGTGAACAATACACAAAATAAGCTGGAAAAATCTACACTTCAAATTTTTACACCGATTTCTCGCTGGTTAGAGCAACTTAACTTGCTCAATTTTTATCGTATCAGGATGATTATTTTGGCACGATGTCACAAATTTCTTGTCGATGATTTTTTTAGGTTTCGTGTCAGGTTTATGAATCGTATGTCATAAGTTTATTGTTCGATCTTGATCGATACATGAAATAAGCAGAAAAATCAGAATCTACACTTGCCAAACAAGACTTAGAGCCAATTCTATATATTTTCATATTTCAAATTTCACATAAGTTTTCATTCATTATTTCAAAACTCACACAAAAACTCTCTATTCTCTCGCAAATCCTCTTAAGAACACAAAGGGAAAATTCAAGAACAAAGTTGAAGAACATCATCTTCCTCTCCTCACTCTCAACCGTGGTCTTACTCCTCCTCCCTCTCTCACCAAAATTTCACACCACCACCGCCGATCTTGCTTCGGCGACCACCGTCCCGACCTCTAAAACCTCTGATGATCCTCTCTCGGTTTCTCCCTCCATTTACGCGACATCCGTGGTTTTCTCCCTTTGTCTTCAAGCTTCCATCGTGGCTTCCGCATTTGTCTTGTTCACAGATCTTCCCTCCGATTCGATCTTGACTTTGGTAAATTTCCTGATCCTTATTTCATTGAAGTGATTATTTGTTAAGTTGATTTTGAATAATTTCTTAATTGATTATTACATGAAGTGAATTTTTTGAATTGTAAGAGATACTTGATTCTTGAATTGATAATGATGACTAAGTGTAGAATCGGTTGAATGATGATTTAATCGGTATATATCTTGATTTAATCGGTAAAATATTATTGATTTTAAACATAGAATTTTGGATCTAAGTGTTGATTATGGAATTGTGTTGAGAATTAAATTTGTTTTCATGAGTTAATGCAATTTTTGAATCGATTTGTTGATGAATTTACTTTTTCGACATTAAAAACCTCAAATCCGATAAATTGAATTAACACTTAAACATTGATTATTTTGACTTGGAATCTACACTTTATTGTTGCATTAATTGTTTGGAGTTCATTTGGATTTCCTAGCAACGATACTTAAACCGATGAGCGCTTTTTGCATCCTTCTGTGATTTATGAAATCGATTTTGATTGATATTGATTCAAGTATGTGTTACTTCCTGGAAAATGAAAATACATTGCAAATTTCTTTTCAAAAGTTGTTTGATGCTTACTTGAACATGTTTGTGCGTTATGGACCGTTAATGTTGAGTTTTACCGTTTCCGACACAATTTTTTGAGTGATGTTCTGATATGGCGCAATGTTGCACGATTTGGTAAGTTGGTGCAAAATTTTGATTTAATTTTTGGCTATGGCTCGTGGAGTTTGTTTCGCTACTTGTATGACATTTATGTCAAGTTTTGATGATTGCAGATCGATATTTTGGGTGTTTCATGAGATAGCGACAATGCTGCCCGGTTTTTAATGTTGATGCTGCAATGCTTGTTTGGATTGTGTTTCTTCACATTTTAATATTAATTTAATTTATGATGCGAATACTTGATTCTGATTATGCCTCCTTGTTATTACTAATGTGTTTGTTGACTTGTGCAAGGCATTTTAATGGAGTTTTCAATCATTTAATTAATGTGTTGATTATTCGATTTAAAAGCATTTTGTTCCATTTCTTTGTGGATTCGAGTTTGCTTTCGACGCGATTGACTTTTGATTCTCATTCTATGAGATAAATACACTGCTTGTGTTTTTGTCTGGATGTGAATTTTAGCGCAGGTGTACTGTTTGTATGTGGATGTATCCAATGCACATTTCACATGTGATTTATTTTCACATTGTTGATACTTTGACGCCTAGGTCGAGCGCCCGATCTCTGACCATTTTGTTTGTTGATGCTAGGTTGCACAAAGTTTTCCGGGTTTCTCCACTTTTTCTTGCTTGCTACGAACTCTTGTTTGTTTGGTACTAATTGATTCTAGTTTAACCTTCCACATTGTCTTTTATTTTCCTTGCCGTGAGAAGTAGGAATAGAGATGCATGACTAGAAGTCCCTACTTTAGGTGGGAAAATATGTGTAAAGTCCTCAAAGAAGGCGGTGTTTGTTTTTCTCAAAGATCTCAAAATGAGGTAATGTTTGTGCTTTCTTGTGTGCAAAAAGACCTCGACGAAGGAAAATCCAACTCCCCTCCTATTCCCCTTTTATTTTGTACTTGTTATTGAGTCGATAAGTGGAACAAAGGGCCTGCAATCGGCCCCCATAATTTCTAGTATGTGTCATTCTTAGCTCGCGTTGTTCATTGATGCTTTGAATCGTGCTCAATCTTATCCATCGAGTCCAATAAGTGGAAGAAAGGGTTCGTAACCAACCCCCACACTTTATCATTCGTTTCAACGATGTTAGCTCACGTTTCTTTAAATGTTTATGCTCCGAGTTATTACTGTATGTCAGTGCTCAAGCAAATCAAGTGGAAAGAGTACTTTACTTCCACTTTGAGATCTATTAGACTCTTTGTTTGTTGCTAGCTCGCACTCGGTTTTGTTTTGGTTTTGGTTCGACTTTGTTTGATTGCATTTTTGCTTGTGATTTTCTTTAAAACTTTGTATGTTCCCTTAGGATTCGCTTGTTTCATTTCCGATGCAAGTTAGACATTAGGATCGTAATCCATGCGTGCTAACCTATATAGTGTTTCCCTTTCAAACTCAACTGTAGGATCAATCGTTGTGTGATAACATTAGGGATAGAGATAGTGTTTCCAATGATTTATGGTAAACAACCGCTAGTCTTCCAAACTATCAAATAAACTTACTGACTGTTATTCAATATCTCTGGTAACTCGCAGGATCGACTAGATTGATCCTAGGACGTGTTGGTCATTAGGGTAACTCTCATGATCAAACAGGTATTCATGGTTGGTATTTAGAATGTTGTGTAGGTGTTTGACTTATTTTGATTTCTCTCTTAAAGATCTAAAGGTATGATCAAAATAAATGTGCGTGAAACTAAATTGCATGAATAAAAGTTAATTGTAAAGACATGTAAAAACTGCATAAAAGACAGGTAAATGATTTCGAAACATAAAACAAAACAGTTAATGTAAAAGATTCGAAATATGAAGAAAGCGTTTAATGCAAGAAATCTGTAAGATGACTTTAAGTAAAAAGGTGTTCAAAGGATAAAAACTTGAAGATAAAGACATGAAATTTATAACAGTTTCTGAAATGTAAAGAAAGCATTTAAATGTAAGGCATCAATGAAAAGATTTCGAATAAAAAGACTTTAGATGCAAAAAACTTGTAAATGGTATTGATACAAAGACAAAGGAAAGTACTGGAAATGATAAAGGGTTTTCATTAAATCATAAATATGTGGTGTTATCATACGTACATTGCTCTTGTATTCGTTTCCCTAGCCATATGGTAATTTGAATGTTTATTGAGTATTTTGTACAATAGATATGACACCCGAAATCCTAATGCTAAGACTTCTATTTATACTACTTCGACCATAACGGTCTTGCTATAAGATTCTGCCACGTTCAGAACATGCAGAGCAACGCCTCTCTCTTGCTTCCACGCGTCTTCGAATGCTCCAGCGCATATATTTCAAATTTCGAACATCCTGCTTGCATTTGAATTTCAAATGTTTTGGAACTTCTTCGCTTCGAACGCACTTCTTTAGAAACAGCCTTGTTTTCATTTCGAGACTTCTTTAGATATGTTCTCATAACTGCCACTCGAAGCTCCAAGCTTTGATATGCTCATTCGAAACATTGCTTCTACTATTTCGAAACATGACGTTTTATTTCATTTTGATCAAAACGTCCAATTTACTTTGCTTCTAATAATACTATCAAAATCTTCAGCCAACAAAATGCCCCTTTAAAATATGTATTTCGATTCCTTTGAGAAATACTTATTTTAAACATATACACAAGATTTTGATGCGACCTTCGAATCATCGTAACATTTAATGCATTTGACTCCAGTCACGTCAATCATGACACTTTTTAGATTCCTTAACCGCCTTGAGCCATCTCACAGTATGGTGCAGTTACAAAACAATGATTATCTTTAATCACGCTTACTACCAATGTTAACTTCACGCCACCTCTTCATCAAACCAACCCATGATTTCCACGTATCACAACCTTATTCAGTGGATGCTTAAACTTCCACATTATAAAAATCCATCAACTTAGTCTTTTTCTTTTCTTTCCACATTCTGAATCTTTTCTCCTTATTCTCTCACCGAAACCCTAAGCTTTCAACATTCTTGCAACAATGTCTTCTTCTACTTCATCCCAACTAAAAAAGGTTTCAAAAAAGAAAGGAAAGACCACAGGCACTACCATGGAAAGCAAGGTTGTCACTCACCAAGGTCAATCTGTTCTTGTTCCCCAAATGATCTCAAAGGAGAAAGAAATGCTTTATGCATCCCAGGTACTTATTCCTACCATCGCTGCTGGTAAGAGGTTAGCTTTAATGGGCCCCCTTACAGTTTTTGAAATTTTAAAAGACACCAGGAAAATCTTCCTAGTTTGCTATAGTTTCAAACCCTTGTTTAACAAAATGGACGCCCCTAAGGCAATAGAATCTTCAGGCTCAAACACCGTGGAAAATCCAACCGTTCCTCCTAAGGACCCTTTTGTATTAGACTATGTAAAAAGTAACTTTAAACCGTTTCGATATTGCCCCACCTCCGACACTGCTTATCAAAACTGGTTCAATAAGGTAGAAGCCAAGAAATCCCAACAATGGGAAGAATTAGGTATCTACAACTTGATTAAGCTGTCGAAGCCAGGTTTTACTTACAACCACCCTTTGTTATTCGCGTCCCTCTATTTCTGGGACAGTACTTATAATACTTTCCATCTCCCTGGTGGAATGATTACCCCTACCTTCTTTGACATAGCGGCCATCACTGGGCTATCACCAGTAGGAGAAACATATATCCCTGACAACGAAGAACATTCGAGTATAATCGACTTCGAAGTCAAACTAGCAAGCTTTTCCAAGTTTATCAGTCACTACCATGCTGAAGGAGACAGTGTGTCTGATGTAGAACACATTGCTTTCCTTACCCTATGGATGTCAAGATATGTCTTCTGCAGTAGATCCCTACAAGTAGCCAATAGGTTTATTCGTCTAGCTAGGGATTTGCACGAGAATCGAAGAGTGTGTTTGAGCGAATTGCTACTAGTTGACCTTTATGAAAGCCTAAGGTCAGCTGTTTCGAGCCTAAAATCTCACACCTCCAAGAATATCCAGTTAGCTGGCCCTTTTTGGTTACTTCAGCTATGGCTAAATGCCATGTTCGAACCTTCCTTGTCAACTGCCAACACCATTGATGAACAAGACCCTGAAATAACTGATAGAATAGTCGAAGGCACTAGGCTGCAAAGATTAACTCCAAATGACGACAAAGATGACTTCAAAGTCCTATTCTCGAAGTACATCATGATATTCTCTAAGAGGCATAAGTTCGAAGAGACCATGGCGCCTTTTGCTTCAAGGGCTCATGGACCTTCATGGTTCACCATGGCTCTCTCAGAAGCTGTCAAGAGAAAAGAGATTCAAGATGTATGGAGAGCCTTTTTGCTACCTAGGCTAATCTCCTCAAGAATAACTCCTGCCAAGAATCAGATTTTCCTTTTCGCTTACCAGCCAAATTTTGTTTCGAGACAGTTTGGCTTATGCCAACTAATTCCTGAACCCTTATTTCAAACTGAGAGTGCCATTACCTCTGGGCGAACCTTCAAGGCACGGGAAGCCAAGCTACAGCAAGAACAATACCAAGGCTTTGCCCAGTTTGAGCTAATATCTTTCGAACCTACCCACCTTACAGCAAAGGGGTTTCTGGAATGGTGGACCAAGTTTTATCAGACTTATATGTTCGATACTCTTACAATTCAGCAGAAACTAACTGATGCCTTCGATGTGCAGGTACCAACCAAGAAAGGTATGTTCACTCATGCCAAAGAGATTAAAGCTTTTCAAAATTATTTCGAAACTACTTATGATCCCACACACTTGGAATCCACCGTGCATCATGCGGCTGAGACCTTGAAGGAAAAATTCAAAGAAAAAGTTTCTAAGTTAAAACTTCCTTCAGGGTTGTCACCTGAGGATAGGTATAGGTTGGCATTCGAAATGCATCCACCTAAATTTCCTAGATTACCTACCTCAGAACTGGCTCTGGTTTGGTTTCCCCCATACCCTTGGTGGTTCACTTGCAAAGAGATGTTCAAACATCTTCAAAAGAAACCAAAGCCATCTGAGACTGTGACATGGGCTCGACACTGGCTCCACGATTTCCCAGGACACCTTCGTTACGACCTTTCTGCCATGTCGATTAAATCTGATCAAGGCACAGGTGCGAATGCTTAGGAAAATCCCAAACGTTTCTCATTTTCTATATCTTTAACTTTGCCTTAATTGTTTCGATTTTCAGCCATCAGGATAAAGACTGCTGCCTCGAAGTCGAAAGAAGGGAGCGCCTCTCAAGCCTCTATCGAAACCACTGACAATGTGACTCCATCCGAAACAACAACCATTGTTGCAACAACAACAACAACAATACCAACAACAACCAGTGTTCCAACTCCACAGGTAATTATTTAGCCTTGATGTTTCGAATTCACTAATGTTTTATGATTTGCATCTAACTCTTTGTTTTAAATCTTTTCAGACCAACAAACTTCCGCCTACCACTCCAAAGAAGCGAAAATCAAACACCACTGGGGAAGACCCCAAGGCTGGCGGAAACTTACCAACTGCTTCGAAGAAGAAGCAGAAGAATGATATTTCGAAAAGTACCGTACCAACTAGTGCCCCTGGACTCGATTCCAGGGATGCTGCTCCCTCACCCAAATCCAAAATTCCACCTTCGACCTCCAACGTAATGTTGGAACGCATAGCTAGCAACCTCTCTTCCGAGAGTCCACAGGTAAATTGAACTTTAAACTTTTGACAAAATTATTATTCATTACCTTGGTGCATGCTTTTGATATTCTTTCGCTCTTTGCAGAACATCTTAAATCCAGCTTCTACCACTTCGACCTCACCATCAAAAGCTGCTGCTCCACTCAACTCCTCTCCTCAAGGAGACTCCAGCAACCTTGTACAGAACAAAGGTTCCTCCAATATGGCGGTTCTGGCTGGAACTTCTGAGCAGCAGGATGATCAGAGTACTTCTCCTCCTCTGAAAGAGACAAATGAAACACAACTTCATGAATCTGCAGAGGCTTTGCAAAGAACTTCTCTTCAAAAGTCCCCTCTTGAAACCCTTCAAGAGGACCCAAAGGATACTCATGCTGAAGAAGAGAAAGCTGATTCTGGCCAAAGAAACGAAGAATCTGCAGACGAAGAGTCTGAGGAGGAGGATGCCAACGATGGTTCGACTGCTGGGACAGAGTCCAATGCAAATAGCAGCGAAAAAGAAGACATCGAAGTGGTGGACTTGGATGACGATGAAGAAGATCATGAGCACGAAACGAATGAAGGGGATGGTGACACAACCAACAAACCCATGGAGGTTGAAATGGACGTGACTCCCCTACGTGTGGAACTCCTTCAACCGTCTTTGTCTCGAATGACTGACGAAGAGCTGGCACTCCTGAGACGAAATGACCCTATTGGGTACATGAAGGCGAAGCTGGCTCAAAGGGACATTCCACTTGCTAGGGCTGGCACAAGTTCGACTAGCTACCCTCTTCCCACAGATGAAAGAATTGTACTTCTTAACAAGATCAGGAAAACAATTCTCAATGTGGATATATTCGAAGTGCTCAAACAGGATAGCACTGCTTGCTACACTATGAAGGAGTTGCTTACAAAAGTCAACCTTGCTACGTGCTCCTTGCCAGTTAGTACTATCTTGTTCGATCTTCAGTCTTTGCTGGACAACGCAACTGGTTACCTTCTCCAAGATGAATCTGCTGCCATAAAGGTTCAAGAAAAACACATTGCAATGGATGCTGCTTATGAACAAGCTTCGAAACTCTCTCAAGAAGCTGAGGATCAAGCTATGCATCTAAAGCAAGCAAAAACTGATTATGAGGCTCGAGCTGAGTCCATCCTTCTCTGGGAAAGGCAGATTCAGGAGCTTCAACAGAAGGTTAAGGAGGCTAAAGAACAAAAAATAGCCTTCGAAACCAATACTGCTGGTGACCAATTCGAAGAGCTTCCCAACCAGGGGCTTGCAGAAATGGAAACTGCAGAACAACTCAAGGGAGAAGTAGCAACCTTGGAAGGAGCCAGGCGCTTCGCTCAACAGAGACTTGAATCTTTTCGAAGTACCTTCAACAAAATGAAGAATAATTCTTATTTCTAAATTTCAATGTTCATTTGATTACAATTTGGTTTTTTATATGTAATATTCGAACAACGCCATTTTGGCATCTCAACTTGCCATTTTGGCATTTTTATAATATTTTGGTTACGTTGTTACTATTCGAATCTCCTACAGGCGTGGCTTATATTTCTTTAAATATTTCCCATTAACCTTTAGGATACGCTTATCATCCATCAGCTCTTCGATTTCATATGCATTGTTTAAGAATACTTTTTAATATTCGAAAAGGTCCTTCCCAATGAGGTGACCATTTACCTAGTGTTTTATTTTTCTTGTCCATGGGCAATATGACTTTCCAGACTAAGTCATTAATAATGAATGCTTTTCTCTTCACCCTTTTGTTATATGTCCTGGCCACTCTTTCTTTTTGTCTCATCAAGATTTCCAATGCATGTAATCTAACTTCGTCCAACTCAACTAATTCATTCATCATCATCTCCCAATATAATGCAGCTGGGATTTCGTTTTGTCTTTGAATTCGAACTGATTGTAGATGAATTTCTACTGGCAACACTGCATCATGACCAAATGTGAGTTGGAAAGGCGTAGTGTTAGTAGCTTCCTTAGGAGATGTTCTACAGGACCATAGTATTTGGTCCAAAGTTTTGTGCCAGTTCCTTGGCTTTTTACCAATATGTTTCTTGATTAACCCTATTATCACTTTATTGGCTGCTTCGACTTGACCATTTGCTTGAGCATAATATGGCGTTGATGTTAGCAATCTAAACCCCATTTCTTGGGCAAATTCTTGCATCTTTCTACCAGTAAACACAGAGCCTTGGTCTGTGGTTATGCTCTCTGGCAATCCAAACCTATAGATAATGTGCTTCTGTATAAACTCAATAATAGCCTCTTGATCAGCAACTATTAATGGTATAGCTTCGATCCACTTGGTAAAATAATCTATTCCTACCAAGATATATTTATGTCCTTTAGACGAAGCAGGATTTATTTCTCCTATCAAATCCAATGCCCATCCTCTAAATGGCCATGGTTTGATGATTGAATGCAACTCACTTGCAGGGGCATCTTGAATCCCTGCATGCTTCTGACATTCCTCACATCCTTTAGCAAAGTCTATACAATCTTTGAGCATGCTAGGACAATACATGCCATATCGAAACAACAGCCATTTCATTTTATGACCTGCTTGATGTTCCCCACATGCCCCATTGTGGACTTCTGACAATGCTAAGTATGCCTCACTTTCTCCTAGGCATTTCAATAATACGCCCTCTTGGGTCTTTTTGAACAATTCGTTCCCCATGAGGAGATATGATAATGCTCTATATTTTGTCTTTCTATCCACATTCAGAGTTGGGTTTGCTAAATAACTCACCAGTGGACTTCGCCAATCTACATCTGACAAAGTGTTTATGGCTAATATTTCGAATCCCTGTTTCTCAGCATATCCCAATTTCATACTTTCTAGATCTGATGGTGTGAATCTAGTAGCCATAACTCTACCCCTTAATTCAACTAAATCCTTAAAGTTCCTGGCAGAAACTTTATAACCCGAAGCCAACTGTGCTAAGCCATTTCCTTCTTGGTTCTCTACTCTTGGTATATGTTGAATATCCATGTATTCAAATTTCTTAAGTAGCCTGTTGACTATGACGAAGAATATCATCAAGTTTTCCTTTATGCATTTATACTCCTTTGTAATTTGTTTGACCACTAATTCTGAGTCTCCTTTAATTTCGACTATAGTTGCCCCCAATTCCAACAAAGCTTCAAGTCCAACAATGAGCGCTTCATACTCAGCTTCATTGTTCGAGCAACGAGGACCATCTAATTTATACTTGAATTTTGTTGGAATTCCTTCAGGAGAAATTAGAAGGACTCCAACACCACTTCCATTCCTGTGGGTTGAACCATCAAAGTACAATTTCCATGGTTGTATTTCGACGTAACTCATGACAGTCTGCTCAACCAATGAATGGTCCACAATGAAGTCAGAAATCACTTGACCTTTCACAGCTTTTAAAGGCATGAAAGTCAAAGAATATTCTGTTAAGGCTAAAGCCCATTTACCAACTCTGCTATGCATTATTAGTTTTGAAAGCATGTGTTTAATGACATCGAAATGAGATGAAACATAAACATCAACAGGCTTTATTTAATATTTGAGTTTCATACAAGAGAAATACAAACAGAGACATAGCTTTTCTAAATTGCTATATCTGGTCTCTGCATCATTTAGTACTCTACTTAAATAGTATATGGCTCTTTCGATACCATTGCTATCTTCTTGTGCTAACATACTACCTATACTAACTTCAGAGGCAGATATGTACAATCTCATGGGCTTCCCCCATGAAGGTGGAGACAAGATAGGAGGCTGAGAGAGGTATCTTTTTATCCTGTCAAATGCCTCCTGATGGGCTTCGTTCCATTCGAAGGCTTGGCCTTGCTTTAGACGAAGCAACGGGGAGAAAGCTTGGGTTCTTCCACTCAGGTTCGAAATGAATCTTCTGAGGAAGTTAATTTTCCCTAGCAGAGATTGCAACTCCCTTTTTGACGTAGGTGCTTTCGTCTCCATTATGGCTTTGGTTTTGTTCTGGTTGATCTCAATCCCTTTCTTGTGAACCACAAAACCAAGGAAATCTCCAGCCATGTTTTCTCATTCGTTCGAATGATTGGCTCAAATGATGCAAATGTGTTTCTGCAGATATAGATTTGATGACTATATCATCAATATACACCTGCATGAAGGTTTCAATGAAATCATGAAAAATCGAATTCATTGCCCTTTGATAAGTTGCCCCAGCGTTCTTTAAATCAAAAGGCATCACCACCCATTCGTAGGTGCCTAAGGTTCCTGGGCAACGAAATGCTGTCTTGGCAACATCTTCTTCAGCAATAAAAATCTGATTATACCCAGAGTATCCATCTAACATACTCAAGTATTCGAACCTTGCAGCAGAATCTACTAGCATTTCTGCCACAGGCATAGAGTACTCATCCTTAGGGGTTGCAGTGTTTAAATCCCTAAAATCTATGCAAATTCTTAAAGAACCATTTTTCTTAATAACAGGTACTATATTTGCTAACCATTCGACGTACCTTGTTGTTCTGATGAATTTGCAACGCAGCAACCTTTCGATCTCAGCTTTAATCTTTGTGAGAACCGCTGGTGCGAATCTTCTGGGAGTTTGTTTGATGGGCTTCTTGCCATCTTTGATTGGCAGTCTGTGTTCGACCAACTCCCTTTTAAACCAGGCATTTCATCATAATCCCATGCGAAGCAATCTTTGTTTTTCTTGAGGACTTCGATTACTTCCTGCTTGAGGCCTGGGCTAAGTTTTGCACTTATGTAGGTTATTCTTTTCGTTTTTTCATCCCCTAAGTTGACTTCTTCGAGTGGATCCTGTGCCAACATTTTGGCACCTGAGTCTATGGGGTCCCTTTCGAAGCCCAAGGGTTCTTTATCGCAGATGGCATCCAACCTTTGATCCATCTCAAATTCTTCGAAGGGTGAGCATTTCGAGCCATCCCCACTTATTTCGTTCATCTTTACAGCTAATTTATTTATTTCAGCCTCTAAGGCCGCTTTTGATTCGTTCTCAGCCATATAGGCCGAAATCCTTTCAAAAAAGGTGGACTCAGTCATGGATAAGGTTGTCGAAGTCCCAGCCTGCTGGCCGTCTTTGTATAGTACTTTCGACTCCCTATTCTTCACTGATTATTGTTCTATCCCAGTATAGGCCATCATGGCGAAGGCTCATGTAGTAGTGGGCGTTTCTGGTTTTGTTGATCTCATCATTTGGAACACACAGAGCAATCTTTGCCAGATGTTTATCATAATCCCTCTTGTCAACTAAATTGACTGTTGACATAAATTAACTCTGGTCTGCTTCGATGTTTTCCACGATCCCATCATCTCTCCATAGAACTAGTCGCTGATGCATTGACGAAGGAACTGCCCCTACGCCATGGATCCATTCCCTTCCCAGCAATAAGTTGTAGTTGGCCTTGGCTTCGATCACCATAAACATGGTGGGCCTACAGCTTGAGCCTATTGTCAAGTCCAACTGAACCACTCCCAGTGTTTTGCCCACTTTCCCCTCATAATTGGATAGAACCATATTGTGGGGCTTGATGTCTCCTTCGCGGATCTCTAATCTTTCCAGCATGAAGTGGGGTATCAAATTGACTGCAGAACCCCCATCCACTAGAACCTTATTCACACCATGGGCACCAACTTTTGCCCGAATAAATAGTGGCTTAAGATGGTTCTTCATAGCAGGTTCTGGACGTTCGAAGAACGCATTTTGCTCCTCGACAGCCTCATTGTCCATCACATAGTAGCACACAGGCCTATGCTTCATCAAGTCTATGGTATCTTCTTCCTCATATTCATCAATTTCAGTTTCCTGTCCAAATTCACAGGGAAGCACAGATACCACGTTGCAGTTTAGGTTGAATGAAGACTCTCCCTCCGATTCGAAGTTATCTGTTATCATATCTTCGTCTTCTTCTGGGCCTGGAGTGTATTCCTTTGGTTCATCTAGTTGTACTTCAGAAAAAGCCTCCTATTAACTGGAGGTTTGTCTTCAGTTTGATTTTTTGGTGAGGGTTTGTTGGTGCTAGATTCACCTTGGTTCTTTGTTGAAGTGACCCCTTTATTTGCCACAGCTTCCCTCTCAGCCTTTTGAACCCTATGTTGCCTGCGCCACTAGGATCTCGACATGGGGTTCCTTCCCTTGTAGTTTTCTAATCTTACCTCTTCCTTCTTTGCTATGTTGAATTGCCTTCTGTATGTCATAGCATGGCGTGCATTTCGTTCGGTGTTTCTCCATCTGTCTTTGCCTTTGTCATTTCTGACTTGCAGCCATCTGTCGGTTGGCACTTCAGCAGGGAGTTTGAAAGTCACTCTTCGAGCAGCCTTGGGGTGAGGGCTATCAGGCCTTCGTTGTTTGTGTCTGTTATCGAAATGTGGGCCCATCTGCATAGTTTCTTGATGGTTCCAGCAAGGGGCGAAGGGAATTGTTTCGAAGGCTCTGGCCATGCTTTGATCATACACAGCTGAACACCTTGGGCATATCAAGCACTTGGTTGCCCCTTTGTAGCAGCGAAACACAAATTCCAGCAAACTTTCTCCAGCCTTAGGATAACACTTGAATAGCTGGTTATCCTGGCGCCAATTGTTGCCAGTTCGAGCCCTCTGTACCCTTTCGAAGTTCGCAGTGATTCTCTGATTGCAGAGGATGCTGCACCTAGGGCACAATATCACTCCTGTATCTCCCTTGTGGCACGTCATGAGTTAATCCTTGAGACTAGCATCTCCAGCATGATTATCCTCCATTTTATACTTCTCTTTTTCCAAGTATCTTTCTACCTCCTCCATCTCAGAGTGAGGTCTTTCCATGTCCACCATGTTCACCTCAACATCTTCCCCTTCAGCTTCATCATCTCCCCATCCTGTGGGTTCGATATCTTCGATGTGGACCTTTGAACTCTCTGGGGCAGAATATTTGACCAAATAGTCAAATTTTCCACTGGGTTCCCCTAGAGTGTCCCATATTTCCTTCTGAGGGGAATTTGGCTTCGTGATTTGGACTTTCTCCAATTCCAGCCTCAGGTCTTCAGTGACCTGTGTTAACTCTTGGTTTTGACTCTCCTGGCCTTCAGTAGCCTGGATTTCTTTTGCAACAACTAAGGGTGCTGATTCAATCGAAGTCTCTGGTAGCTTCTGGACGTCTTCAGTGACCTCCTTATCGACTTCGACCATCACCCAGCTTTCGTTTTCAGTACCTTTCTCTCCTATTGTGGCATCACTTTGGTCAGCTTCCACCATGTTAATCTCTCCAATGCATGCAGGCTCGGAGTAATTGGTGTCTGCCACGTCCAAAGGATCTTCGTCCACTTTCATCTTTGCTTTATCAGCAAACTTCAGTCTGCCATCTTTGATTGCATTCTGAATTAGGTCCTTGAAAAGAAAACACTGTGAGGTTTTGTGGCCTAGAAAACTATGATATTTGCAAAATCCTCTCGTATTTCTTTGATCTAAAGGAGGTATTTTGACACTTGATGGCACAATGAGTTGGCCATCTTTGACAAGTAAATCAAAAATCTCGTCACATTTAGTGACATCGAAGGTATAAACCTTCTTTGGGAATTTGTCACTTTTCTCATTTTCAACAATCTCTTTCCCTTTTGTGGGAACTAATAACTTGCAGGAGTAAGGTGGTGCCTGTTTCAATTCAGCGAGGTCGATTTCGACCTCTTCGAATTCGAATTCAGGATAATCTTCTGCTTCTTCAGTTCCAACATAGGAGATCCTTTCCTTCTTGTTATTTTTAAAGACTCTGGCTTTTTCGGCCTTTAGCCTTTCGACCTGTCGAACCCTGTCGGCTAACTGAGCCATGTCCCTCAAATATTGAGTGTCTAGTTTCTTTCGAATAGAATAATCCAAGCCACCAGCGACCATTTCGACTAACTCATGTTCAGGCACCACTGTGTAACATCTGGATTTCAAAAGCCTAAATCTATTCAGATAATCATCTATGGGTTCAGTGAACTTTCTCTTGACACTGGCTAATTCCTTCAAGCTTATTTTTGACTGTCCCATGTAAAACTGTTCATGGAATAATCTCTCCAAAAGAGCCCAAGTATCAATGGACCCAGGAGGCAAAGTGGTGAACCATGTGAAGGCGTTTTTAGTCAAGGAACTTGGGAAGTATTTGATCCTGAGGTCTTCATTATTGGCTATATCTCCCGCTTCGGTTAGATATCTGGCTATGTGTTCGACTGTTGACTCATTGGTATCCCCAACGAACTTTGTAAATTTAGGGACTTTATATCCCCTTGGTAAATCAGTATGCATTATGCAATCCAATATAGGAGAAGCATAATTTGGCCTTCTAATTCCTGTGTTGAGGCTGTTCTGGGCCATGACTCTCTCTATCATGGTGGTTAAATTGTTTTCTGCCAAGATGTTACCGTTTTGAATTCTATGAACGACAACATCAACATCTTGATTTCGACCCACCATGACAACCCCCCTAGGTTGTTCTTCTCGAAACTCTGGGACTTCCAGCCTTTCGACCCTTGCCCCTGGTTCCATAATTTCTCTTTGTGGGCCTGGGATCATTGGTGCTTCTAGCCTTTGTGTCCTTGCCCCCAAGTTAACTTCTTCTCTAGGTGGTCTATAAGTTAGGTCGTTAGCAACTTGTTCCATAACAGGCATGTTTGCTCGAACTCCCACCTGATTCTGCCTACGCCTTTCTGGGGGAGCAATGAAATCTGCTATTCGACTCATGTTATCAGCGTTTTCTCTGTTTGTCACAGTCACATTTTGTACTATTGGGGCAAATATTTCCTGCATAGTTTGTGCTAATACCCCTATCATATTATGGTTACTGTCATCCATCAATTGCCTAAAAGCCAACTGGTTTTCTGTGGTTAAAATAGGCATTGTGCTATAACCTACTGACCCTTGGTTATTTGCCATAAACTGATTCGCCCCAGACCCAGACCCTAATTGTGGTGATGAATTCGATGTGGAATTGTGTAAACCTGCCATAAAGGATGTTGGCATTCCATAAGAGGAATTTCTGGTTCTATTACTATCGAAACCGGGTGGTCTGGTTAGTGGAGTGGCGAAATGGGATTGTGTCCCTGATGGTGGAACAAATCCCCCAGGATAACCAATGGTTCCAGTATTTCCTAAGATCGAACTATTAGTTGATATGCCACTTACTCCATTAGTGGCTATATTACTGGTTGAAGATGCAACAGACTGTGCATTCGAAGGGATCACATTAGATGTTCCCATCGAAGCAGATACATTAGTGCCTGTTGTATGTGGGGCATTTTTTCCCCCTTGTTGATTGTCAGAATTAGACATCTTGTTCAAACGTTTTCTTTTGGATAAGGGTTGGTTGCTGTTGGTTATTTTACCACTTCTTAGGTTCATAAAACAGCAAACTTCTTAGGTTCCAACGTTTTTATAATGGTTATGTCTCAACAATCTTTATTTCTAATGGCCAACGATTGGGTCCCACCAGGTGTGCCAATTTGTTTCCAGTGATTTCTGGTAAACAACCGCTAGTCTTCCAAACTATCAAATAAACTTACTGACTGTTATTCAATTTCTCTGGTAACTCGCAGGATCGACTAGATTGATCTTAGGACGTGTTGGTCATTAGGGTAACTCTCATGATCGAATAGGTATTCATGGTTGGTATTTAGAATGTTGTGTAGGTGTTTGACTTATTTCGATTTCTCTCTTAAAGATCTAAAGGTATGATCAAAATAAATGTGCGTGAAACTAAATTGCATGAATAAAAGTTAATTGTAAAGACATGTAAAAACTGCATAAAAGACAGGTAAATGATTTCGAAACATAAAACAAAACAGTTAATGTAAAAGATTCGAAATATGAAGAAAGCATTTAATGCAAGAAATCTGTAAGATGACTTTAAGTAAAAAGGTGTTCAAAGGATAAAAACTTGAAGATAAAGACATGAAATTTATAACAGTTTCTGAAATGTAAAGAAAGCATTTAAATGTAAGGCATCAATGAAAAGATTTCGAATAAAAAGACTTTAGATGCAAAAAACTTGTAAATTGTATTGATACAAAGACAAAGGAAAGTACTGGAAATGATAAAGGGTTTTCATTAAATCATAAATATGTGGTGTTATCATACGTATATTGCTCTTGCATTCGTTTCCCTAGCCATGTGGTAATTTGAATGTTTATTGAGTATTTGGTACAATAGATATGACACCCAAAATCCTAATGCTAATACTTCTATTTATACTACTTCGACCATAACGGTCTTGCTATAAGATTCTTCCATGTTCAGAACATGCAGAGCAACGCCTCTCTCTTGCTTCCACGTGTCTTCGAATGCTCCAGCGCATATATTTCAAATTTCGAACATCCCGCTTGCATTTGAATTTCAAATGTTTTGGCACTTCTTCGCTTCGAACGCACTTCTTTAGACACAGCCTTGTTGTCATTTCGAGACTTCTTTAGATATGTTCTCATAACTTCCACTCGAAGCTCCAAGCTTTGATATGCTCATTCAAAACATTGCTTCTACTATTTCGAAACATGACGTTTTATTTCATTTCGATCAAAACGTCCAATTTACTTTGCTTCTAATAATACTATCAAAATCTTCAGCCAACAGATAGATGGTCGCCCTTAGATGTTTTTCATTCCCCTTTTGCATGATTAGGACTAAAACCTTTTTCTTTGACAAATTCATAAAAACTTTAACATTTCTTAAATCCTTTTCAAGGTAAAAAACACCAACCAACGCAAACCTTTTTGTCTTCGGACTTTTTCTTTTAAAACCATTTAAAAAATGACGTGCTTCAATAGCATCGTTCATAAAAAACATGCTACCAACCAAAAAATTTGAGCCGAACTATGACACTTTGATTCCTTAAAAGGGATACGTAGGCATTTGGTAACTGGACCCAGGCGAGCAAAACTTTGTAAATATTCCTTATTTTCCCCGTGTTTTCTTTTGCATGCATTCCCTCTTTGCATTTTTTCCTTTAGCTCATAAGCTTTAGGGAACAACCTTTGATTAGAACAATAAGAGCGGATCTCGTGGAGTACCACGGATGTGAGGGATGCTAATACCTTCCCTTTGTGTAATCGACTCCCTTACCCGTATCTCTTGGTCGCGAGAGCTTGATTTCACCCTTCTCAGATTTATTCAATGTTTACCTTTCCCTTTCCGTGGGATAAAAAACGTCTGATGACGACTTCATTAATTTTCTCTCGATGATTGTTCCGCCGGTTGTTTAAGATATATGTGATTTTTCTATGGAAGACTTTAAGCTGACCTATAGTGCCTAAGAATGCCAAGTGTTTCATGTTGTTTGAGTAAGAATACCGCAGTGGAAAGTGGTGGATGGAAGAGCTCAATAAAGTTTCATAGAGGATTAGAAAGATGATTTCTCTTAGGAATGGAAGTAAGACACTTTTGTACCAAGTTAGTGATATCTTATTAGAGTCATGCATAAGAAGTGATGCCTTATGTTGTACCCCAATTTTTGCCCATAAGATTCTTCTATCATCTCATATCAACTGAATCATAACAAGATCACACTAGGGTTTGGCTCTTCTTCCTATCTTAGGTTTTCTCATGAGGAATCACCAAGCACCTTGATTTGTATATTGTGATCATCTATGTTTTTTATTGATTAACTTTTAACTAACAAATATTATGAATGTCTTCTCTAATTGATGATGCTATGGATGAAAGAACAACACATTTCATCAGGTCGATCCATATGTTCATGAGTTTATTTCCATGCCTTCTTAACAAAGCTTTATTGAGATTCAAGATTCATTAATGAAGATATTTTAAATTAATATCATGACAAGGTTTACTATGATCCATCATGCCTCAATTTGTCAAAGAAAATCAAAAGATACAAGGGTTGATTGAAGAAGTTTGACCTAATTGGATAAGTTCTTGATTCCTTGATCACAAGTGCATAACTCTCTCAATTATTAAAATTTGGAGTTGATTATTGTTGCTATGGGTTATTATTGTCACCCAAAACAACTTATATTCACATGTAAAAAGTTATTGTGCAAGAAAGTTTATCAAAATTGAAAGGGGTTTCCAAGTCATTTTGGTGCTTGAGGAGCTAGGGTTTTGAACTTCTAAGGGCTATATCTTGCTCGTCTTTTGAGATTTTTTAGTGATTCCAAAGACATACTTCTATTTAGAGGGTTATAAACTAACCAATTCAAGAGTTTCAAGAAAATTTGGTGTGGAAGGTTCCTAATGATGGAGAAAGATTACAAGTCCTCTAGATAGGCCATCAAATTGCTTTATGTGACTCCAAAAGATCATAAATTGGTCAATTTTTATCTCATTGAGCCCATTATTTTCCCATAATGATCTTAAGGATGCTATCTTAAACTCTTATTTCATGTGGAAAGTTTGAAAATAGGTGGGTGATGCCCTAAGAACTCAAGATTATAGGTCACCTCATGAATTTTCACCAATTTTACAAAGCCATAACTTTTTCAATAATTGGTATTGTTTAGTGATTCAAGTTTCAAAATCCTCTTTGGGAAGTATACTTCAAGATAGCATCAATCATTAAAGCTTAATTTTGGAGGAAGGCTTTGTTTTAACTCAAAACATTATAGGTCACTTTTGAATAAAAACTTAGAATTTTTCTACGTACAAAAAGTCAGCATGTTTTTCTCAACTTTGACTCATCACAACTTTTAGCTCAATCATCCAATTGATCTCACTCTTTGTACATTGTAAATTTTGTGATTTTATCTTTCAAATACTTCAAGAATCATGCCCTAAGACTCCTTGAGCTGTGAACACCATGGATTTAGAAATGGTACCTTGAAAATGAAGTTTTCTCCAAAGTCAGAATTTGAAATTCATAATGTGACTTCTAATCACCAATTTAGCACTCGTTTTTTATTTAAACATGTTTAACAAAGTTCCCAAAGATGAATTAAAGATCAAAACTCAGGAATTGATTGAGTTTTGATGCATATGGGGTCAAACTTTTTTCACTTTCGAGCATGATCCAATTTCCCTCTAAACTTCAAATTTCCTCTAAATTCTTTGCGCCATTCGCTTCCCTATAAATATAGGACCTCACCCCTCTCATTTTCTCAAGCTTGAACAACCAAAATCACCCTGCCAAACTCCCTGCATAAATCACTTTTCTGAGTTTTTGAATTCCTATTTTCTCCACTTTTCAATCCAATTTCTTTGTTGATTCTTTATCCTTGAACTTCATTGAAGCTAACAGAAGAAGAACCAAGCCTTGAGGTGTCCTAAATCGTGCTAACCAAGTCTAGTTTCAGAGTAATCTTCAGCTACTTCGTTCAGGTAGAATTCTCAATCAAATTGAACCAAATAAAGCCATATTCTACTCTATTCATCCTTTTGATTCTCACACTTCTTACAGTTTACATTTTCATTGAGAATTGAGAGAGATACTTGGGAATTTCGTGCTCGCTATTTTTTATGGTTCTCTTCAAATTCAGCCTTGTACAGGCGTGAGGGTGCCATTAGAATCGTCTTGACAAGATGAATCTAATGGTACCGGTCTAATTGTCCATTTTACAGCGCGCCAGATCCATTGGATATGTTTACTAACGTGTTTTGACTCTCATCCGATGGTCCATACTTTTCTGACTTTATTTTTATTTTTTGATATTTTTTATATCTAATTGTTTTAAACATCAAAAAATCCTAGAAAATTCATTTCTGACCCAAAAATTATGAAAAAATTCACAAAAATATTTCTAAATATTCTCTTTCTGATTTTTATTTTTTCATGATTTTATTTTTAGATTTGATATTTTTTATGATATTTTTCATTGTTTTGACTTGTTTTTAATTGTTTAAAAATACTTCTTGGTATTTTTAAATTATAAAAAAATTCATCAAGATCATTTTCTTTATTTCTGACTTTCTGAAATTTTTCTAGAATTTTATTTTGACTTCTACTATTTTTTTAATCTTTTTTCACTTATTTGAGTGATTTTAATTAGTTTAAAAATACTTTTCTATTTTAAAAAATTACCAAAAATTTTATAAAAATATTTGAGATCATTTATGACTTTTCTATGGTTTCTTTAAATTTTTATTTGATACTTTGAATATAGTTTGCTATTTTACCTTTTATTTTCATTTTAAAGAAACAATTTAAAAATATTTTTTTATTCATTAAATACAATTTAGTTTTAATACATTCTGACTATGTGATTGTTGATCATAAACTTCATTAACATCATTGGATCTTGAGTGTTGAGTTTAACTCCACTAAAATAGATGGATGATTTTAATGATAGTTTGATTAAATTTTTTGATTCAAATAAATCCCTTCCCTCTTCATCTTATTCCTTTCTTACTTGTACCACATGTTGTTAGAGAAAGTTCTACATATAATTTCTCTAAAAATATAGTACATAGATTGGTATTGACCGACCTCAAAATAGGTATGACTTCTATATAAGTCCACTTACGATTGCGTAACATAGCGCTAAATTTTGTCCCGATTCAGGAAATGATCATTTGTGGCTTAAATCTATATTTGTAAGCCCAAGTATGTTTAATTTGAAACCTTTGATTCAATAACCTTGAGGTTCATTTTTATGAGGCTTTGGTCTTATCAATCCTCTAATGGACTTTCATAAAATTTGGTCTAAGTGAATCATTTAAACTTCGTTGATCATTTGTTGTTGCCTTGAAAATTTTAAATGAATGATATACTTGACAAAAAGCAAATGAAACTTATTTTTGAGAGGCTTTGATTTTATCAATCTTCTAATGAGTTTTCAAATGCAAGATTCAAGATGGTCATTCAACTAACCTCTAATTTCTAACACATTAACAATTGACTTTTATTTCTATGTTTTTAACTTTATGCTTTTACTTTAAGTACCATTTATTTTAGCATTTATATTTCATGCTATTTTCATCTTTACTCACTTTAGAATTTATCTTTATGTCATTATTTATTTTTCTCACTTGAGCTTTTCATTTTCTTTTTGAAGATACCTAATAACCAACTTGAACAATAAAAAATTTTAAGGTTACTTGGACTATTTGGTTACTATCCTTGGCATTTTGGAGTTATGGGCTTCTTGGACTTAGGATTAGAGACCTTGATTACCAGGAGACCTTGGTGACTTATATTGTAATTTTGTCTAGAGTTCTTGGGGTTTACCCCAAGACATTGGGTTGTTTGTTTTCTTTGTGTGCAGGTTATTCTGATTATGTGCTTTGTCTGTGATTGGGAATTCATCTATATACAACCGTTACTCTGCCCAATTTTTGAGAAGACTTAATGCATTTGAAGCTTGGTTTTCTTAAGAGGTTTATTATCTTTATTTTTTTGGTTTTAATCCAAAGGATGGAAATTCTACATTGACTCATTATGTCAAGTGTTTGTTTCTTGTTGGTTAGACAATTATTTTCACTAGCTTTTACCTTATACTTTAGGATAGTCCCTTCATCTCCTCCCATATTCTTTAATTTAAAAAATCTTCTCCCTCCTTTTCAAAAATATTCTTGTTTTCTAAACTTGAATCGCTTTCACAATAAAGTTTGACTTACATCCATGCATTTTAAAAAAAAAACATTTTCTTAATCAAATTTTAAACAACTTAATAATACTTTGACATTTTTTTGTGAGAAGACTAAAAGTCAATCAATCTCATTTAAATCATTTTTCCATTTTGGCTTTTACCTTAAAACTTTTTCTCAAAAGATTAGACTCTTGTCAATCCTTGTAGTGATGCGAACTATTATACTTCTACGATATATAGTAAAGCGAGATATTTTCCACTTGGATGTTGAGCGAAACTTTGTTGATTTTAAAATCCAAGCCATATCCTCTGTAACACCCCAAATTTTAGAAATTATTTATTTAATAAATTATTAGGAGTGTTTACAAATAATTGATGTTTTATAGGATTATATGTGTGATGAGTTGACATATGATTGCTTATAAGGTGGAACATGTGATATGAATAAAGGGATTAGATGTGTTGGAATAATTAGATGGTTATTTGGTAACTACTTGGGTTATTATCTAGAATAGAATAATAGGAATAATTATTTAAATAGAGTTATTTTAGTTAGAGTGGTATGTTGGTAATTAGTAGGAAGAGTGAGGACGTGATGGTAAATAGAGGGTGACTAAGTGAGGGAAATTAAAGAAGAAGTTAGGGTTCCTTATGATAACAAATAAATATAGAGAGTGATACGGTTCATTCTGTGTGATCAAAATATTGGGAGACGAGCAAGAGAAGAGGCTAGAGCACAGAGGGTTGGAGAATCACTATAAGAGGCACAAAGAACAAAATCAATCACTCGAAACAATAAGGTAAGGGGTTTTTATCTGATTATTATGTTTGATCTAAATGGTAGATAGTTGTAGGATTTTTCCCTTAGTATTGACAATGGTGATTTGATGTTGTTGGGTCAAGATCTGATGGAATTATGATGATGGATGACTCGTAATGGTTATATAATTAAGGTATTTTATCAAATTGTTGTTAGATGATGGTTACCCATGATTGGATAATGTTTTAGGGCCTATAGCATACTGAAATCACAGGAAAAATGGTCTGAAACAGTGCAGAATCGTAAAACAGGAAAACCCTGTTCGTAGACGATCGTCGGGCGACGGGTTCCGTGTCGCTGGGCAATGGTGTTTCGCCAGGCTAAGGTGGTGCGAGACAAGGAAGAAAAATTGGGTGTTGGTTTCTGTTATGTGTCGTCGGGCGATGGGTGGGTTTTGCCGGGCGATGGGAAGCAGATCTGAAATGTTGGATTAAAATCTAGAAATGAGCATAACTTTAGTTCTAGAGCTCAAAATAAAGTGTTGTTCGAAGTTGTGTGTAGCTAACGTAGTATACTTTAATTATGTGAAATAAAATGAAGACTTAGGAGTATTTTTATGAGAACTAAGTTAGAGTAAGAATAGACTCCCCGTGTTGAATTGCAATGACGATTTGTTTAGCTAATGCGATATGTTGTTATTATGATTATGTGATGGTGTTCTAACGATGTTTTGATTTCATGAGTATACATGATGATTATATGAGTATACATGATTATGTTTATGTATGATGTTGATTAATACATGAATGACGATGCGTATGACTGGTTGTGGTCATTTATATTTGTTGTTGCGCATCATGCATTCATGGGACATCTTTGGTCTGTTTGATGATTTAGGATGTTGGTCCAGTGATTTGGTCTCAATACCATTGTATGGATTTGGGATGTCTATGATTTTCTCTGGTTCCAAGTGGGGATCGATCCTATGATTGGGGTCTTTGGAGGGTGATGGCCCAATGTCCATCAAGAAGAATTGATACCACATGCATGAGTCTATGTCCTTGAACTACATCTTAAGTGGCATTGCATGGTTCTTGAATTGATGATATTGTATTGCATTGTTGAATCTGTGTGATTGCTGATGTACTTGGAATATAATAATGTTGAGGTCATGTTGTGATACTTTAGGCTTATTCTGCTATTTTTATTACTTACATCTTACATAATGATTGTGATAAACTCACCCTTTCTGCTTAAATGTTGCCTCTACGTGGGTAACATGCAGTTAATCTAGAGTAGTCCCTAAAGGCTTGGAAGAATAGCTTTGGAGTGTGATTTATTTCCGTTGAGTCTAGAAGGTCTTGCTCGGATATGTAACATCAGGGAGGGGAATGCTTTGTTTTGAAAATTATTTCGTTCTTGTTTTGTTATGACATTTAAATTATTTCCATGGAGTTTAAATTGTGTGGAATTGTGAACCATTAATCATGGGGAATTATGAAGTATTTTTAATGAAACTTGTCTGAACTATGATTCCGTTGCAAGTATATGAAACATTGATAATTCGTATGTCATGAATAATTCTGAAAACCCGTGTTACAGAGTGTGACTAGCACGTATGATTATTTCACGAATAAAGTGTGACGCCCTTTTGTTGTATTACTTTGATATTATTTTAAATACTTATGAATATTCCACTGGGTTTAGAAGGGTGTTACATTAGTTGTATCAGAGCAGGTCGGTTCATCCGGCCAGGATTTATATGATGTCTATACCCTATTAATTGATTAGTATCTGAATACTATCGATGTGTTGATGTTTCTAATGTTGGTTGTCTATGGGCAGAGTTATGGCTGGAGGAAGAAATGATAACGCGATTTCTAATGCTTTGGAAGTCATGGGTCAGGAAATGCAAAACCAACATGGACAACAGAACTAGAATGGAGTAAATGATGATGAGGTTCGTTCTTAGGGAAGATTCCAGAGGAACAACCCACTGATCTACAAGGGCAGACACGATGTTGATGGTGCACAAGCATGGCTAAAGAGTATTGAAAAGTTTTTTTGAGTGGTGATTTGTACGGAAGACCAAAAGGTGCAATTCAGTACTCACATGCTGGAGAGAGAAGCTAAAGACTGGTGGAATAATGCGTGCCAGAGAATAGAGATCCTGGGCACGGAGATTACATGGGCTATTGTGATACGGTGGGAGAACTGACTTATAGGTTTTGCGTTTGATCGCAAATGTTGCGGTTAGCAAGAGTCGCCACCTACTTTTCTTTTATCCTAAAGGAAAGGTGAAAAAGCACAGGAAAGACCTTTGAGATTGTTTCTTGAGTTCGAGGGGTAGATTATGAAAAGGGAAGGTATTAGCACCCTTTTCATCCATGGTTTTCCATGGGCTCTTAGTTACTTGTTAGATCACTTGCTTTTGTTTGAAATTGTGCTTTGTATGGTTTTTTAAAAGTATTTTGTAAAGAGGCCATTGTTTAGGCAATCTTTGTAATGATTCTCGTTCGTAATAATGTATACAAAGATGTTGATCTTTTTTGAAAATGTTTTCAATGTTTGTAAGAAGTTTGGAAATATGTGTGTTTGTTTTGAAAATAGCAAGGAGGTTTATTTTGAAATGGAGCAAGTAACTAAAAGAAATTTACCTACTCAAATTTCTTTCTTGTTCATTTTCTTTTCCTTTGATATTGTTGTCTTACCATTGATTTGGTAAGCAACCTTATCTTTGGATGTAAACGGGACGGGCATGGGTCATCGCATAGTCATGATTAGCAATGTTGCAAGGTATCTTAGAATTTTTGAGGGACTAAGATCTTTTGGTAAGGAAACTTTGAATAGCGTCATCGAGGGACTATGATCTTGTATTTGGTTGTTTTTTCTAAGACACCTTACATGCGTAATATGGCCATTTTGTATAAGGCAACCAAGTGGAGTAACCCTAGGGGTGCTTGTGTGCAAGTGTGTCATTTTCATGCTTGATTTTGTCTTGAATAAGGGTTTTCTATTTGATTGGTTTTATCTTGCCATACAAACCCTAATTACTAGTGTTGTACCCCAAAATTTCCCCCTCATTTTACTCAATACAGGTCCATTGAGATCTTTAATTTGCTCAAGGTTGCCCAAGAGTGGACCAGACAAACTCTCTCTTAAGGCAGTATACCTCAAATTAGGGTTTTATTCTTCATCAAGATGGGTGAACCACAAAGGTCCCAAATTATTTCCAAGGTCCTAATATGCCCCCAAGATCATCCATGCCAAGTTTCATGCCTTGCACAAGAAGTTTGCTCAGTCAACTGCTCAGATGCTTGAGAATCGACTGTACTAGGTCAAAAGTCAACTGTGGCCCACATACAATCAAAATTCAAGATTTTTGGTCAACATCATCATTTTGAAGTGTTATCCATCATTTTATCAAGGGTTGATCATGATTCCTCAAGGGATGCTCCAAGTTCATCAAAACCCAAAAGTTGCTAAATTAGGGTTTTGCAGGAAAAGTCAACCCAACTTTGACTAAGCATAACTTCTTCATACTTTATCATAAATTTTACATCCAAATCTCATTTTGAAGAACTCATCTTCAGCTCACAAGTTCAAAATATGCACTCATAAAAATATATGAATTTTGACATTATAGGTCATTTTGAAAAGTCAATAAAAACACCTTTTGGGGCAAAGCTTTATACATGAACATGGAAGACTCAATTGAGATGAGACCAAAAGGGTTGCTTATGGGACATCCTAAGCTTTCTAAAAAGTCCAAGAACACCTCTCTAGGGTTAAAATTGGAGGTGATATGCCTTGTAAAAGTTGACCTTTTTTGCAAAATTACCAAAAGTCAAATGGGCTCAAAATTGCATTTTTTGCCAAATGGGCCTAACTTTTTGTGCTTGCATCCCACTTCCAACATGGCCCACGACCTTTGAGTCCATTCTTACATTATTTTATTATTTATACTATTTATTTTTTATATTTTATCCAATAAAATGTAAAATTAAATAAAATGAATAAAAGGAATAATGAAAGATATTGATTTCAAATCTTTTTTCTCATCAAAGTAAGGAGCAAGATATGCTGGCATCGAAAGGAAAATTCGTGGAGAGAGCAAGGTTTGATTTGGTCCAAATGTGAAAGAAATCATGTTATTGAAAGCCATTATTTTTTCATTGAAAGAAAAGATTTCTTCCAACTTTGTTAACCTAAATTTGATTCACTATATATGTATGCCCACTCAGAAGCAAAAGGGGACGGACAGACAACCCTAAGTGCTCAAACAAAAATTGCAAAAATCATTCTAAATCGTGAAAACAAAAAGAAAAAGTTCTAGCCTCTTTAAATCCAACCTAATCATCCTATTCACACCCAGAGGTTCCCAGGAACACGTACCACCCTTTTAATCAAGCAATCACACGCCAAAACCACCATCCACGATCGTCACTGTTTGGTAAACTTCTGGAAATTTAATCTTTCTTTTTTCGCATTGTTGAATGTTTTAACGCTTTGATTATTACTCAGGGCCTTCATTAGGACATGTTGGACACTTTGCATTAGAGTATAAAGGCTTAAATCACGTGATACCATTGTTAGGGCATCACGAACTGAAGCTTGCGAAACTTTTAATCTAAGGACCTTCAGGCCAAACTAACCCCATATTTGGATTCCTGGGAAAATTTCAGGGGGAGTATGGTCTTTTGCACCTTTTAAATTCCACGTTTTGCAGGTTTTGGGATTTTCACCCTCTCGGAGAAGACGACCGGAGCGCAGCTCCGGCGTCGTTGACTCGTCTCCCTCTGGCAAAGACATTCTGACTAAAGGTGTGGTGTTTCTTTATAATGTGATTAGTTTTGGAAATACTGACGCGTTTATGTTTTGATGACTGGGATCTAATGGCTTGTTTGATATATATTATTTTTATTTGATTATATGTATGAGTTAACATCCAACGCAGTTGGTCAGAGGAAGGAAGTCAGAAGCTCATGTCCTGGGTTCAATCCCAGGCGTGAGCTTTTGGCATTTTCTCCATTATTTTCACCAGATCCAGCACACCTCATCTTCTGAGGATCATCATCCTCTGGATCCATCTCCCTCCAGATCCAACACACCTCATCTTCAGAGGATCATCATCCTCTGAATCCATCTCCAGCCAGATCCAGCACACCTCATCTTCTGAGGATCATCATCCTCTAAATCCATCTCCGGCCAGATCTAACGCCAACATACGTAGGTCCACAATGAGCCCTCAGAAGATTGTCTCATGGGATCAGGCGCCAGACTCTGAGCCATCCTTCTGGGGTTCAGAAGTTCAGTATACACCCCCCAGATTTGCTAGCAGCAGGCCCATTTGGTTATTTCTACTATTTTTCTTTAATTATTTTGTTTTTTAATCAATACAAAAATTATTTTATTAAATTAACAAATCAAAAAATCACAAAAAGACTTATTTTCTTAATAAATATTATTTTTAATCAATTAGTTTAATTAATTTAGGGCAACTTTAATTTATTTCATAATTAAAAACAATTAGAAATTAGGTTTAATTAATTTGTGATTTAATTGTTTTCTCAAATAAAAATTCACAACAACATAAATCTTTTTCTCTCAATTAGAGTTTTAGGTTATCTTTTCAATTGTCCTCGTATTTAATTTGCCGCGCACTCGTTAATTAATTTTCCATTATTTTATAACTGTTCAGGGTTTGTAATAGTTAAATTAGGGTTTTATTTCTTGCTTTAAATCCCCGATTTTTGGTTATGTAATTAATCCCCCTCCCCGAAGCCTTGTAATATCTAGGTTTTACTTCCTCGCACGTTTAATTTCTGCAATCTTTAACTGTTAGATGTATGGCTAATAGGATTGTATGGCAAGAATGCATGGAAAATGAAAACAGTTAGAAAACCGTAATGTGCAAAGATAACATTAACTGAAAAAGCACACTTGCACATGCTCACTCTTAGGGTATACTCTCACTCCGGTTGCCTTCGGTAAATGGTCATTAAGCATAGGATATTTTAGTGGATGTCCTATATGTCCCAAAAGATTAAAAAAATGACCCTTTCGACTGTTGCCTCGGAAAAGATCTTTAGGACTCTAGGATGGTTACTAAGGTGTCCTAACATTGCTTTTGTGACCGTACGTCCTTTTCGAATGTCCCTTACAACTCCAACGATGGTGCTACCTACTCCTTAATAGTGGGATAGCGTTGTCTAAAGGAAATAGAAAAGAAACGATCTTCTTTCGAGTAGGTAGATGCTAGTAGGTACTTGCTTAAAATAAAACTTTTCACAGAAACACTTTTCAAAACAAATTTTCAGAACAATTTCGTCACACCCTTGAGGACTGATACAAGGGTTATCACGAAGTAAAACATTTTCAAGACAAACATACACAAGCAATTTTAAGAAGATGAGCAAGTACCTAAGAGCCCGTAGATAACTACAGATAGAAAGGGTGCTAACACCTTTCCTTTCTATAATCTACCCCCCCCCCCCCCCCCCCCGTACTCAGAATATCTCGAAAAAAGGTTTTTTCTGTTCTTTTTCCTTTTCCATGATTGGATGAAATAAAAGCCCGTGGCGACTCTTGCTTATCGCGATATTTTGCAAACAAAAAACGCAAAACACAAACCAGTATTAAACAGTCCGTTCTGCCACCGTATCACAACTAGCATGTTATGTAAGAGCGATAAATTGCGAAATTTAAAGTTACTACACTATTACAACATTTGTGGGAGGGGGTATACAATTTATGAATGGGGATTGCAATAATATAAACCTAATTAATCTATTACAACCAAATTGAATATGTACAAATATTGGAATAAATAATATACAAGATGAATTAAATATGCAAAGATGTGTAAATGCAAAGAAGATTTTTGTTTGGTTTTCATGTGAAAAGTTTTAACCTAAACATAATTAAATAAATAAATAAAATCAAGATTAACTTTAAATTAATTAAAAAAGAAAATGATTAAGAAAAGATTTTTTTTTAATAAAAAGACCTAATTCTATTTGATTAAAAGAAAATAAGTTTTCTAAAAAAGTATCTTTTTGTATTTTTTTGTCTTGAAAATAATATATGGCATTATGAGGTATTTTTGGTCCCTTTATATTAAAATAAATATTTAATGAGTATAAAGAAAAAATAAATATTAGACTAGTTATAATTTAATTTATAAAGTTTATTTAATAAAAATAGATAATATATGACTAAATAAAAATATTTTATGTGAGAAAAATAAAATAAAACAAGCTAAAATATAAATCTAACATTTTTTATATTTTTATGATTTTTAATATTAAGAAAAATATATTTAAGAAAATAAAATAAAAATAAAATAAATAAATAAAATGATATGGGCCAGGGGTGTCACAAGCAAACAGGGTGCAAAATGTTAGAAAAAAATATAGGCCCATGAAGCAAAAAGCCCAGCGCTGTAAAGGGACAAAAAATGGAAAAAATGTGAGAAAATTGCAAAAGGCAGCGCGCTGAGGATCGAACCCATGACCTCTAACATTTACACGCGCTGCCTTACCACTGGGGTGGCTGTACATCCGATTATAAAAACAAAATCATAAATATATATTGGAAAACGCCTCCTGAAGGCAACTTCATCTTCAACCTTGAGCCATGGCCGGACCACCTGTATCTTCTTTATTTCTCCATAAAAATGGAAAGTTCAAACATGAAAGTTATGGTGTTTCTTTCCACGAGTTCAACCATATAATTTATGTAAACTAAAAGTCAAAGATAAGATCTAATTTTACTGGCCCTAATTTGAAACCTCATTTTTGCAGAAATTTCAAATTCAAAATTCTCTATATACAGTTAATATAAATGAAAACTATGAACATGGTCAGCTTTAGAGCAAGGATATCTACATTTTGCTTTCACAAATTAGGACCAAATGATGCTTGTATGAAGAGATAGAAGTTTTAGTTTTTACCTCTTGCAGCTGGGATCATGAATGGAGTTTGAGAAAGTTTTGAGAAGGCCTGAGGATCTGTTTACCTTTCTTGGACTTCCTTGAGTGTATTCCAATCCTTACTTTGTCCTGAAAGTCTCTGAATCTCTCTACTCGAGTCAACTTGCAAGCTTGATATTTGAAAATGGTGGATGGTGGAGGAGGAGTTACAATGGGGGAACAGGGGTCTGGATCACTTAGATATGAGGTATATTAAGTGTTTGGGTGGTTAAAACTCAATACGCACGAGTGGATTTGGAGATGGTTGTGTAAGGTTCAAAACTGTCAAGCTATGGTAGATTTTCAGTTGCAAAGTGTTTGGGAGTGTTTTTGAGTATTAGCCCCCGTGTGTCAACTTGCAAAATGTTTCTACTTATGAGCAAAAGGTCTTAAGTCTTGTAACAACCCAGATTTCAAAAACTTACATGTTTGCTGGTTTCTTGTTTGTGAAGTAAAGCTAGCAAGCATGGTTCCAAGGTGTAGTACCCAGCTTGAAGGGGGGCTGAGTCCTTTTAACATGCTTGTTCTGATTGAGTGGAGTGTGTTTGTTCAGAAAAAACAAGTGCAAGGCTCAATGCAAGCAGACTTTGCATAAATCTTGCTTATCCAAAATGGCAGTGTTGCCTTTCTCCCAAAAATGGAATTATTCTTGTACAATGCATTCAATGCTTAGCTTAAAGCTTCCAACACCTGTGAAAAAATTTAATTATAGAGTGAGAAACAAGTTTGTGGCCTGAAAAGCAAAGATTATGCAGCCTAGGCTTGGATTTGAATTTTTGTTCATCATGAAATGGCTTGAAATCAAAGTGATAAATCACCAACTTCATCTCTTCGATTCTCCCTACTCAGGAATGATCTCAAGGAGTTCTTGGACATTTTGGAAAGCTTGAAATTTGCTCTACAACTCATATTTGAATTTCTTTTTAAAATTACCTTTGGAACTATGTGAAAAATTGGCATGAAGTTAGATAAAAAATCTTCCTAACTAGGGCAAAATTTTGCTAAGTTATTTTAGTTCATGAGCAAGTATTCACAAAATTATATCTTGAGATCCAAGCATTTTTAGGAGAAATTGTGTGAAGCAAAGTTGTAGATTTCATTGAGAAATACAACTTTCATGTTGAAAATTTCCTTTGAATCATCTTGCATCATGGTGAACATTTGGCTCAAAGTTGAAAAAAAATAAGAAATTTTCTATACTTAGAAAATTTTCTAAGTTAAGAAATTTCAACTTTTCAAAAAAAAATCTTAAATACTTGATGAACAAGTTTCACATTTTGACATGTTTTGATGAATTATGATCTTTGGCACTTGATTTTGACCAAAGAGTCAAAGTTTGACTTTTCAGTATATAGTTGACTTTTGATCAGTTGACTGAAAAATTCATCTGTCAATCCAATGGATTTGTAATGTTTTGAATCATGTTATTTGGTCAAGATGATGTAATAGAACTCTTGAAATCATTCTTCAAACCAATTGATCATTTGCTATATCAAAAATCAGAAATTGCCCCTTCCCAGTCAAAACCCTAATTTTGACCATTTTGCCCTTTTGATGATTTGATCAAATTCTTAAAGAATTGTGGTCCAAACTTGATCAAATGATACATATGAGTTTATAATGTTGATGTGGATCAAAAATTATGAAGTTTGCATGTAAATTGGCCACAGTTGACTTTTCCCCTAATAGAGCTAATTTTTAGGTCAACTGTTCAATTGACTGATAAAAAGTGTGATCCAAGGATTGAAACTTGACATGAGTAATCTTATGGGTCCATAATGATATATGAAAGTCATATGAAGCATTGGTAGTCCAAAAATCCTTGTGCAAACTCAAACCCTAATTTTGGTCATCAGTGTATGAGGAGGTGTCTTGAGCTGGTCAAACCCTAATCCAGTCTTGAGTCAAAGAGATCTTGTGAGAAAATTCTTGATAAGTGAGAGGGAAGAGTTTGGGGTATAACAACTGCCCTTGTTCAATCTTCTTAAATTTGAAGAGTTAGACTGGCGAGTTTTGCCATTCGTGACTCGAAGGTGAAAGATGATTGGACACTAGAGTGCCCAGAAATTTGCACTCGGCGATACGAAGATAGAAGGAATAGGCTTATAGATGCCATTTGGAGAGGTGACAGAAATCCGTGGGGGATGGGCTTGTAGATGCCATCCAAAAGTGATTGCTGAATTGTAATTTGTAAGTTGGAAGAATGAGTATCAGAATGGCGTCCGTGTTTAGAGCGTATCTGTAATGTATCTAGAAGAATTGAATCTAAATGAGTATCAAAATGGTATCCGTGTATGGAACGTATCTAAACTATATCTGAGAGCTAGCTTTTGAATGAGTGTTATAATGGCATCCGTGTCTGGAGCGTATCTGTAATGTATCTGAAAGTTGAGTCTGGATGAGTATCAGAATGGCATCCGTGTCTGGAGCATATCTGAACTGTATCTGAAGACTGAATCTAAATGAGTATCAGAATAGTATCTGTGTCTGGAGCGTATCTAAATTGTATCTGAAGACTGAATCTGAATGAGTATCAGAATAGCGTCCCAGTCTAGAGCGTATTTGAACTGTATCTGAAGGTTGAATCTGAATGAGTATCAGGATGACATCTGTGTCTAGAGCGTATCTGAACTGTATCAAGAGGTTGAATATGAATGAGTATCAGAATGGCATCCTTGTCTGGAGCGTATCTGAACTGTATCAAAAGGTTGAATCTGAATGAGTATCAGAATAACATCCTTGTCTGAAGCATATCTGAACTGTATCAAAAGATCTTGGAATTTTGTTAATGGTAGCTGTTAACCTTATCCTGAAAAGGGTAAAATATTAGCTAAAATAATATGCTTATGTTGTATGAAATGCATAGTATAATGCATTCGTGTTAACAATTTTTATGATATATGGATGCAATATATGCGTATGTGAGCTAGTTTGTTGCGCTGCTGTTGGGCTGGGGAAAATAAATCCCTGACTGCTGTTGAGGATATGTAAGTCTTCATGTCTTAAAGTTGAAATGTTGGTGAATTTCCGATTAGAGGAATAAACTCTTTTGTAAGGACAATGTCATGCACTGCTTGTAAAATCCTATTGGGGAATCCTGAGAAAATTGACGACTTCTACCGGGGATCAATAATTTGAAACTTTGTTTCGCTGGGGATTTAAATGACGTACTGCAGGGGATTACTTATGGGATGGCCTAGAGGTATTTCCCTATACTTTCAACCTATCAGTAATTGCCTCTTTTTTTATTGTTTATTTGTAAACAGTAATTATGTTCAAATGCATATGTTCAACAATGAATCATTGGATGTTTTTGTAAACAAAACACAAGCGTAAAGAAAAGACACATAGTTTTTGCACTTTCAAAGGGATATCTTTGCATTGACTTTGAGTAAGATATTTTTTGGTACAGGGAGATAAACATTCTAGTAAGAGAATTATGTCGTAAAAAAGAAAAATTTTGATACAAAGAAAAGATAGCTATGTGTACAAAAATCCCATGGGGTTTACATTCTTCTATAGCCTTCGTATCTCCGAATGTCTTGTCTATTTGTTGCCTTGTCCGAAGCTGATTGAATTGATCAAAAACCCTGAGTTTGTCAGTGGAAGCCAAAGGTTGTCCATAAAGTGATCCAACGGGACATAGTCATACGCTTTAATTCCCTATTTTTTTCCTGGACCGCCCTTTCGAGTTTTCAGTCCACCGGAAAACCCTTTTTTTCCCAAGTCGCCCTTTCGGGTTTTCAACTTGCCGGGTGTACCATTTTTTTGTTTTATCCCTAATTTTTCCCCGAACCTTTTTGGTTTGCCGGGATGCCCTTGTTTTGCCTAGGTATGTCAACCTAGCGTGTCTCTTATGCATAATATCTTTTGAATATGTCCGTGTTTGCAGAATGCGGCAGGTCGTCACCATACATGGTGGTCAAAATCATTGCCCCACCAGAGAAAATGTTTTTGATTACAAATGGTCCTTCATAGGTAGGAGTCCATTTGCCCCTGCGATCAGCTTGTGGCAGTATGATGCGTTTGATCACTAAATCTCCAACTTGATACACTTGGCACCTGACTTTCTTGTTGAAAGCCTTGATCATCAGTTTTTGATACATTTGACCATGGAAAACAGCATAAAGTCTCTTTTCATCAATCAAATTCAGTTGATCAAGTCGAGTCTGGATCCAATCGTCTTTGTTCAATCCTGCATCCTTCATAATCCTCAGAGAGGGGATCTGAACCTTGATAGGAAAGACAACCTCCATGCCGTAAACCAAAGAATAGGGTGTTGCCCCGGTTGATGTGCGAGCCGTGGTACGATATCCGTGGAGAGCGAATGGTAACATCTAATGCCAGTCTTTGTATGTGACTGTCATTTTCTGTATGATCTTTTTAATGTTTTTATTTGCAGCTTCGACAACACCATTCATCTTCGGTCGATAGGGAGAAGAATTGTGATGTTGAATCTTGAATTTCTCACACAAGGCGCTGATCATAGTGTTATTATGATTTGTACCGTTGTCAGTGATGATCCTTTCCGAGATACCATACCGGCAAATGAGATTTTGCTTGATGAAACGGGCAACAACATTCTTGGTAACAGAAGCGAAGGAAGCTGCCTCCACCCATTTTGTAAAATAATCAATGGCCACTAAGATGAAACGGTGTCCATTGAAGGCCTTCGTCTTGATTTCCCCCATCATATCAATCTCCCATATAGCAAAGGGCCAAGGAGCTGTTAATACATTCAGAGGAACCAGAGGTACATGCACCTTGTCAGCATAAATCTGACATTTATGGCAGGTTCGAGAGTGTTGATAGCAATCTGCTTCCATGGTAGACCTGTAATAGCCCGCCCGTAGGATTTTCTCTGCCATTGTATGCCCGCTTGAATGGGTTCCAAAAGTGCCTTCATGCAATTCAGCCATGATCCTTTCAGCTTCAACCTTATCTATGCACCGAAGTAACACATAGTCATGATTTGTTTGTATAGGATGCCATTACTAAGGAAGAACTTAGCAGAGAATCTCCTTAAGAACTTCTTATCATTAACTGAACCTCCTTCTGGATATTCTTGACCCTCGAGACACCTCTTGACTTCGTGAAACCAAGGCTGGTCCACTACTTCTTCAGTATTAATCTCGTGACAGTGTGATGGTTCATCCATTCGTTCTATGGTGATCTGGGGAGCCTTGTTATCCAAATTAAGTTTAAACATAGATGAAATTGTGGCTAGAGCGTCTGCTAGCTGATTTTCTTATCGCGGGAAATGCTCGAAGGTAATCTTCTCAAAATGTGGTAGAAATGTCAAAACATGTTCTTTATAAGGGATAAGGTTAGGGTGTTTGGTGTCCCATTCCCCTTTGATTTGACTGATGAACAAAGTTGAATCTCCAAACACATCTAAGGATTTTATTCCCAAGTTTATGGCAGCTCTGAGACCAAAGATGCACGCTTCGTATTCCGCCATGTTGTTTGTACAACTGAAGCAAAGTCTGGCGGTAAAGGGAGTATGACACCCTTCTGGAGATATGAGTACAACACTAATACCATTTCCGAGTGCATTGGAGGCTCCATCAAAGAACAGGATCCATCGGGATCCTTTTTCAGGTCCGTCATATGGCCTGAATTCTTTACAGTTGTCTAATGTCATGATGTCTTCATCCGGAAATTCGAACTTCATGGTCTGGTAGTCTTCTACAGCTTGGTGAGCAAGGTGATCAGCTAGTACACTGCCCTTTATAGCTTTCTAGGTAGTATACTGTATGTCATATTCTGTCAGGATCATATGCCATCTCGCTATTCTCCCGGAAAGAGCAGGCTTCTCGAAGATGTATTTTATCGGATCCATCTTAGATATAAACAAGGTAGTATGAGCCAGCATATACTGTCTTAGCCGATGAGCAGCCCATGCCAGAGCGCAAAAAGTTTTCTCAAGCAGTGAATATCTGGTTTCACATTCGGTAAAATTTTTGCTCAGATAATAAGTAGCATGCTCTTTTCAGCCAGACCCGTCATGCTGTCCCAATACGCACCCCATTAAGTTTTCTAGAATAGTCAGATACATGATCAACAGTCTTCATTCGATTGGTGGCATCAACACAGGAGGCTCTTGTAAGTATTCTTTGATTTTTTCAAAAGCAACTTGGCACTCGTCATTCCATTTGACTACTTGATCTTTCTTCAATAGTTTGAAGATTGGTTCACAAGTAGCTGTCAGGTGACAAATGGATCTGGCAATATAGTTCAAACGTCCCAAGAATCCTCTGACTTCCTTTTCAGTACGAGGAGCAGGCATCTCTTGTATTGATTTAACTTTGGTAGGATCGACCTCGATACCTTTGTTTCTGATGATAAAGCCTAGGAGCTTACCAGACCGTACCCCGAATGTGCATTTGTTTGGATTCAGTCTCAGCTTGTACTTCTTCAGTCTCTTAAACAGCTTTTGTAAGTGATCAAGATGCTCTTCTTCTGTTTGTGATCTGGCTATCATGTCGTCCACGTAGACTTCTATTTCGTGATGTATCATGTCGTGAAATAGAGCTACCATGGCACGCTGATAGGTTTCCCCAGCATTCTTCAGTCTGAATGGCATCACCTTATAGCAGAAAGTGCCCCACTGCGTGACACAGGTTATTTTCTCCATGTCCTCAGGCGCCATTTTGATTTGGTTGTAACCTGAGGATATTTCCATGAAGGAAAACACTTTGTGTTGTGTAGTATTGTCAACTAGGATATCAATGTGGGGGAGTGGAAAATCATCCTTAGGGATCGCCCTATTCAAATATCTGTAGTCCACACACATTCGCACTTTGCCTTCTTTTTTGGGCACGGGAAAAACATTGGCAACCCATTGGGGGTAAGAGGCGACAACCAAGAATCCAGCATTGAATTGCTTCATGACCTCTGCTTTAATCTTTTCTGACATATCCGGCCTCATTCGACGAACCTTTTGCTTTACCGGTGGGCAATCCTTTCTTGTAGGCAGATGATGTACCACAATATCCTCATCAAGTCCTGGCATGTCTTCATATGACCAAGCAAAGACTTCAACATAATCGTGTAATAACTGAATTAGACGCTTCTTGACATTGGGTTCCAGATTGGCACCCACCTTGACCTCTTTTTTATCTTCTTCGGTACCTAGGTTGATTGTATCCACGGGTTCCTCGTGAGGTTGAATGGTTCTCTCTTCTTGTTGTAGCAGTCTGGCAAGTTCCCCTGGTACTTCACAATCTTCCTCACCTTCGTCTTCGGCTTAGTAGATTAGATTCTCAGAGTCACAAAAGGACATAGCAGTATCGTTACCCATGGGATCCAGAATGGATGTATACCTGAATTGTGAGTGTGGGTGTGTGTAACGGTATAACTATCTTTGAAAGAAAGTAAAACGTAAAAGAAAAACAATGAGCACAAAAGTTTGTATGCGAAAAAACGTCCATGATTCATTGATGTCATATGAAGATGAAATAATAACCCTTACAAATGGACCATTGTGCCTTGGGTAAGATACAAGGTTTTAAGAGTGCGAATTATTTTGAATATTACAGATCCAACAAAATGTAAAGACAAATTACTGAGGGATGAAAGTGATCAGGATGAAGTCTCTAGCCTCCCAATTGTTGAGCCCTCCATTGACAGTCGAGAAGATCCAATCCTCCAGGTTGCAACCATCTTCACCATCTTCCACTGCATTGACTTCACAGTTGCTGATCTTCAAGGGTGGCCCTCCAGCACAGGCACAGCGTACAACCTTTTGAGCACTTGAAGTGAAACCTAGGCCAAACTTGTCAGACTTATATGGGATATTTGGGAGTTGTCCCTAGATAGTACATCCACCTTCTTCCACCACTTCTTTAGCATCTTTTAATGATGACATCCGGAGTGGAGGCCTGGTAATCTTGGTAACAACCTTAGTCACTGCCACCTCTTGAGGAACCTCTTCAAAGTGTTAAAATGGAGTTTCAATTAATTCACCGTCCAATTCCACATATCTGAAGGAATTGAGATGGCTGATCATGTATTCTTCTTCTCCATGAACGGTGATAATCTTCCCTTGAATTGGATACTTCATCATTTGGTGCAACATAGAAGTAACAGCGCCAACATTGTGGATCCATGGAAGGCCTAGCAGGTAGGAGTATGAAGGGTGGATGTCCATCACATAAAAGGTTGAATTGAAAGTTTGGGTTCCAACCTTTATAGGAATTTATACCTCCCCGTGTACCATCCTCTTCGAACCGTAAAAAGCCCTTACCACTATGTTGCTTGGCTTCAAAGTTAACCCCTCACAGTCAAGTCTATCAAGAGCTTTCTTGGGTAGTACATTCAGAGATGAGCCAGTATCCACCAAAACATGCACCAGAGGTGTGCCCCTACATTCCACTGAGACATGCAATTCCTCATTATGCTTTCTTCCCCTTGGTGTTAGATCAACATCTGAAAAACCTAAACCATTGTCCGCAGTTATACTAGCTACGCATTCTTGAAATTGATCAACAGATATCCCTTGAGGTACATGGGAGGTTTTTAAGAACTTCACCAAGGCTTTTGCATGTGCCTCAGAACATAGTAGTAATGCCAGCATGGAGATCTTGGAGGGAGTTTGCCCCAGTTGTTCAACTACATCGTAGTCGCTTCTCTTTATAATTTTCAAGATCTCCTCCATTTCCTTTTTGGAGGTCTCAGGGATAGTCAATGACTGAGCCTTCGTTCGGACAGGCTCAACCATAACACCTTTTCCTTGAGCCTCAGTTAACTCGGAAGCAGGAGTGTCAGTAAGAATTATTACAGGGGTTGTAATGGCTTTGTCAATTGGAGTACTGTTGGTGATAAATGTAGGACCGGGAACAGCTTTTGGGGGAACAATAGCAGGAATGATTATGGGTGTAGGAGTAACCTTTGGAGAAGCCACATGGATAATTACGGGTCCAGAAACTGCTTTTGGGGGAGCAATTTCTGGAAAAAAGATCCTACCACTTCGGGTAATTTTGCTAGTTCCTACAATGTTACTGATGTCGGAGTTGACCTTCTCAAAGCTTGAATCTTCGGCGACTGACCAGTCCTGTTTGATACCATGGTAGTAGACATCGCCTCCATAAGTCCATGGTATGGTTTTGTCTGATGTATATGGGACTGGTCCAGGCATTATGGTTATCAAAGGAGTTACTTTCAAAACTGATGTAATTCTAACGGGTCTTTTGGTGGAGACCCTGGAAGAATTGACGGAAATGGTAATGATTGAAACATCTTCAAAAGAAACATGTGGAATAGGAGTTTTTTCGAACAAAATATCTTTGTTATCTATCAGGCACTGAACGCCTACTTTCAACAAAGGACAGATAGTTGGTGAGGATAAACAGAAACGACAATCTTCATCGCAGCCCAGGAACACACCGGCATTCAACAAGTTCCTTTTAACAGTCATAAGTGGGGTCATAAGTTCATTAACTTAAGTAACAAACAATCCTTCTTCAATGGCATTGGTATTATGGCCATGTCTAGGCATAGGGGCAGAAATGACATTTGGCTTCTCGGGCGCATCAAACTCAATTTCTTTTGCTTCAATGAGGTTTTGTATTTTGTTCTTTAGAGCCCAACAGTTGTTAGTATCGTGACCAGGATTCTCAGAGTGATATGCGCAACGGGCATTGGGATGATAATGAGGGGATGTTGTATTGGGGTTTTTCAGAGCTTCTTTCAAGGTTACCAAGTTGGATCTTAGTATATGAAGTAATACTTGAGACGGGGTCATGTTGATTCTGGTGAATTTCCTGACTGGCCTTTCCACCCTTGGTTAATTATTTCTTTGTTGATCAGACGTAGGCCTTGGGATCATAACAGCCCCCACCGTTAGTCAGCGTTTGGCCCTATCTTGGTTTCTTTGCGGATATACGGCAGCCACCTCTTTCTTTCTGATAAAGGGCTTCCTTACAGCTGTAGAAGAGGATGTGTCTTTCTGAATCTTTCCATTCTTTATACCGGCTTCTATCCTCTCTCCGGTCAATAATAGTTCAGTAAATCCTGCAGATGAACTTCCGATTAAATGATTGAAAAAGGGACCAGATAAGGTGCCTAAGAACATGTCTACCAATTCTCTCTCAGACAGAGTGGGTTGAGCTCTTCCAGCCAGATCTCTCCATTTTTATGCATAGTCTTTGAAACCTTCATTGGAGGCCATGGCCATACTCTGGAGTTGAGTACGGGTAGGCGCCAAATCAGCATTGTATTGATATTGCTTGTAGAAAGCTGTGACGAGATCTTCCCAATTGTGAACATTGGCTCTTTCTAGTTGGTAGAACCAGTCAAGTTGAGTACCAGAAAGACTGTCTTGGAAGAAGTGCACCCATAAGTCTTTATCAACAATGTGGGGTTGGATTTTCCTCACATATGACCGGAGATGCATTTTAGGGCATGAAACTCTGTCATATTTAGCAAATACAGGTGCTTTGAATTTCTGAGGAATCACAATTCTCGACACCAAACCCAATTCCTCAAAGTCCAAGCCTGTCACCTTTTGGATTTCCATCGTGCTCAATCGCTCTTCGAGATGTTTATACTTATCATCAGCTGGAGGGTACTGTTCCTCAGAGTAATCTTCCTCTTCTTCCTCCTCTTCTGATTCTGACAGGACAACTGTTTACTTGCCTTTACCCTCTCCTTCACCGGATGTTGTTGCAAAGTTCAAAGTCCTTCTTGTCTGCCCATGAAATCTTCTTCCCATGTTTAAGACTCCGGTTACCTTCTTTGTTTTCTTTTTCCTTTCTTCATCCAGCAGTGTCTTAAACTCTTCTTGCCCCTTGGCTATGGTCATGATCAACTATTGAAACTACGTATTCTGAGCTTGGAGATCTTTCATTGTTTTCTCGAGATCCATCTTACTGAAATAATCAGTAGATAAATGAGGAGACTTGTTGCAAAACCTACTTATGTTATGATGAATGATATATGCATATGCAATGTTTTCAAGGATTTCAAAGATTCAAATTTGTTTTAGACAAAAAGGAAACACACGTTATATTAATAAGATAAAGTTTGAGTACATAAATTCCCCTAGGGCAAAATAATACAAAAAATTTAAGATAAAAAGTAGTACGCATCCTCTTTGGTGAAATGTAGGCATTCAGAGTCTGCTCCTCATGAAGTAGCCTAGTGAGTTCCAAAACCTTCTTCTCGCTTGCGTAGAATTGGGCTTCGAAAGTATCTTGCTCTCCTTTGAGTTGTATCCAATCCCTTTGGAGGTCTTCAAGAGATGTGGGCATGTCAGGATGTAGGATAGTGTATGGAACATCTCCCTCTATGACGGGCTCAATGATTACCGAGATAATGGAGGGGTATGGCATCATAAGACTCTGAGCACGAGTTCGTACCCATTTGAGGTAAGGCTCAAGAGAGATGGAATTCTTGTGCCCCAACGTCTTTCTATCCACCTTGTTTAGCATCCTCCAAGCTCGGATAAATCTCAGGAGAAGACCTTGATCATCGTTGTCGTAGTCAAATACGAAACCTTGAATCAGCATCTCATGCGGGCCATCCCTTCGGGCGTAACCAAACTGTCTTAAGGCTAAACAAGGGTTGTAGGTGATTCCTCCCATAATTCCAAGTAGAGGGACATTAGGGAATTCTCCACAACAGTCGACAATGATAACATTCTCTTTGGATCGGGAGCACCAATGAATGTCTGAATGTTTGAGCGTCATCAACCTTTGTGACCACCTTGAACCTTGCTCATTCTTTAATACAGATTGGGGTAGATGAGAAATAAACCATCTTGCCAAGAGAGGAGTGCAACACATAAGAACACCTCTTTTCCTTATTGTGCGAGTGTGAAAAGAGTGTAGGATATCTCCTAGCAATGTAGGCACCGGGTTGCATGATATGAAGATTTTGACGGTGTTGATATCTATGAGTTGGTCAGGATTTGGAAACAAAACCATCCCATAGATGAAGAGAGACACAATTTCTTCAAAGGCTTGCAAGTCTAAGGAATTCCAACAGCTTTGGGCTTTCTCAAATAGGAACTTTTCTAGGAAGCCTTTGACACCACTCCTTGTTTCCCAATGGGTTGTGACATCAGATGAGTGCAAGTGTAGAGCTTGAGCAATCTCTTCTGGCTTTGGATCTCTTTCCTTACCATTGAAAGCTAGTTGACTGAGAATGGGAATCCTCAAGAGTTGGGAGAATTCTTCCAAAGTAGGCACAAGTTGATAGTCGGGAAATGTGAAGAAATGGTGTAAAGGTTCAAAGAACTGAAAGAGCACCTTCATCATGTCCTCATCTGTGTTGGAGGTGACCAAGTTGAGTAGGAGACCATGTCTCTCAGTAAATGGAGAGTTCTCAGGAATCCTTAAAGCTAGCTCATTAAGTTTTGGAGGGATCCTTACAAGGTTGATTTGAATAGTTTTCCTGCGAAGTGAATCCATATCCTACAAAACAAGAACAAAGATGAATCCAAAAATCCTTGAAATGGTTAGTGGATGTATATGATGTTCATGATGTCCATGATGTTATGTACAAGTATGCATATACAAACAAAGCAAACAAGTCCTTAGGTTTAGGCTTGCATGGAGTTTTATAGGTAAGTACCCTCTTGAAGTTTAGTTGGCTTAAACCTGTCCTAGTAATAGTAACCGGGTTCTAAGGAGCTCAATATCACTGGTTTGTTTCCTTGGTCATTGTTTCAGCTCAAGCCTCTTTAATGGCAACCAAAATATCCCAAGAAACCAAACCTCAATGAGTGTAGTATCGAGTATCTACCAACTTCGGATTGCACCAAAGCCGGTCATCTCACTACATCCTAAAGGCCAAGTTGGTCAAGTAAAGGTTATAAAAGTTCATTAGTGCTTCATGACATCACTCAGCGGCCCCGTATTCTCTATGATTAACTCAAAGGCTACCAGTACCCACAAATATGTCGCACTAACGTATCTATTGCTTAGACCATGTCGGTATACCCCGCACAGTTTCCACAATGTATTGCTACTTACCTATAATGTATACCAAATTCGGGTAAAGGATTCAAAACCAAACAAAGAACCATAATGTAAAGCATACAAGTCAAACAATGTAAGAAAATAAATGTGATCTAATCCCTAAGGTAACCCCACTTTTAGAATTTTCCCCAGCAGAGTCGCCAGTTTTGTGATACGTGGGAGAACTGACTTATAGGTTTTGCGCTTGATCGCAAATGTTGCGGTTAGCAAGAGTCGCCACTGACTTTTCTTTTACCCAAAAGGAAAGGTGAAAAAGCACAGGAAAGACCTTTTATATTGTTTCTTGAGTTCGGGGGTTAGATTATGAAAAGTAAAGGCATTAGCACCCTTTTCATCCATGATTTTCCATGGGCTCTTAGTTACTTGCTAGATCACTTGCTTTTGTTTGAAATTGTGCTTTGTGTGATTTTTTGAATATATTTTGTAAAGAGGCCATTGTTTAGGCAATCTTTGTAATGATTCTTGTTCGTAAGAATGTATACAAAGATGTTGATCTTTTTTGAAAATGTTTTCAATGTTTGTAAGAAGTTTGGAAATGTGTGTGTTTGTTTTGGAAATAGAAAGGAGGTTTATTTTGAAATGGAGCAAGTAACTAAAAGCAATTTACCTACTCAAATGTCTTTCTTGTTCATTTTCTTTTCCTTTGATATTGTTGTCTTACCATCGATTTGGTAAGCAACCTTATCTTTGGATGTAACCGGGACGGGCATGGGTCATCGCATAGTCATGATTAGCAATGTTGCCAGGTATCTTAGAATTTTTGAGGGACTAAGATTATTTGGTAAGACAACTTTGAATAGCGTCATCGAGGGACTATGATCTTGTATTTGTTTGTTTTTGCTAAGACACCTTACATGTGTAATATGACCATTTTGTATAAGACAACCAAGTGGAGTAACCCTAGGGGTGCTTGTGTGCAAGTGTGTCATTTTCATGCTTGATTCTTTCTTGAATTAGGGTTTTCTATTTGATTGATTTTATCTTGCCATACAAACCCTAATTACTAGCATGTTATGTAAGAGCGATAAATTGTGAAATTTAAAGTTACTACACTATTACAATATTTGTGGGAGGGGGGGTATACAATTTATGAATGAGGATTGCAATAATATAAACCTAATTAATATATTACAACCAAATTGAATATGTACAAATATTGGAATAAATAATATACAAGATGAATTAAATATGCAAAGATGTGTAAAAGCAAAGAAGATTTTTGTTTGGTTTTCATGTGAAAAAGTTTTAACCTAAACCTAATTAAATAAATAAATAAAATCAAGATTAACTTTAAATTAATTAAAAAAAGAAATGATTAAAAAAAGATTTTTTTAAATAAAAATACCTAATTCTATTTGATTAAAAGAAAATAAGTTTTCTAAAAAAGTATCTTTTTGTATTTTTTGTCTTGAAAATAATATATGGCATTATAAGGTATTTTTGGTCCCTTTATATTAAAATAAATATTTAATGAGTATAAAGAAAAAATAAATATTAGACTAGTTATAATTTAATTTATAAAGTTTATTTAATAAAAATAGATAATATATGACTAAATAAAAATATTTTATGTGAGAAAAATAAAATAAAACAAGCCAAAATATAAATCTAACATTTTTTTTATATTTTTATGATTTTTAATATTAAGAAAAACATATTTAACAAAATAAAATGAAAATAAAATAAATAAATAAAATGATATGGGCCAGGGGTGTCACAAGCAAACAGGGTGCAGAATGTTATAAAAAATATAGACCCATGAAGCAAAAAGCCCAGCACTGTAAAGAGACAAAAAAATGGCAAAAATGTGAGAAAATTGCAAAAGGCAGCGCGCTGAGGCTCGAACCCATGACCTCTAGCATTTACGCGCGCTGCCTTACCACTGGGGTGGCTGTAAATCCGTTTATATAAGAAAAAGCATAAATATATATTGGAAAACGCCTCCTGAAGGCAACTTCATCTTCAACCTTGAGCCATGGCCGGACCACCTGTATCTTCTTCATTTCTCCATAAAAATGGAAAGTTCAAACATGAAAGTTATGGTGTTTCTTCCCACGAGTTCAACCATATAATTTATGTAAACTAAAAGTCAAAGATAAGATCTAACTTTACTTGCCCTAATTTGAAACCTTATTTTTGCAGAAATTTCAAATTCAAAAATCTCTATATACAGTTAATATGAACGAAAACTATGTACATGGTCAGATTTAGAGCAAGGATATCTACATTTTTCTTTCACAAATCAGGACCAAATGATGCTTGTATGAAGAGATAGAAGTTTTAGTTTTTACCTCTTGCAGCTGGGATCGTGAATGGAGTTTGAGCAAGTTTTGAGAAGGCTTGAGGATCTGTTTAGCTTGCCTAGACTTCCTTGAGTGTATTTTAATCCTTACTTTGTCCTGAAAGTCTCTGAATCTCTCTACTCGAGTCAACCTGCAAGCTTGATATTTGAAAATGGTGGATGGTGGAAGAGGAGTTACGGTGAGGGAACAGGGGTCTGGATCACTTAGATATGAGGTATATTAAATGTTTGGGTGGTTAAAACTCAATACGCACGAGTGGATTTGGAGATGGTTGTGTAAGGTTCAAAGCTGTCAAGCTATGGTAGATTTTCAGTTGCAAAGTGTTTGGGAGTGTTTTTGAGTCTTAGCCCCCGTGTGTCAACTTGCAAAAATGTCCCTACTTATGAGCAAAAGGTCTTAAGTCTTGTAACAACTCAGATTTCAAAAACTCACATGTTTGCTTGGTTTCTTGTTTGTGAAGCAAAGCTACCAAGCATGGTTCTAAGGTGTAGTACCCAGCTTGTAAGGGGGTTGAGTCCTTTTAAAATGCTTGTTCTGATTGAGTGGAGTGTGTTTGTGCAGAAAAAACAAGTGCAAGGCTCAATGCAAGCTGACTTTGCATAAAGCTTGCTTTTCCAAAATGGCAATGTTGCCTTTCTCCCAAAAATGGAATTATTCTTGTACAATGCATTCAATGCTTATCTTAAAGCTTCCAACATCTGTAAAAACATTTAATTATGGAGTGAAAAACAAGTTTTTGGCCTGCAAAGCAAAGATTATGCAACCTAAGCTTGGATTTGAATTTTTGTTCATCATGAAATGGCTTGAAATCAAAGTGATAAATCACCAACTTTATCTCTTCGATTCTCCCTACTCATGAATGATCTCAAGGAGTTCTTGGACAATTTTTAAAGCTTGCAATGTGCTCTACAACTCATCTTTGAATTGCTTTTGAAAATTCCCTATGGAACTATGTGAAAAATTGTCATGAAGTTAGGTCAAATATCTGCCTAACTAAGGCAAAATTTTGCTAAGTTATTTTAGTTCATGAGCATGTATTCACAAAATTATATCTTGAGATCCAAGCATTTTTAGGAAAAAATTGTGTGAAGAAAAGTTGTAGATTTCATGGAGATATACAACTTTTATTTTGGAAATTTCCTTTGAATCATCTTGCATCATGGTGAACATTTGGCTCAAAGTTGAGATAAAATAAGAAATTTTCTATACTTAGAAAAATTTCTAAGTTAAGAAATTTCAAATTTTCAAAACAAAATATTAAGTCCTTTATTTCTTGATGAACAAGTTTCACATTTTGACATGTTTTTATTAATTATGATCTTTGACACTTGATTTTGACCAAAGAGTCAAAGTTTGACTTTTTAGTATACAGTTGACTTTTGATCAGTTGACGGAAAAATTCATCTGTCAATCAAATGAATTTTTAATATTTTGAATCATGTTATTAGGTAAAGATGATGTAATTGAACTCTTGAAATCATGCTTCAAACCAATTGATCATTTGCTAGGTCAAAAATCAGAAATTGCCCCTTCCCAGTCAAAACCCTAATTTTGAGCATTTTGCCCTTTTGATGATTTGATCAAATTTCTTGAAGAATTATGGTCCAAACTTGATCAAATGATACATATGAGTTTATATTGTTTATGTGGATAAAAAATTATGAAGTTTGACTATAAATTGGCCACAGTTGACTTTTCCCCCAATACAACTAATTTTTAGGTCAACTGTTCAATTGACTGATCAAAAGTGTGATCCACGGCTTGGAACTTGACATGAGTAATCTTAGGGGTCCATAATGATCCATGAAATTCATATGAAGAATTTATAGTCCAAAAATCCTTGTGCAATCTCAAACCCTAATTTTGGTCATCAGTGCCTGAGAAGGTGTCTTGAGCTGGTCAAACCCTAATCAAGTCTTGAGTCAAAGAGATCTTGTGAGAAAATTCTTGATAAGTGAGAGAGCAAATTTTGGGGTACAACAACTATGTCCAGAGAAACTTTTCTGGATAAGTATTTTCCGGAGGATGTGCATGTTATGAAGGAAATCAAATTCCTTGAGCTGGGGCAAGGAAATTCAACAGTGGCTGAGTATGCAGATAGATTTGAGGAGCTAGTGAAATTCTGTCTACACTATAACATTCCAACAGCTGAGGTGTCGAAGTGCAATAAATTTGAGAATGGATTGCGTCCAGAGATCAAGCAAGGTATAGGGTATCTGTAGATTTGTTAGTTTCCTGAGTTGGTGAATAAGTGTAGGATCTTTGATCAAGATAGTAGAGACAGAGCTTCTTATTATAAGAATTATAATGATAAGAAAGGGAAGAATCAAGGTTGTGGTAAGCCGTATGCTGCTCCAGCTTATAAAAGGAAGCAGAGAGCTTATGAGGAGAAGAAGCCAAGTGGGGGAGGAAGTCCCATTTCTATGAAGTCCTACCGTTGTGGCGAAGCAGGCCACCATGCTAATGCTTGTACCAATAAAGTGCTAAGATGTTACAAGTGTGGAAAGGTTGGTCATCTCAATACTGAGTGCAAGAATGAAGGTATGACTTGTTTCAATTATGGTGAGTAAGGTCACATCAGTACCTAGTGTCAAAAACCCAAGAAAGATGTAGTTGCTCCGACTAGTGGCAGGGTGTTTGCTTTAAATGGTGTTTAGGTTGACAAGAAAGACAATATAATCATAGGTACTTGTTTTATTAACAATATTGAGTTAATTGTTATTATAGATACTGGTGCTACTCATTCGTTTATTTCACTTGACTGTGCTACTATGTTGGGATTAAAATTATATGATATGAATGGAGGAATGGTAGTGGAGCTTCTGGCTAAAGGTTTTGTTAGTGTAACTCTTGTTTGTTTGGAGTGTCCTTTATCTATCTATGGTAAGAATTTTATAATGGATTTGGTGTGTCTACCCTTACACCAAATTGATGTTATTCGAGGAATGAACTGGTTTTAATTCAATTATGTTCATAATAACTATTATAATAAGACGGTAAGATTCCCCAAGTTTGGTGATAATGGAGAGTTGATGTTTTTATCTGCTAAACAAGTAGGTGAGCTTTTGGCGGATGAAGCTTTGATGTTTGCATTGTTCACATCGTTAGAAGTTGATCGTGAAACTGCAAGTGTGGAGTTACTTGTTGTTTGTGAATTTCCAGAAGTATTTCCAAACGACATTAGTGAACTGCCTCTAGAGCGAGAAGTTGAATTTGCTGTGGACTTAATACCAGGTACAAGTCCAGTGTCGAAGGCTCTTTATAGGATCTCATCTTCAGAGTTGAATGAATTGAAGAAACAATTCGAAGAATTATTAGAGAAGAAATTTGTTTGTCTGAGCATCTCTCCATGGGGTGCTCCGGTGTTGTTGGTTAAAAAGAAAGACGGTAGTATGAGGTTATGCATGGACAACAGACAATTGAACAAAGTAACTATTAAGAATAAGTATCCACTTTCTAGGATCGATGATTTGATGGATCAATTGGTGGGCGCGAGTGTCTTTAGTAAGATCGATTTGAGGTCGGGTTATCATCAGATTCGAGTAAATCCATATGATATCCCGAAGACAGAGTTTAGAACAAGGTATGGCCACTATGAATATATTGTGATGTCGTTTGGTGTGTCAAATGCACCAGGTGTTTTCATGGAATACATAAATCATATCTTTCAGAAGTACTTAGATAAGTTTGTAGTGGTCTTCATCGACGACATTTTGATTTATTCAAAGTCAGAAGAAGAACATGCTAAGCATTTGTGATCTGTGTTGCAAATATTGAAAGAGAAGGAATTATATGAGAAATTGTCAAAGTGTGAATTTTGGTTGAAGGAAGTGAGTTTCCTTAGCCATGTGATTTCTAGTGGTGGAATTGTGGTAGATCCTTCTAAAGTTGATGCAGTGTTACAGTGGGAAACTCTGAAGTCTGCAACTGAGATTCAAAGTTTTCTTGGATTAGCGGGTTACTACCGAAGATCCATAAAGGGATTTTCTAAGTTGGCATTACCATTGAATCATTTGACTCGAAAGGGGCAAGCTTATGTGTGGGATGTTGCATGTGAAGAATGTTTTATGGAACTGAAAAAGAGATTGACGATCGCTCTGGTATTGATTTTTCCAAATCCGAATGAATCCTTTGTATTTTATTGTGATGCTTCTAAGATGGGTCTTGGTGGTGTGCTAATTCAAAACAGACAAGTTATTGCTTATGCTTCCAGACAATTAAAAGTTCATGAGAGGAATTATCCTACGCACGACTTAGAATTGGCGGTTGTGGTGTTTGTGTTGAAAATTTGGAGACATTATCTTTTTGGATCTAAATTTGAAGTGTTTAATGATCATAAGAGTTTAAAATACTTGTTTGATCAGAAGGAGTTGAACATGAGGCATAGAATATGGCTCGAGTTGCTAAAGGATTACGATTTTGATTTGATTTACCATCCTGGTAAAGCAAATGTAATAGCTGATGCTTTGAGTAGGAAATCTTTGCATATGTCAATGCTTAATGTTCGAGAGTTAGAGATGATCAAACAATTTAAAGACATGAGCTTGGTATGAAAAGAGACATCCAACAGTGTGAATATTGGAATGTTGAGACAGACGAGTGGGATTCTTGAAGACATTCGAGAAGGTCAGAAGTCTGATTTGAGTTTAGTGGATCAACTAATGTTGATTAACCAAGGAAAAGGATGTGAATTCCGAGTGGACGAAAGTGGTGTGATGAGACTTGTTAATATGGTATGTGTTCCTGATATTCTAGAACTTAAGAAGAGCATTCTTGAAGAAGGGTATCGAAGCCATTTGAGTATTCATCCAGGTGCTACAAAAATGTATTAGGATTTGAAGAAAATGTTTTGGTGGCCAGTATGAAGGAAGAAATTGCTAAGTTTATTTATGATTGATTGACTTATTAGAAGTCGAAGATTGAACATCAGAAGCCTACAGGTCTTATATAACCTTTGAGTATTCTAGAGTGGAAATGGGATAATGTTTCTATGCATTTCGTGTCGGGGTTACCAAGGACTGCTAAAGGTGATGATTCAATTTGGGTAATAGTGGATAGGTTAAATAAGTCGGCTCATTTCTTGTCGATGAAGATCAATCATCCTATAGATAAGTTGGATAAGATGTACATTGAAGAGATTGTAAAGTTTCATGGGATATCTTCGAGTATCGTGTTGGATAGAGAGACCTGAGGATTACATTGAAATTCTATATAGTTTGCAGAATGCTTTCGGTACCAAGTCAAAGTTGATTTATGCGTATCATCCACAGACGAACGGTCAAACAGAGAGGATTATCCAGTCTTTGGAAGATTTTTTGAGGGCTTGTGTTCTAGAATAAGGAGGATCTTGGAATAGTCACTTTCCATTGATTGAATTTACATACAATAATAGTTTCCATTCATGTATTGGGATGGCACCGTACGAATGTGTTGTATGGTAGGAGGTGTAGAACTCCATTGTGTTGGTATGAGTCGGGCGAGAGTGTTATACTCGGACCTGAGATTGTGAGAGAGACAACTAAGAAGATTAAGATGATCCAAGAGAGGATGAAAGCCTTTCAGAGTCAGCAGAAAACCTATCATGATAAGAGAAGGAAGGCATTAGAATTTCATAAAGATGATCATGTGTTCTTGAGAGTTACTTTGATAACTGGTGTTGGTAGATCCCTGAAATCGAGGAAGCTTACGCCATGTTTAATTGGTCCATATCAGATATCTGAGAAGATAGGTGGGGTAGCCTACCGGATTACTTTACTGTCGTCACTTGCGAATATTCATGATGTGTTTCATGTATCTCGACTAAGGAGGTACATTTCGGATCATTCACATGTGATTCAAATGAATGATGTACATGTGGGAGATAACCTGATTGTTGAAGCATTACCATTGAGAATATAAGGTCGTGAAGTGAAGCAATTGCGAGGTAAGGATATTACCTAAGTGAAGGTGTTATAGGGTGGACCAGCCAATGAAAGTTTGATTTAGGAGCGTGAGGATCAGATGAAGAAGTCGTATCTGACCCTGTTTCCCTCAGGTAATTTTTGAGGGCGAAAATTCTTTAAGTGTGGAAGAGTTGTAACACCCCAAATTTTAGAAGTTATTTATTTAATGAATTATTAGGAGTGTTTACAAAAAATTAATGTTTTATAGGATTATATGTGTGATGTGTTGGAATATGATTTCTTATGATGTGGAACATCTGATATGAATGAAGGGAATAGATGCATTGGAATACTTAGATGCTTATTTGGTAACTATTTGGGTTATTATCTAGAATAGAGTAATAGGAAGAATTATTTAAATAGAGTTATTTTAGTTAGAGTGGTATGTTGGTAATTATTAGGAAGAGTGAGGACGTGATGGTAAATAGAGGGTGACTAAGTGAGGGCAATTGAGGAAGAAGGTAGGGATCCTTGTAATAACAGAGAAATATAGAGAGTGATACGGTTCATTCTGTGCGATCGAAATATTGGGAGAAGAGAAAGAGAAGAGGCTAGAGCACAGAGGGTTGGAGAATCACTGTAAGAGGCACGAAGAACATAATAAATCACTCGAAAAAATAAGGTAAGGGGTTTTTATCTGATTATTATGTTTGATCTAAGTGGTAGATAGTTGTACGATTTTGCCCTTAGTATTGACAATGGTGATTTGATGTTGTTGGGTTATGATTTGATGGAATTATGTTGATGGATGACCCGTAATGGTTGTATAATTAAGGTATTCTATCAAATTGTTGTTAGATGATGGTTCCCCATGATTGGATAGTGTTTTAGGGTCTATAGAATACTGAAATCGCGGGAAAAAGTAGTCTGAAACAATGCAGAATCGAAAAACAGGAAAACCATGTTCACAGAGGATCGTCGGGCGACGAGTTCCATGTCGCCGGGCGAAGGTGTTTCGCTGGGCGAAGGTGGGGCGAGGCAACGAAGGAAAATGGGGTGTTGGTTTTTGTGATGTGTTGTCGGGCGACGGGTGGGTTTTTCCGGGCAATGGGAGGCAGATCTGGAATGTTGGATTGAAATCTAGAAACAAGCATAACTTTAGTTCTAGAGCTCAGAATGAAGTATCGTTCGAAGTTGTATGTAGATAACCTAGTATACTATAATTAGGTGAAATAAAACGAAGACTTAGGAGTATTTTTATGATAACTAAGTTAGAGTAAGAATATACTCCCCGCGTTGAATTGCAATGAAGATTTTTTTAACTATGGTGATATGTTGTTATTATGATTATGTGATGATGTTTTCACGATGTCTAGATTTTATGAGTATACACGATGATTATATGAGTATACATGATTATGTTTATGTATAATTTTGATTAATACATGAATGATGATGCGTATGACTGGTTGTGGTCGTTTATATTCGTTGTTGTGCATTATGCATTCATGGGATAACTTTGGTCAGTTTGATGATTTAGGATGTTGGTCCAGTGATTTGGTCTCAATCCCATTGTATGGATTTGGGATGTCTATGATTTATTCCGATTCCAAGTGGGGATCGATCCTATGATTGGGATCTTTGGAGGGTGATGGCCCAATGTCCATCAAGAAGAATTGGTACCACATGCATGAGTCTATGTCCTTGCACTACATCTTATGTGGCATTGCATGGTTCTTAAATTGATGATATTGTATTGCATTGTTGAATCTGTATGATTGCTGATGTACTTGGAATATAATAATGCTGAGGTCACGTTTCGATACTTTAGGATTATTCTTCTATGTCTATTACTTACATCTTACATAATGATTGTGATAAACTCACCCTTTCAGCTTGAATGTTTCCTCTACGTGGGTAACATGCAGGTAGTCCAGAGTAGTCCATAAAGGCTTGGAAGAATAGCTTTAGAGTGTGATTTATTTTCGTTGATTCTAGAAGGTCTTGCTCTGATATGTAACATCGGGGATGGGAACACTTTGTTTTGAAAACTATTTCGTTCTTGTTTTTTTATGTCATTTAAATTATTTCCATGGAGTTTAAATTGTGTGAAATTGTGAACCATGAATCATGGGGAATTATGAAGTGTTTTTAATGAAACTTGTTTGAACTATGATTCCGCTACAAGTATATGAATCATTGATAATGCACATGTCATGAATAATTTTGAAAACTTGTGTTACAGAGTGAGACTAGCACGTATGATTATTTCACGAATAAAATGTGACTCCCTTTTGTTGTATTACTATGATATTATTTTAAATAATTATGAATATTTTGTTGGATTTAGAAGGGTGTTACATCCTCCATTTTTAGATGACACAAATTCTCCTTTTTCATAATTGTGGGTAGTAAGTATGTTGTTCCACTCGGATAAGACGATGATGTCTCGTCTCTTCAAATTAACGAACACACTTGTGTTTTAAAATTTTTAAAGGTGAACTATGAGTACCCTGATTACCTATTGCACGGAAGATGGTATGTGGGCACTAAAGATTTGCAACCGCGGAGGATGCAAACATTATAAAAAATACTTCTTATCTCATCTCCACAATCTATTTTTTGTATACAACTTTTATAGCTAAAATACACAAATTTACAAAGAGGTTCCTGCGGAGTACCGTAGATGTTTAGGGTGCTAATACCTTCTCTTTGCATAACCAACCCCTGAATTTAGATTCTCTACCCCTCTTCTTGGGTTATTCACTCTTTTCTCATTCCTCTGAAAACAATAAAGCGCGATGGTGATTTTTATTTGATATGTGCTAGACAAGTCAATACAATGGCTTAGTCTCAACATTTCTACCGCTACACCTTAATTGTGTGTACGCTTAGTACGTAGGATCAGGCCAAGGGATGTAAATAATAATATTAGTAATCAGTTTGTAAGGTTGCATGATTTATTACAGATTTTTATGATAAGAGTCATCAATACCGCTTGTAAGTAAGGGATCAATGGTTAATACCACAAATTTGAGAGTGTTGGCTATCCAATCAGAATAAGGTGCAGTGATTATGGAATTTGGTTAACACAATGCAAGGAAGAGTTAGTTGATGACTTTGGGTAAATCCGTGACCTAGCAGATCAAGATGGCGTATCAGAAAAGGTAAGATGTATGAAGGTTAGAAGTTAATCAAGAATTAGAAATAAAGGTATGGTCGGATCAATAATGTCTTGAGAAGTCACAACATAATGAAGTTATAAATAAGAGAAGTTGAAAGGTCGAGTATGTCAAAGGATTAAACTTAAGCACAATCAAATATTGACCAAAATCGATGATGCAAGAAGTGTTCCTTTCTTTAATTGGATGAAATTCGGGAACGAATTTCAATTTAGGGGGGTGTAATATCCCATATTCTCTTATGTGCCCTATTCGTTGTCAGTTGTTGTTAGTTGGAACAAACTGAGTTCCTAAGTGCTATATTCATTGTTAGTGAAGGACTATAAAGTAATTAGTGGATTTAGAAGATATTTTTTCTTACTCAAACTTAGGTGGTTTTTACCGGTTAGTAAAATAAAGGACATGTTGGTAACATAATAAATGACCAATTTCTCACTTAAATGAAATATCTCTTCAAATGATATTTCCTCGTATCATTTCCTTTCAAATTTTGTCTGATAAAAAGAAGAAAGTTGGTAAGAGAGAAGGAAAGTAAAATAAAAAGAAGAGGAGAAGAGGAGAAGAAGAGAAGGGAGAAAGAGAAATAGAAAATTTGGGAGAAGAAGAATCATCATCATCAACTTCATCTCCAATTTTGATCGTCTTCATCTTATCTAGGTGGATTCTTAGTTTAGTTATAGCTTTGTGGAGAAAATTGCATAAAATTGAGTTTTAGGTTTTTAAATGATCTCTTTATATGTTTGTGAAATTGGTATTTGAAACATACTTCTTGATATGTCATGTGTTGTTGCTAGTCCATGGAGTTATGTTATACTGATCTTGTATGGATATTGTGTTGTTGTTGTTATTTCTTGATGTTGTGATATTTTGATTACATGAGAAGACCAAAAAATTTATAGTAAGAAGACCTTAACTTTAATGGCTTAAGATGGTTTTTATCTTTTTTTGTTTGTTTTATATAAGCTCTAGTTGTCATAATGTTATAGTAGTAACTAGAGTTTGAACTTAAAACATCGTTCTCAAACTCTTTTGGATGCCTCAGCACCTAACCCTTAGAGACTCAAATTAACATAACATCACTTAATTGAATTAAACAAGGTTGTAAATTCATGGAAATTAAATTGAGCAATTAAATGTCAAACTTGAAATACAAATACCAGAATCCATGATAGAGTACATTATTCATGCCAACTGTTTTCTTTCATATCGTTTTGAATACAATTGATTATATTTTCCCATGTAATTAAGTTTATGATAAACTTGTTGGTGATTTTAGTATCACCAATGTATTTTAGTAGTAATGTGATTTACTAAAGGTCGATGCAATTATACGTTAAGTTCGGAAACGAGTTAGGGAAGTGCGGAGTGCACGCTCGTCGAGCCAATGTATAATTGAATATGAATAATTGAAACAGGGTTCCAAGGGGCGAAGCCCCTAGAGGGGTACGGGGCAGCGCCCCGTTGGGGTTCCAAGGGGCGAAGCCCCTGGTGGGGTGCGGGGCAGCGCCCCGTTGGGGTCCAAGGGGCGGAGCCAACTGACATAACCGTTTTTTTCAAACAAGTGTGTCTTTTTGGTTTCAGTTATTGATCTCCTATATAAGGAGTCATTTGGCCTCGGTTTCAGACACGAAAAACGACACTTTCTCTCTACATTTGTAATCAGTTTCTTTTGCCAGAAATAGATTGTTCTTCGAGAATTATCCCCACAAAGATTTCGTGAACCCAGGCAAGAATAGGGTCGAAATACTTTGTTCGGAAAGTGTACGAACACGATTCTTCGAAGTTATCCAGGATTATCATACCCAAATATCTAACAAACGAACAAAGTAGTTTATGATAATCATGGCTGGAGGAAGCACCATCAAGGAGATGACTACAAACTTCGGAAAATTGGACAAGTTTCAAGGACAAGACTTCAGGCGTTGGCAGAAGAAGATGCATTTCATGTTGACAACGTTGAAGGTGGTACACGTCCTGTCTACACCGATTCCAGAATCTCTGGAGAATGAATCAGTTGAAAATATGAGATGCAGATCAAAGTGGGAGAACAACGACTACATATGCAGAGGGCACATTCTTAACGGTATCTCTGATCCCTTATTTGATATTTACCAAAACGTGGAATCTGCAAAAGAATTATGGGATTGTCTCGAATCCAAGTACATGGTAGAGGACTCATCCAGTAAAAAGTTTCTGGTAACCGATTTCAACAATTACAAAATGGTTGAATCGAGGTCAATCATGGAACAATTCAATGAACTCCTCTGAATCCTTGGACAGTTCACACAACACAGATTGAAGATGGATGAAACAATATTTGTCTCAAGCATCATAGACAAGTTGCCTCCTTCGTGGAAGGATTTCAAACACAATCTGAAACTTGGAAAAGATGAACTGTCTTTGATCCAACTTGGAAGTCATTTGCGCATAGAAGAATCTCTAAGAGCGCAGGAAGATGACAAAGGAAAGGGAAAAGGAATTGCTGAACCCTCGGTTAATATGGTCGAAGAGGGTGGTAAGAACGATTACAACAAAAACAAAGGAAAGAAGGGTGCCTTCAAGAATAAAAAAGGCAGTTTCGGTGCTAACAAGAAACCGAAACTATAATGCTGGAAGTGTGGCAAAATAGGCCACTTCAAGAAGGACTGTCGTTTCGGCAAAAAGTACGACAACGCAAATGCAAGTGGTTCAGGAAAGGGGTCTAAGGACCACTCCGAAAACCAAGGTCAGAAATCAATTCGTGATTTGAATAGTTTGATTAAACATTCGGTTTCACTAAATTCTGAAGCATTTTATGTGCAGGATGATGCTGCCGCGTGGTGGATTGATTCGGGTGCCACAACACATGTTTGCAAGGATCGTTTCTGGTTCAAGACTCTTGTTCCAGTGGAAGATGGTTCTGTCCTCTACATGGGAGATGATCACTTCGCTCTCGTTGAAGGCAAAGGAAACGTGGTGCTAGAATTCAGTTCTGGAAAGACTATTACTTTGTTTAATGTTTTGTATGTTCCTAAATTATGTAAGAATTTAATTTCTGGTCATGTATTAAATAAGCTTGGATATAAGCAAGTGTGTGAATCCGATAAATATTTTTTATCAAAGTCTGGTGTGTTTGTAGGATTTGGATATTATAATATTGGTATGTTTATGATGAATTTGAATGGAGTTCCTAATGATTCTGGTTCTGTATTTATGTCCTCGTCGAATGTTATCAATTTTTCGTTATGGCATGCTCGTCTAGGACATGTACATTATAAAAGAATGCATGAAATGTCTAAAGATGATTTAATTCCTAATTTTAATGAAAATGTAGAAAAGTGTAAAACTTGCATGTTAACAAAGATCACTAGGCAACCTTTTAAAAGTATAACAAGGAAATCTATCATTCTTGAGTTGATACATAGTGATTTATGTGATTTGCATGCTACTCCATCATTAGGGCATAAAAAATATTTTATCACTTTCATAGATGATGCGTCTAGATTCTGCTATGTTTATTTGTTGCACGCTAAGGATGAAGCCTTAGATAAATTTAAAATTTATAAAACTGAAGTTGAAGTGCAACAGAATGTTTTGATTAAAACATTACGTACAGATAGAGGTGGTGAATATTATGATCCTGTGTTTTTCCAGTCCGTAGGAATCATTCATTAAACTACGGCACCTTATACACCTCAACAAAATGGTGTGGCTGAAAGGAAAAATAGAGTTCTTAAAGAAATGGTGAACGCCATGTTATCCTACTCTGGTCTGAGTGAAGGGTTTTGGGGAGAAGCTATGTTAACGACTTGCTATTTGTTAAATAGGGTTCCTAATAAAAGGAACAAGACTACCCCATATGAACTTTGGTATAAGAAACGACCCAACTTAACATTTCTACGTGTTTGGGGTTGTAGGGCCGTGGTTAGACTCCAAGACCCAAAAAGGAAAACTTTGGGTGAAAAGGGTATAGCTTGCATCTTTGTTGGATATGCTGAGCACTCCAAGGCCTATAGGTTTTATGTTATAGAGCGTAATGACTCGATTTCTATTAACACGATAATAGAATCGAGAGATGTCATATTTGATGAGAATTGTTTCTATTCTATACCTAGACCAAAGATTTCTATACCTAATTCAGATGAATCTCTAAGGGATGATCATTCAAATGATGTGCCAAGTGAGACACTTGAACCTCGTAGGAGCAAAAGAGCTAGAAAATCTAGAACTTATGGATCTGATTTTCAATTATATTTGGTTGAGGGATCAAAGGATCAGATTGATACTCAATACTATTATTGCTATAGTATAGAGGAGGATCCAAGAACATATGATGAAGCTGTGAAATCTCGAGACTCTGGTTTTTGGAAAGAAGCAATTGATGAAGAGATTGGTTCTATCATGGAAAATAATACTTGGGTATTGTCTGATTTACCACCAGGTTGCAAACCATTGGGTTGCAAATGGATCTTCAAAAAGAAGATGAAAGTCGATGGTACAATTGACAAGTTTAAAGCTAGATTAGTTATCCAAGGCTTCAGACAAAAGGAAGGGATCGATTATTTCGATACCTATGCTCCAGTTGCCCATATCACTACTATTAGATTGTTGATTGCCTTGGCGGCTATTCATAATCTAGTGATTCATCAAATGGATGTCAAAACAGCATTTCTGAATGGTGATTTGGAATAAGAAGTCTATATGAAGCAACCTGAAGGATTTGTAATGCCTGGTAATGAGCATAAAGTGTGTAAGCTAGTTAAGTCGTTGTATGGGCTGAAACAAGCTCTGAAGCAGTGGCATCAAAAGTTTGATGAGGTTGTTTTGTCTAATGGTTTCATTCTAAACCAAGCTGACAAATGTGTATATAGCAAATTTGATACATCCGGTAAAGGAGTTTTCATTTGTCTGTATGTTGATGACATGTTGATCTTTGGCACCGACCAAAATCAAATTGATAAAACGAAGAACTTTCTGTCATCAAAGTTCTCCATGAAGGATATGGGAGAAGCGAACGTTATTCTTGGTATTAATATTTAACGGGAGAATAAGGGGATTGTAATTACTCAATCCCATTACATTGAGAAAATACTCAAGAAGTTCAATTATGAAAGTTGTTCTCCAGTAAGTACTCCCATGGATCCGGGAGAAAAACTCATGCCAAATACAGGTAAACCTGTGGATCAACTCGAATACTCAAGAGCTATAGGCTCTTTGATGTATGCTATGATTAGCACTAGACCGGATATTGCTTACGCGGTTGGAAAGTTGAGCAGATTTACTAGTAATCCTAGTAGACACCATTGGCATGCGATAACTAGGGTATTCAAGTACTTGAAGGGTACTATGAATTATGGATTGTCATATATGGGATTTCCTTCGGTGTTAGAAGGTTATTCAGATGCTAGTTGGATAAATAATGCTGAAGATTCATCCTCTACAAGTGGATGGGTGTTCTTGCTTGGGGAAGGTGCCATTTCATGGGCTTCCAAGAAGCAAACATGTATAACTAGTTCCACAATGGAATCTGAGTTTGTGGCATTAGCTGCTGCTGGTAAAGAAGCGGAATGGCTAAGGAACTTGGTATATGAGATTCCGATGTGGCCTAAACCAATATCACCAATTTCTATCCGTTGTGATAGTACTGCCACACTGGCTAAAGCTTATAGTCAAATATACAATGGGAAGTATAGACATTTGGGTGTTAGACATAGTATGATTAGGGAATTAATCATGAATGGGGTGATATCTATTGATTTTGTTCAGTCGCAACAAAACTTAGCTGACCACTTGACGAAGGGGTTAGCTAGAGACTTAGTGAAGAAGTCGGTAATTGGGATGAGATTAAAGTCCATTTAAATCTATTAGCTATGGTATACCCAATTCCCTTCTAATACAACGTTAGAAGCAAAATTCAATGTGGAAAGATCATAGTTAGAGATTGGAGCAATCGTGTTTATCTTCCCAAGGTATGTGCTCAGACCTGCAAGTAATGGCTAGGTTGAAGTATATCTTCTTAATGGTTCTCTTTGAAAAATTGCAAATGCAGGTGCAAGATTAAAAGGATCACCTATGTGAGCATGAAGTTTTGCCGCTTCAGGAAGCTTGGACTTGGCTTCCTATATGCTTATTAATGGATAAGGACACATGGCTTGTAAAAGTGTCAAGAATTAATAGTAGAGTATTGTAAGAAACATATGTGTGTTGTATCTTCAGATATTCAAATGGATTGACGGGTTCAATCGTTATGACACCCTGATTTTCGAGTATTTGGAATGTGTATTTGTACTAAGATGAAAATTCAATCGCAAGACATTTTCGTTTATGCATTTGTTTGATCGTTATACCTGTAGGTTGTACCCTTGTATATATTTGTATGTACTGAGTAAATCAAGGATTACACTAAAATGGGGGGGATTTGTTGGTGATTTTAGTATCACCAATGTATTTTAGTAGTAATGTGATTTACTAAAGGCCGATGCAATTATGCGTTAAGTTCGGAAATGAGTTAGGGAAGTGCGGAGTGCACGCTCGTCGAGCCAATGTATAATTGAATATGAATAATTGAAACGGGGTTCCAAGGGGCGAAGCCCCTGGCGGGGTACGGGGAAGCGCCCCGTTGGGGTTCCAAGGGGAGAAGCCCCTGGTGGGGTGCGGGGTAGCGCCCCGTTGGGGTCCAAGGGGCGGAGCCCCTGGCTGGGGTCCCGCTGACCTTTTTCCCAACTGACATAACCGTTTTTCTGAACAAGTGTGTCTTTTCGGTTTCAGTTATTGATCTCCTATATAAGGAGTCATTTGGCCTCGATTTCAACAACGGAAAAACGTCACTTTCTCTCTATATTTGTAATCAGTTTCTTTTGCCAGAAACAGATTGTTCTTAGAGAATTATCCCCACAAAGATTTCGTGAACCCTGGCAAGAATAGGGTCGAAATACTTTGTTCGGAAAGTGTACGAACACGATTCTTCGAAGTTATCCAGGATTATCATACCCAAATATCTAACAAAACTTTTCTCGTGTACCTGGTCTAATTTTTCCACTTTCTTTTACGAGAGATGACTGTAGGAAGACATGTTACTGAATGTGGTTAAATAGACATGTAAATTGTCTAATACTTTCGATGGTCAAATGAGAATCTTGAATCTATGAATTCAAATGAGAGGTTGAAGTACTAGCTTTTATTTTTGATTGAAATGAAATGTGTTATCTTTCTTCTATAAGCATGGATGGGTGGTAGTTTGAATAGTAAAATTAGAGTTTTGTTCATGTAAAACTTGTCAGTATCCTGACCAGTGGTCAAATTTTTCCGAATGAACGATTTTTCTCAACAATAGTCTATTATATTTTGTGCTATTAACAAAACTTTATTACAACCTCACATGTCATACATTTAAGTTAACATAAACCTCTAATCCAATGCTCAATAGGTGTAAGCGATTCCAATACTCTATCTTTTGGTAAATAGAAACCATGTTATGTTTCAATTATTAGTTGGATATTTGGTGAAGAATCTTTGTTACAAAAGTTCTATTTAATGGGGAAAATTTGTTTCGAAAGTCCTATTTTATGAGGAATATTGTTCTGGAAGTCCTATTTGTAATGGACTATTATGCGTGCTTTATGTATGATATTATGATGTTTATGTTATGAACTACACTATGACTTGATTTCTTGTGTGTATGTATTAAATGATTAAAATCTTGATCATGAGTGAGGTTAAATCTAGCATTTGTAATTAGGTGACTGAACTAGTAAGAATAACTTAGGCTATGACAAATGACTTTGATGGCGATATTTGGATACGAAGGTATCTCGGTGTGTACCACAGACAAGTAGTCGTTTGAGTTATGAACTAATGGGCTTTGTATGTGACATGTTGTGAAGATATGAGAATTAGTGGATGTTGTCATACCCTAATTTTTACCCCTAAGATTCTACCTATCATATCATTTACATCTAACCCAAGATCACAAGCATGACATCCTCCTAACTGTTATAACTCAATTTTTGCCCCTAAGATCCCTCATTACTTCATATTATCATAATGCATCAAGATCACGCATTAGGGTTGGTTCTCTTTCACTCTCTCTTATCTTTAAGTTTGTCCTTAAGGAATCACCAAGCAATTTGAATTGTGTATCTTGTATATGTATTTTTGTTTTTGTTAACCTCAACCAAAATCCAAAACGCATATATTTCTTATCTATTCTTTGTACAATGTAGGTATTGAGCCAAGTACATCTCTCTTACCTCCTAAGCTAGAGTTTTGAAGGATGATCCTCAGTCAATTGGCTATTTAGTGAATTTTAAAGGCTCGAGCTTCAAGGCTATGGTTATGGCATCAAATTTCTATGGTTTTAGGACTCTCTCAATTTCATTTGGTTAAGATTGTCTCAAAGATGGTGATTGAATTCATCAAGAAACTTTATAGGTTCATGTGTTTATTTCTATGCCTTCTTCAACAAGTTTCATCAAGCATTGAGCCTCTCCATCAAGTGTGCTTCAAAATACCATCATTTCAAGGTCTAATGTGATCCATCATGCCTAAATTTATAAGAAAAGTTCAAAAGATTCAAAGTTGATCCAAGTGGTTTGACCTAATTTGGCAAGTCTTTGATTCTAAGCTCACAAGTGCATAATTCTCTCAATTTTTAATTTTTTAAAATGGTTATTTTTGCCATGGATTCTTCTCATCCTTACAAACAACTTCTCTTTACATGAAAAGCTCCAAATATACAAGGAAAATCACCAAAAGTTGAAGAATGTTACAAGTCGCTTTTGTAATTTTTGAGTGAGGGTTTGTCAACTTCCCAAGATCATATCTTGCTCAATTTTTGAGATTTTGAAGTGTTTAAAAATTCATACTTCTCTTCAAATATTCCTTAACAACTTCTCTTCAAGGATCTAAGGCTAATTTTGAGTAGAAGATCATTTAATTTTGAAAAAGATTACAAGTCCTTTGAAAAAGCCATTAAATTCTTTGGTTTGACTACGAAAGATAATAACTTGGTCATTTTTTACCTCCTTGAGCTCATTAATTTTTCACAATAAACTTGAGGATGTCTACTACAACTTTAATTCAAAGATCAAGATCCAAAAATGTGTGGAGAGTTATGGAATTCAATGAAACATTATAGGTCATTTGCGGATTTCTCAGGAAATTTTCATCACCTTCCAAGGACCATAACTCCCTCATTTTTTTTATTATTTTGAGTGATCTAAATTCCATAATTCCATTTGTGGAGTCTACTTCATTTCATCTTCAATGATCAAGAGCTAATTTTGGGTGGAAGACCATGTAAGTTTGCAAAATATTATAGGTCATCTTGAAGCTCCATACTTAGAATTTTTCTAAGTAACAAAATTTAGTTGGTTTTTCTTGATTTCAAAATGGCCCAAATTTTAGCTCAAGTATTAAAATGAATACTTTATTGGAACATTGTAAATATTATGACGAGATCTTTCAAATACAACAAGAACGAGGCCATAGAGCCTCCTGAGCAAGTTGCACCATGGATTTAAAAATGGGACCTTGAAATTGAGTTTTTCAACACAGTCAGATTGCAAATTGGATAATGTGACTTATAATGACCAAATTAATAGGATTTTTCCACTTAAACATGTTTAAAAAAGTTGCTAAAGATGGTTTAAACCTTGAAACACAAGTTTTGACTGAGTTTTGATGAAATACAAGTCACACTTCTCATGCTTGCAACTTCACACTAATTCACTCATTCTCGATCCTTCTTGCACGTATGAGCTCATCATTATTTCTCCTATAAATAAAGGATCATTCCTCAATCAGTTCCTCAAGCTTGGATAGCCAGAATCACTTTGCCAAAGTCACACTCGAAGCTTTAAATTTGAAAATCCATTTCAACATTTTAAGCTTTCTTTCTCAAATCTCACTTATGATTCCTCATTCTTGATCATCATACAAACTTTTCACAACAAAAACCAAGCAATTAGAGCATAGAATCATGCTACAAAAGTTCATTTTCAGAGCATACAAGTTGAACTTCGTTCAGGTAGATTTCTAAACTAAATCATCTCAAATAAATTCTTAGAATGTAGTCCCTTTATCTCTGAAGCGTATGCTTCTTTGGGTTTGAATTTCCATGGTGATTTGATACTTGAATTTTCAAATGTCATTTTTCATTTTTTTCTCTGGTAATTTCCAAAGCGACCGAGATGTGATTTAAATAAATTTTTCGCGAGCATATGGTTGAGATCATCTTGAATAAACGCATATAATGGTACCACTATGAAAACGTAAATTTACGGATTAAATAATCCTTGTTTTGCCCTAGTTGCAGGCATCTGGAGGTTGAAGATGACCAATGTGTCATCTTCAACAAATGAGACATCGCCAATTGTTTTAATTTCATTCGCTTCACTTTTCTGGCTATGGTGTGCGTGCATTGACTGGTGTTTACCATGCATCTATATCTCTGAGTCGTTCAAATTTCCACGTCAATTAATGAAAAGAGAACCAACGCCTCTTATATTTTCTGAATTATATTCTTTTTCTATTTTTGTTTTTTAATTCATTTATCTTTAAAAATTCATAACTCTTTTATTTTTTATTCAAAAATCATGAAAAAAATATACGAAAATACTTTGAATTATTTCTGACTTTGTGAATTTTTTGTTGTATTTTTATTTTGGTGTTTCATATTTTTTATAAATTTTTCATTGTTTTCCTTATTTTAATTGGTTTAAAAATATTTTTGATACCTTTTAAATTCTGAAAAAAATTATAGAAGGATCCAATGATATTTTGGTAAGTCATGGTGACCTCGTTTGATTTTTATTTTTTTAAAATAGTTTGACTTTTCAAAATATAAAAAAATTTGTGAATATACTTTGAGGTATTTCTGATTTTTCAATGCCTCTGGATTCCATTTATTTTAAGTCTTGATTATGGTTTGGTATTTCCTCTTTTACTTTCAATTTAAAATCTTTTTTTTTAGAAATCATTTTCTTATTATATTCTTGTTTAATTGTAATTTTATTTTTGTATATATTTTGGCTGATCTTGGACCATGTGAATTTTAATCACAAGTTTCATTAACATCATTGGATTTTGAGTGTTGAGTTAAACTCTATCAAAATAGATAATTTATTTTAATGATAGCTTGATTAGTTCTTTGGTTCAAACGTGGGATTTAACTTTTGTCTATCTCCACTTTATTCCCTTTTCCCTCTTTATCTCATCCGCTTCTTATTTCCTTTTTTAAGTGATCATTAGTGGTCCAAGCTTTATGATTGAAATTGTCCAAGTATGATTGATTATTGAACCATGGGTCAAGACATTTTAAGCTTTTTGTTAGGAGGATTTGATTTTATCAATCCTCTAACAAGTCATCAACTTTGACCTAAGTTCAATCTTCAATCATCATTAATCATTTATTATAGAATTCATCTTTTCTTCATCTCCTTTCTTCTTTATTTTTTATTTTACTTATGCTACATGTTTTAGGAGCTTGGTTTCTACCATATCTCTAACATGTATGGTACATACATTGCTATTGAACGACCTCAAAATAGGTGTGACTTATACATAAGTCCACTTACAATTGCTTAACATAGCGTTAAATTTGTCCTGATTTAGAAAATAATCATTTGTGTCCTAAACTTTATGTTTGTAAGCCCAAGTATGGTTGATTGGTCATCTTTAGTCCAATACTTATGAAACTTATTGTTAGGAGGATTTGATTTTATCAATCCTCTAATGATTTTTCATTATCCTTGGTCTAAGATCATCATTCAATCATCGTTGATCATACCTTGTGGCTATTAAAAGTTAACTTACTAACCATTAACAAATAACTTGGCTTTATTCCTTTATCTTTATGCCTTTACCTTTATTCTTTTATTTTTTATGCATTTTTATATTTAGAGTTTATATTTCATGCTATTTTCCTTTTGCTCACTTGAGCATTTATTTTTATGTTATTTTATCTTTGTTCCCTTGAGCTTTTCTTTTTCTTATTAAGACACTTAATAACCAACTTGAGTGTGATGCAGTGGGAGAACTTACTTGGGATTTCGCGTTTGTGTTTGCAAATATTTTGGTTTAGCAAGAGTCGCCACCGACTTTTTATTTTATCCTAAGGAAAGGTCAAAAAGCACAGGAAAGACCTTTGAGATGTTTTCTTGGGTTCGGGGGGGTAGATTATGAAAAGGGAAGGTGCTAGCACCCTTTTCATCCATGGTTTTCCATGGGCTCTTAGTTACTTGTTTAGATCACTTGCCTTTGCTTTTCAATTGTTTGAAATGGTGCTTTGTGTGTGGTTTTGAAAATGCTTTGAAAAAGAGGCCTTGTATAGGCAACCTTTGTATATACAAAGGTGTGTGTCTTTTTGAAAAGATATTTCAATGTTTTTGAAAGTTTGTTTTGAAATTGTGTTGTGGAGTGTGTTTGAAAATGGCAAGGATGTTTTGCAAGCTTTTGATTAAGTTGAAATTCTGGCTGCAGATACTCAATGTCACGTTCAATGTTATGACACCGTATCTGACTTTCTATAAGACAGTAAATACAAAAACAGTAAAGAACACAGTCAATTGTTTACCTAGTTCAGTGTGCAACAACACCTACTCTGGGGGCTACCAAGCCAGGGAGGAAATCCACTATAAGAGATATTAATTCAGGAATAAACTAACCAGTTTATCTCCTTCACTTAAGACCTACCCAATGCAACTTCAATCTAAGTACAACTTAAACCTGAGTTCCTACTCACTCCCCCTCAATCACAGCAGTGATACATAAAACAATTTGACTAATGAATTGATGAAGACACTCTTCAAAACATACACTTGATTATGCTTCACAGCTTTTTAATCAAGCAACACAAACACTCTTGCTTCACAGCTTTGAGTGATACATAAACCTAACTTGACTTTGCTTCACAGCTTTAGTCAAGAGACATACAAACACTCTTACTTCAAAGCTTTGAGTGATACACAACCCTTACAATTAAAACCTATTCCAAGTCACTTATCACAATGATAATTGCTTGAATTACAATAGTTAAAACTATACAGCTTCTAAATGATCTTTTGTCAAAAGGGATGCATTCTAAGACAGCAGCTCTGTTGAATATATAGCAGCTGCATCTTCAGTTAGGATTTCCACAAAAATCTAGGGTTAAATCCGTTTGACCTTAAGACTAGGTCACAGGACTAGATCAACCAGGTTGGGGTTGAGCTAGGTTAACCCAAAGAAAACGCTGGATTCTGTTCTGGAAAGACTGAGTCATTTTCCTGAAAAAACTCAGAATTAACCAAACTGCATACCTGTTAGTTCAGAACAGGATGTCTTAACATTTGTTATGACATCTGAATTCCTGTTTACTGATTTTGGTAAATGTGATCATTTTGCAAAATGCTCAGATACACACTCATAAACATCAGTACTTGTATGGCAATATTTTTCTGCAAAGGCACCTAATAAATCTGTACCTAATAAACTAGAATGTTATGACATCAGTCATGACATTCATACACCTGGTTTTACCAAAAATGCATGCCAATACATAAACAACTACAAACTCCCCCTTTGGCAGATTTTTGGCTAAAGCCCCTAAGCAATCAGAGATAGATAGCAGCAGAATAAATATGACTGCAGAAAAATAGAATGTCTAATAAAGTACCAAAATATATCTCCCTCTCTTTAGCCACAAATGGGCCAAAGATACATGTTCTTAAAATTTATACAGTCATCCAGAAAAAGTAATGAGAGCAGAACTAAAAACTGAACACACTTCCAAACTCTACCAGGGACCAGCATCAACTCCAACAATCAGCAATTCCATCAACCTTTAAGCACTGTCATCAGACTCAGAGGAGCTAGTTTCTTCAGTATTGAGATGACCTTCAGCTTCTACACCCTCTTCCCTTCTGTTTCCTTCAGCTTCCTCCTTTTCTAACCTGGCAATTAGGTTTTCTAGGGTCTTTTTCCTAGCTTCCAGTTCTTTGCAGGTCTCTTTTAATACAGCAATAACATCAGATGTTTTGGACTGGGTCTTCACAGACGATGTCTCAGCTAATGTTATGACAATATCAGGAGCATGAGATCCCTGAAACAGTTTGTAGTGCAACCCAAGGGCAGGAGCTCTTTTGCAAGTAGTATCTCTTGCCACCAGGATATCAGGGTATTGTGCAAGGATAATTCCATAAAGGAGGGAGGGAAAGACAATTGGTCCTTTGACAGCATAACTACCAGCATGTTTTAAAGTTTGTTCAAAAATATACCTGCCATAGTCAAAAGCAGTCTTGGTTCCCACAGCATAAATAAATCTCCCCAATCCTGTGGAGATAGTTGATTTATGGTTTGTATGGACCCAGTTGGCTGCACCAATCTTGTGCAGGATGGAAAATTTCATGCTAAGTTTGCTGGCATTCAGCTTGCCTTTCAAGGGCCAGCACTTCACTTGCCTTGCTGTGATGGTTTGACAAACTTCATTGTCAGTGACTTCCAGATCAGAACAATCCTCATTTGATCTTCCAAGAAATTTGTTAATTTCTGATGGAGAGAAATTAACCCTTCTTCCTCTAACAAAAACACTTTCAAAGTCAGCTGACCTTCCATCAGCACAATCATTAGATAAGTTAACTATGAACTCCTTGACCAGATTTTCATAACACTTGGTAAATTTTATCACTGTCTTCATCAGTCCAGCATTCTTGATCAGGTCCATGATGTCCTTGCACTCCATGGCATCATTGTTGAGTTCTCTTTCTAAAGCTATTCTCTTCAAGCAAACATACTTCCAACTGTTTGCATTGTCAGGATGGTGGAAAGAGATGTTGTCTGTTGGGACTTCAGGAACTCTAGCAATTTTGCTGGAGGGCAGTTTCCTTCTGATAGGAGTTTCTTCAGCATCAATCTCAAACTCTGATTCCTCATCAGAATCAGAAGATTCAGGTTCTTTTCTCTTCTTTGTAATTGGTTGTCTACCAGTATACACCTGGGCTTTCACCTTCCCTTTGGACTGACCAGTTTTCACAGATTCTACCCCAGCCTTGCCTTCAGTCTTGGATTTCTTAACAGCAGGTTTATCTTTGGACATACATTTTGCATCATTCTGATTACCCTTTCTTTTCATCATTCTCCTAGCTATGCTAGGGTTTACATTGGCAATCAGATCATTGTCTGAGTATTCCTCATCCACATCAATGATAGGTGGATCAGCAATCTTTTCTGAAGGGTTCTGAATGTTGTCATTTTGTGTCATAACATTCTCAGAGACATCTACATTCTCAGAGACATCCACATTTGGGCTTCCTGATTGATTTAAAGGGACAGAAATCCCCGGTACAGGTTGGTTTCCGCTTAGTATACTAGTAACAAGCCTAGCAATAGCTTGATGAACTTGAACTCATCCTTCTCTATTTGGTACAGAAGAGGAAGGATGAGAAGGATTACCAGAGGCAGCAGCCTGAGCTCTTCCTGCATGTCTAGTTCTCAGCTTTTTGACTTTGGCGGGGTCAGTTGCCATCTCTCTGAGAGGAGTGATCTCAAGAACTTCAGATTCTATGCATGTGGTGATTGCTCGAGAGTCTTGGTCAGATGATGAAGATGAAGAGGTCGCCTTGGTTGAAGATGATGTTTGAGACATTTTGATTGACTTAGAGCACCAGTAGCAATTTGAGAAAAAACTTTGATTGAGAGAAGGGAACAGGTTGCAAAGTCGAGAGAGGTAGGAGGCAAAAGAGAGTCTTTTCAACTTCTTAAAGATTTTGAAAGAATTGGGAAAACATATGATTAACCCACTAAAAATAGACTTAACAAAATTAACTCCTTCAACCCTTGTTTTAAGCAAAATTAATTGCTATAATTTCTCATGTTGGCAAATACTCAACCTGCCCCTCAAGTTTTCAAGTTTATTTCCAACAAGAGCCTTGGTAGAAGAATTAGCCAGCTGAAGCTTAATGATACCATGTTCCAGTTTAATTGACTTCTTCTCTACAAAGTCAATGTGCTTGGTCCTGCTATGCTGAGTAGGGTTCATGGAAATATTGATTGTATTCAGATTGTCACAATACAATGTCACAACATTTTGTGAGACATTATACTCAGTGAGCATCTGTTTTATCCAGATATTTTGAGAACAGTTACTACTAGCTGCAACCATTTCAGCACAGAGTTGGGAAGGCATTCTTTTGACATGAATCATAGTTCTGGTTGATTCTTGAATGATCTTATTTTTCTTTTTGTCAACTCCATTTTGATGGTGAGTTATAGGAGGAGAGACTTCACTACTCATTTCTTCTGGGAAACAGATTTTATTAGACTTGTTGTTTCCAAAATCCTTGTCATGATTACTTCTGGTTCTGACAACACATCCTTCTTCAAGTTTATTCACCACATCATAGACATGTTTCTTTTTACCAAGCCTTTCAATTTTAAGTTCACCACAAACCCTTCTTTTATCAATCTGTAGTCTTGGAGTCCTTCTGACTGCTTCCATAGAGATAGCTCTTTTCATTCTTCTTAGATGAAGATGACCAAGCTTATGATGCCACAGTTTCATCTATTTTTCTTCTTTGGTAATTGGACACATAGTGGAGTTATTAGTGTTCTCAGGCTGCCACAAGTAACAGTTATCTTTGGATCTGATTCCTTTCATTACAACTTCTAGTTTTTCATTAATTACTAGACATTCAGATTTTGAGAAGTTGACCTTGAATCCTAGATCACATAATTGACTGATACTAATGAGATTAGCAGTCAGCCCTTTTACCAGCAGTACTTCACTCAGACTTGGAACTTCAGGGCAGTCCAAATTACCAACTCCTTTGATTTCACCTTTAGCACCATCTCCAAAGGTCACATAACTAGTGTTGTGAGGTTTAACATGATTGAGAATGTTCTTTATTCCAGTCATGTGTTTAGAACATCCACTGTCAAAGTATCAGCCTTCCTTTGCAGACACTCTCAGGGAAGTGTGGGCTATCAGGGCAGTAGCCTTTTTCTTCCATTGAGGAGTATGTGGTACCCTTTTTGACTTAGGTTTAACACCTGAGTTTTGATTAGGGTATCCATGCAATTTGAAGCAGAAGGGCTTTATGTGTCCATACCTTCCACAATGATGACATCTCCATCTTTGGTATTTTTTCTTCATATATTTCTGTTTCTGATGTTGAGAGTTGTGTTGAGACATCTGCTTTGACATTTGTTTAACAGGCCTGATCTTCTTGTCTGTACTAGATTTCTTGGCTTCCACAAATCCTAGTCCAGATTTGTTTCCCACATTTTGTCCAACTTGAAGAATCTCTTCCAATTTGTCTGTTCCATTAGTCAGCATCTTGACAGATTTGGTCATTTGGATCAGTTGTGAGTTCAGCAATTGAACTTCCCCTTCTAGATGACTTATAGTTTCAAGATCTGCCCTTTTTTCAGCCTCCAGCTTTATGATGAGTTTTGATTATTTCTCATTCTGCACACAGACTTCAGCACTTCTGATACACAATTTCTTGTAGGTATCAGTCAGTTCTTCAAATGTCACTTCTTCATCACTAGTGTCACTTTCAGAGGTAAAAACACCAGTTAGAGCAGTAACTAGTTTGGCAGATTCTTCTTCAGAATTACTTTCTGAATCACAGTCAGACCAAGTAACAGTCATTCCTTTCTTTTGTTTCTTAAGAAAGGTAGGACATTCAGCTCGAATATGCCCATATCCTTCATAGCCATGACATTGAATACCTCTGCCTTGATTTCCCTTCTCTTCTGACCTTGGTCTTCTGCTGGAACTGTCAATGTCAGAGGGAATGTTATGAACATTAGACCTTGACTTTGGATCTATTCTTTTGATGAGTTTGTTGAACTGTCTTCCAAGCATGGCTATAGCTTCTGAAATATTTTCTTCTTCATCCTCCTTGTTTTCAACATCAGTGTTGGATATAAGTGATATGCTCTTGTTCTTCTTGTCACCATTTTCAGTGATCCCCATCTCAAAAGTCTGAAGAGACCCAATAAGTTCATCCACTTTCAACTTGCTGATGTCCTGGGCTTCTTCTATGGCAGTTACCTTCATTGCAAATCTTTTAGGCAAGGATCTGAGAATCTTTCTCACCAATTTTTCTTCTGACATCTTTTCTCCCAGTGCTCCTGAGGTGTTGGCAATCTCCAAGATGTTCATGTGAAACTCATGAATGGTTTCATCTTCCATCATTTTTAGATTCTCAAACTTGGTAGTCAACATCTCAAGCCTTGACATTTTCACTTTGGAAGTGCCCTCATGAGTAGTTTTGAGAGTGTCCCAAACTTCCTTGGCCAATTCATATTGATGTACTAGTTTGAAAATGTTTCTATCAATTCCATTGAACAAGGCATTTAAAGCTTTGGAATTTCCCAGGGCTAACTCATCTTCTTCTTTACTCCAATCTTCCTCAGGCTTCAAACTGATTGTCCCATCTTTCTCAGTTATGGTGGGATGGATCCATCCTTTGTCAGCAGCTCTCCAAGCCTTTTTGTCCAGAGATTTTAAGAAGGCAATCATACGAGGTTTCCAGTAGTCATAATTTGTTCCATCCAGAATGGGTGGTCTATTTCCAAAAACTCCTTCTTTGTCCATAGTGCCAGAAAGTGATATCCCTAGATCTCACCCAGTAATACAGGCAGGGTGCCTGCTCTGATGCCAATTGAAATTCTGGCTGCAGATACTCAATGTCACGTTCAATGTTATGACACCGTATCTGACTTTCTATAAGACAATAAATACAAAAACAGTAAAGAACACAGTCAATTGTTTACCCAGTTCAGTGTGCAACAACACCTACTCTGGGGGCTACCAAGCCAGGGAGGAAATCGACTATAAGAGATATTAATTCATGAATAAACCAACCAGTTTATCTCCTTCACTTAAGACCTACCCAATGCAACTTCAATCTAAGTACAACTTAAACCTGAGTTCCTACTCACTCCCCCTCAATCACAGTAGTGATACATAAAACAATTTGACTAATGAATTGATGAAGACACTCTTCAAAACATACACTTGATTATGCTTCACAGCTTTTTAATCAAGCAACACAAACACTCTTGCTTCACAGCTTTGAGTGATACATAAACCTAACTTGACTTTGCTTCACATCTTTAGTCAAGAGACATACAAACACTCTTGCTTCAAAGCTTTGAGTGATACACAACCCTTACAATTAAAACCTATTCCAAGTCACTTATCACAATGATAATTGCTTGGATTACAATAGTTAAAACTATACAGCTTCTAAATGATCTTCTGTCAAAAGGGATGCATTCCAAGACAGCAGCTTTGTTGAATATATAGCAGCTGCATCTTCAGTTAGGGTTTCCACAAAAATCTAGGGTTAAATCCGTTTGACCTTAAGACTAGGTCACAGGACTAGATCAACCAGGTTGGGGTTGAGCTAGGTCAACCCAAAGAAAACGCTGGATTCTGTTCTGGAAAGACTGAGTCATTTTCCTGAAAAAACTCAGAATTAACCAAACTGCATACCTGTTAGTTCAGAACAGGATGTCTTAACATTTGTTATGACATCTGAATTCCTGTTTACTGATTTTGGTAAATGTGATCATTTTGCAAAATGCTCAGATACACACTCATAAACATCAGTACCTGTATGACAATATTTTTCTGCAAAGGTACCTAATAAATATGTACCTAATAAACTAGAATGTTATGACATCAGTCATGACATTCATACACCTGGTTTTACCAAAAATGCATGCCAATACATAAACAACTACACAAGTAACTAAGAGTTGTCTACCCTATTTTACTCAAAGATCTTTCTTATGTTTACAACCCTTTTGACAGTGTTATTTCACCATTATATTTGGTGAATAACCTTGTGTTAGGATGTTAAACGGGACAGGCGCGGGTCATCGTATACAATCATTGAAAGCAACTTGTGAGACGCTCTAGCAATTTTGTAAGGGATGAGATCATTTTATCGAAGGCAACATCGAGGGTTATCGAGGGACTACGATCTTTGTTTATCGAAGGGGAATTTGCTAGAGTGTCTCATACTCGAGGGACATGATTGTATTTTCTGAGGCAACAAGCGAGGTTACCCTAGAGGTGCAAGTGTGAATTGTGTATTGATTTTCATGCATTTATTCTTGGATTAGGTCATCTAGCGATTGATTTCGAATCTTGCCATACAAAACCTAATTACTATACAGTATATTGAAAACAATAAATTGCAGGAATTTAAAGTCTAAGTTATTACAAAAGAGTATCCGGGGATGGGGGTACAATTATTTACAAATGGGGATGAGTCTCACATGAGTAATAATGTCCAAATATGTGTTACAACCAAATCGAACTGTCGCAATTCAACATAAGATTATAACAAAACATAAAAATAAAATAAAAATAAAAAATTATGAAATGCATGTATTTGTTAATTTAAAATAAATAAAATCTATTCTAAAAAAAGAAGAGAATAAGCATTATTATTATTATTTGTGAGGGTTTTATTAATTATGAAAAGAAAAATTTTAAAGAAAAAATTAGCTAAACAAAATTTCTATCATTCCCACATTTTTTAAAGAAAACTAAATTAATAAAATTTCTATTATCTATTATTAATGTAACAATTATTAAAAAGAGAAAACTACCTTAAGAAACTCAAAACAAAATTTTAATATATTTTTTATTTTATTATTAACAAAAGGAATGGAAATAATTTATTTAGAAAGAAAACAAATAATTAAGAAAAAGTATTTGGTTTGAAGAAAATAAAATAAAAAAAGAAGATGGGCTTAAGGTTTGATTGGGGGTTAGGCCCAAATGGGAGAAAAAACCAAAATGGATGAAATGGGGGGGGGGGGGGGGGGGGGGGGGGGGTATGCGCAAAAAATGTTGTGGGCATAAGGCAATTTGGGGCGAACCGGCCCAGAGTGAATTTGTACAACGTTTTTAGGGTTTTCTCATTTTGGAAGATTTAGGGTTTACAAATTTTGGCCACAGCGGCGCCGTTCCTCTCACTCTCTTCTTCGTTTCTTCATCCTTCTCAAGCACGCTGATTCTCTCTATGCACTAGGTTACCAGAACGCCACCTTAGCCCTCTCCTCTCCACGATGGTCTAAGGCATTTGTTTGATCGGTACAGTTTTATCTTGTTTTGATTCTTAGGGTTTTTTTACAGTTTGCATTCGTTTGATTTTCTTGATTTTGTTCAGATTTGTTTTCTAATCTATGGTTGTTATGAATATGATGCGGTGTAGGGGGTGAGAAAACTTACCTTGAGAGATCTTTCTGGAAATGGAGGGAGAGGGGAAATGGGTAGGACCGGCGACGCTCTTGGTGGCCAGAGGGAGGAGGATGAAGATGAGATGATGCTTGGTAACCCTCTTTCTTTCTTCTTTGAAGGTTAATGATGAACTTGACTCTGAGACCCTTCGTTGTTCTTTGAATGTTTGATGATCAAAACTGTTGTTAGCTTTTTTCGTTGTTGATGATAAGTATTCCTGAAAACTGTTTGCTTCTGAATCTCTTCCTTTTTTATGTTGATGATGATCTTAGATCTGAAACTTGTTGTTTTTCTCTACCTTGAATATTGGTGATGATGGTACTTTGTTGAAGTTTCTGAAAACCTCTGAACCTCTTCCTTGTTAATGATGAGCTTAGATTTGAAACTTGTTGATTTGATTTCGTTGATGATGAATATACTTCTGAAACCTTATGTTGTTTTGCTTCTAGAACTCTTCCTCTTTCTTCTTGGCCCTGATTGTTGGATTGATAATCTCTGAAACTGTTATTGTTTGTTGTTAGTGATAGTTTTGGTTTAACAGTTTGGTTTGCAGTTGGAACTGTAGTTGGAATTGCAGCCTAGACAAACTTGTTGAGCTTGTTTGAGTTTGTAGTTTTGACAAGTTTAGGTAAGTTGCAGTTTTGCAAGTAAGTTTGCAGTTTTGCAAGCAAGTTTGCAGTTTTATGCAGGTTTGTGGTTTTTGCAGGCAGGTGTGCAGTTTTGAGATGCAGGCTTGTGTTTTTTAGTTAACAGGTTTGACCTTGAAAACTGTTTTGTTTGGCCTTGTTGAGCTTGTGGTTTACAGGCTTGTAAGTTTTTGTGCAGGTTTGTTGTGTTTTGTTACAATTATGCAGGTTTGTAATGCAGGCTGAGTTTGTGCAGGTTTTGCTCAACCTTTTCCTCCCTCCCCCTGGACTGTTATACAATCTTCTCTCTTTATATCTTTTGTTTTCTTTGATAACTTGAAAACAACTTGCCTTTTGCCAAAACTGCAAACTCTTTTCACTAAAAGGTCCACTCTTTCTCTCTCTCTCTCCAAGCACCTTTTGCTTATTATTTTAATTCTGAAAAGTTTGTCTAGGCTGGAAAGTGATGATGGCTAGGACAAGCTCTTGCTTGTAATTTGGTTTATCTCTCTTCATTGTGTACTTTCTGTACTTGTTTGCCTTGACAGTTTGCATACTTTCTGCATTGTACTTTGCCTTGACAGTTTTGTAACTCAGTTTGACATGCTTGGTTACTGTAGTTTGAAATTCAGTTTGGTTAATGCATTGTAGTTAGCTTGCCATGCTTGCTCATGTTTTCCTTGCTGACTTTTTTGACTACTGCAGTTTGGTTTAGTTTGCAGTACACTTTGCTTTGCTGACTTGTTTATGTTTTTGTATTTGAACCAAATGTATGCTTATATTTTATATCTTTTATTTTTCTCTCTGTGAACCGAGAAGAGCGATCTTCTTGTGATTTGCAGAGAGGAAAATAAAATATGATGAACATAGCATTCTGATTCCGGCCGACAAACTTTAATGATGATTTCTTTCTTTTTCTATTTGAAAATCTTTTTCAATTAACTGTGCTGATTTCTTTTCTTTCTTCTTTTTCAGGTGAATGCATCTTGGGAATAGAGGCAGCAGAGGAAGCAAAAAACTCCTTGAGCATGGGAGCATTGGAGCTTAGGAGATTAGGCTTAGAAATAGATAGATTTTTCATTTGTTGTAAACAATCATTATTGTAAATACTATAAGTTGTAAGCTTACAATATTCAAATAAATTTTGTAACAACATTTGAAATGAATAAACAATCTTTATCCAAAAGAAAATTCTACTGTCAAATATCTTCCAAGCTTTCCTTGCACGTTTACTTATTTATTTAAGACTCTCAAATCAAAATAATTGGAACTGTATCCCAATAATTCTAATCCAGATAAAATAAATAATCAACAAACTTTGCATTCTCGCAACCTTGCATCAATCACAATACGCATGGTATTCCAATTAACATATCCATTGTACAGTTAAACAAACAAGCATTCCATTAAACGGTAAACCTTTCACTCCACTAATCAAGCAAATGCCTTAATGTTCCAAACAAAAGTCTCAACTCTTATCCCATATAATTAGGTTTTGAGAAACAAGCGTGAAAACAATGTAACAGTTAACTGAATTTCTGAGGATTCAGTTTCTTCTGAGAAATGCGAGCGAAAACCCTAATCTCGGATTTGTTGCCAAAGAAAGGCCTGCTTGATCAATTCCTGAGCCAATCTCATAAATCAGGGAAAACTCCGGGGTTTGTGATTTTCTTGTGAAAAAGGGAGGGCAAATTTTGGTGTACAACAGTTGCCCATGTTCAATCTTCTTGAACCTGAAGAGTTATATTGGCAATTTTGTCATTCGCGACTTGAAGGTAAAAGATGATTGGACACTAGAGTGCCCATAAATTTGCACTCGTCAAAGAAAAGTTGAGGGAATGGGCTTAAAGATTCCATTTGGAGATGTGACAGAATCTTGTCGGAGATGGGCTTAAAGATGCCATCCAAGAATGTTTGTTGAACTGTATGTTGTAGGGGAAAGAATGAGTATCAGAAAGGTATCTATGTTGGGAACGTATCGGAGCTGGGGTTCTGAATAAGCAATAGATTAGCATCCGTGTCGGGAGGCATCCGTAAACTACTTTCAGAAATCCTTGAAGTTTGAAACTTGCTAAACTTATCCTGCAACGGGTAAAATGTTAGCTGAAACAAAAAGTTATGCTATATGATGAAATGTATGTGTTATATCAATGCTTATGATATATGAATGTAATGAATGCGCATGTAAGCTGATTAGCCGTCTTGCTGAGGAAGATAAATCCTGGATAGTTGGAGATAATAAAATCTTTGACTGCTGTCGGGGAAAATAAATCCATGACTGCTGCTGGGGATTGAAAATCCTTTGATCGTTGAAAATGAGAAGTCCTGGGACCACTATTGAAGAGTATGCGTGTCTTCAAACTTTTTGAAAACCTATGCGGGGAGAAGTTATATTGCTGGGGAAAGTTAGGAGTTTGGGTTGTATGCCAATCTACTGGGGATTCCTGTTTTGAGGAGATCTTCGCCGGGGAATATCTGAAAACTCTGTGAGGAATTGAGAATGAGATTCTTCATTCTGCTTGGGGAATTGGTGTTGGGGAGCCAAGAAAGAGAATCTTCGATCTGCAGGAGATTTGAAATTCTGACAAATTCATGCTGAGAGTAAAGAAAGCTCTGGAGAATCAAGGATGAGAGTCTTGATTTTGTTGGGGAGTAAGAACTCTGGGGAATAGCCATACTGTTGAAGAGTAGCTATCCTATTGGAGAGTAAAAACTCAGGATTCTGGAAAAAGCTTATTCCTATTTGGAAGAAGTTCAAGTTTAGGTTGTACGCCACTTTGAGAATGAGAATCTTCATTCTGTCGGGAATATCAGAAATTCAGGTGTTATACCACTTTGATAATGAGAATCTTCATTCTGTCGGGAATATCAGGAATTCAGGTTATATGCCACTTTGAGAATGAGAATCTTCATTCTGTCGGGAATATCAGGAGGTTGGGAGTATGCCAATCTACTGGGGAAGCAGGAATGAGAATCGTCATTCAGGCGTTTGGGTCAGGAGGTTATGAGTATTCCAATATACTAGGGAATCGAGAAATGAGAATCTTCATTCAGGCGTTTGGGTCAGGAGGTTGGGAGTATGCCAATCTACCGGGGAAGCAAAAATGAGAATCTTCATTCAGGCGTTTGGGTCAGGAGGTTGGGAGTATGCCAATCTACTAGGGTTTCAGGGATGAGAATCTTCATTCTGTTAAGGGTATCAGGAGCTTGGGAGTATACCAATCTCTTGAGGTTCCAAAGATGAGAATCTTCATTCTGTTAAGGGTATCAGGAGCTTGGGAGTATACCAATCTCTTGAGGTTTCAAGGATGAGAATCTTCATTCTTGAGAGAAACAAAATTTTAGGAGCTTCATTTGTCCCTTATTCTGCTGGTGAGTCATTTCCGTTGAGATTTAGGAACTCGTCCGTAACTCGACTGAAGTAAAACTTTGTCGAGATTTAGGAACTTGTCCGTAATTCAACTGAAGTAAAGCTTTTTCGCTGAATTTGATTATACCTTCCCTGAAAGGCAAAGGTTAGTGGCATATATCAAACAATGATGTTCTCAAAATAAATGAGATTGCGTCATATGACGGCCTGATGTACGGAAGTGTAATGTTTTTCAAGACGACCTTTCGCTGGGGAAAATAAATCCCAAACTGGTGAAGGAGAAAGGAGTTGGATTCTTCATCAGAATAGATCGCTGAGAGATTTATCTGAAATATCAAAACCCGGAATAACTTCCACTGGCATAAGAATCAGGGAGATCTTAGTGTCGATCTGACTGAACCAGAGAGGGTCTTGGGTTAACTCTGATTCAACCGGATGCTGGAGGAATCTCTAACGACTGTAACTTTCAACAGGTGATGAAGGAATCTTTGACAACCGTAACTTCCAACAGGTGATGAAGGAATCTTTGACGACCATAACTCCAACAGGTGATGAAGGAATCTTTACCTTCCAATCAATCTGTGTATGTTATGAATGTTATTGAAATGTAATTTTGTTTTGGAGAATAAATCCTTGACAAGTGTTGGGGAAATAAACCCATGACTGCTTGTCCGCTAGAGAGGTGATAAACTTCTCGAGGATGCTTGAATTCCTTTTCAGAAGGACTTTGGAGAGATTCGTCACTGCCCCTAGTATCAAATGTTTATGGCATTGCCAGGAAACTTGGACTGTACGTAACCCTTTGATGAGATTGACTTTTTAAATGCCCCAAGTGATGGTGAGGAAGACTTGCCCCAGGTTAATCTGCAATTGAGAGATTTCTTGAATTCTTGACTGGACTGCCCCAGGTTTAATGGACTTTGAAAGATTTGTTGAAATCTTGACTGGACTACCCCAGGTTTGCCATGTCATGTCCCCTTTTGTTGATAGGATATTTTTGCAACGGGAGTGTCATCCCACTTGAAGTGATTTTGTTCACTGAGAGAGCTTCCGTTCATCCGATCATTCACTGTGTGAATTTCTTTGCTGTCAAACAAATAACCATGTGCAAACAACGATATTAAAATAATACAAAGTTTATGCTTCTCTCGAAGTTTTGAAAAATGAGTTTCTTAGTAGAAAACTTTTTATAAGAGAAATTCAGCTCAAGATTTAGAGCAAAGCCTTACAGGAGTCAGGATACCTTTTGTAACAGTATGCTTTCGAACTAACCCATACTTCAATTAGGACTTTTGAAGGGATGTAACGTGGCTTGGTTCACGGTTTAAGAAACAAAGGATAAAGGTCCAAAGTATATTTGTACCCACCCGCTCTTCGTGATGTTCTTCAATCCTAAACTCAGTTAATTGTGCGTCGAACTCTATTTGAGTTTGGACCGACGTTTTTTGGTGATGGTTCACACAAGTTGAATTTGTTGGAAGGCAGTCATTTTGCAACATTTTTCCATGTTGTTGAGGATTTGCAATGACCTCTTTCCTTTGATTCATTATCCCTAACTTTTGCCTGACTGTTCCTGTTTTCGAGATTACAGTCAGCGGGATGCCTCAGCTTTCTTAAGCCTCCTTTGTAGGTTTTGGCTCAGTGGGCTTTTAATTTATTTTTTGAGAGATAATGATTGCCTATGAGATAAGGAACCATCATTGTCTTTTGGTTCCAAAAGAATGTTTTTGATGTCATTCGTTGTATTACAAGATGAGAGTTTGCGACTTTCACACGCATTTGACTTAACTGAGAGACTACCCTGCCCTAGGTTTGATTAAACGTTTCAATTTTTGTTTAAAACAGAAAATTCTACTTCTTTGTCTCGAAGGGGTTGACTAGGGATTATCTTCCTTATAACTCCACTGTTTAGGATTTGAAAGAAACGCATGTACATCATCAGCAAGGTCTGTCCAAAAACATATTGTATGAGACTATGGCATTATTTCGTCATCCTCCCTCTAAAGGCTTGTAACTCTTAGCAAGAGTTAAATATCATAAATAAAGTAGGAAGCATAATTCAAGAATAGTGAAAATGAATGGATGAATTCAAGACAAACATATGCAATGCATTAATGAAACAGAGCTTGACATCAACAGATAATTGTTTGAATAACAAAAGAAATTACAACTTGAAAATTCAAATGAAACAAAAGTCTCTTAGTTCGAACTTGTCATTTTAGGTGGAGAACCCTCAGCGGAAGATTTTCATCTCGCCATCCGGCATGAATTTCAGCACTCCTCTGTCAATCAAGTCTTGAATTTTGTTTTTCAAAGCCCAACAGTCGTTGGTGTCATGTCCAGGACTATAGGAGTGGTATACATAAAATGCGTCAGGGTGATAGCTAGGAGCAGCGGTATTGGGATTCCGAAGAGGATCCTTTAAAGCAATCAGATTGACCTCCAACAAGCGTTTCAGTATTAGAGATGATGGTATGTCAGTCTCAGTGAAATGTCTTCCAGATGTATTTTGCTTACGCCGATTACCTCGTTGATGCTGGCGAGGTTGTTGCTGGGCTTGTGACCCTGAAGCAAGTTGAGAAGCCTTTCCCTTGTCTTCTTGCCTCAAAGTAGGTTGAATGATGACTTGATATTCAACCCTAGTTGTTTTCCCCACTTGGTTATCTTGAAGCAGTTTGTTGACGAGGACCCTGAGCTCCTCTTGTCTTTGAGCCAGGTCTTGAATGAGGGCCATCTGGCCCACCAGTTGTCCCATCATCTAGATTTTCATTGTTTCCAACTCAATATGTAACCCTTCCAATTGATCATTCCTGATGCCGCCTGGATTTCCTAGGACCATGCCCCTTGTGAGGAGAGCTTTTACTTATTCTTTCCCATGGGACAGGTTCAAGAACATTTCTTGAAGTTAAGCATTTTGAGTCTGGATATCTTCGACAGTCCTCTCTAGAGCCATCTCTACTGAAATAAACAGTAGGAGAATAAGGAAACCTGAAAGGGAAAACCTGTCGTGATACAATGCATGATATGTGGATGCATGTTTTCAAGAATCTCTCGGGGTAAACACAAGAAAATGTTATAAGTTGAACTTCGATCAACATCTTTGATTGGAGAGCTTTGTATCGGTGGATTTCTTTCCACAAGAATCAAGCTCACCATGTCAAGTGGGTCATAGCCCTCGATTGAAGTTTTTGTACTTGATCTATGACGGTGTTTGTTTAGAGGAAAATGAATCCTCTTGCCTTTTGGTAGACGTCTGGTTCAACGTGACCCTGCATCAAAGACCCTTGAGATCCTTGAAATGGTTATTGAAAATGCTATGGTATGATGTTATGATGTTATGTACAGGTATGCAAAAGTAAGCTAGTGTATATACAGGTAATCATATTCACACAAAGAAGACAAGTCCTTAGGTTTAGGCTTGCATGGAGTTTGTAGGTAAGTACCCTCTTGTAGTTAGTTGGCTCAACTTGTCCTAGAAATAGAAACTGGGTTCTAAGGAGCTCCATATCACTGGATTATTTTCTGTGTTCATTGTTTTGGTTTAGCCACTTAACTGGCGACCAAAATATCCCAAGAAAACAATCCTCAATGATTGTAGTATCGAGTATCTACCAACTTCGGACTGCACCATAGCCGGTCATCTCACTACCCCTAATAAGGCCAAGATCGTCAAGTAAGGTTCTAAGAGTTCGTTAGTGCTTCATGACATCACTCAGCGGCCCCGTATTCTCTTTGATTGACTCAAAGGCTACCGGTACCCACAAATATGTCACACTAACGTAGCTACTACTTCAACCATGTCGGTATACCCCGCACGGTTCCCTCACAGTTTATTGCTACTTACCTATGAATGTTTCCCAAATCCGGGTAGAGGATTTCAAGCCCAAACAAGAGAACCAAATGTAAAGCAATCAAAGAAATCAAGATAAGCATGCAAAAGGTGATCTAAAACCCTAAGGTAACCCCACTTTTAAAGAATCTCCCCAACAGAGTCGCCAGTTCTGTGATGCGGTGGGAGAACTGACTTGGGATTTTGCGTTTGTGTTCGCAAATGTTTCAGTTTAGCAAGAGTCGCCACCGACTTTTTATTTTATCCTAAGGAAAGGTCAAAAAGCATAGGAAAGACCTTTGAGATGTTTTCTTGGGTTCAGGGGGGGGGGGGGGGTAGATTATGAAAAGGGAAGGTGCTAGCACCCTTTTCATCCATGGTTTTCCATGGGCTCTTAGTTACTTGTTTAGATCACTTGCCTTTGCTTTTCAATTGTTTGAAATGGTGCTTTGTGTGTGGTTTTGAAAATGCTTTGAAAAAGAGGCCTTGTATAGGCAACCTTTGTATATACAAAGGTGTGTGTCTTTTTGAAAATATATTTCAATGTTTTTGAAAGTTTGTTTTGAAATTGTGTTGTGGAGTGTGTTTGAAAATGGCAAGGATGTTTTACAAGCTTTTGATCAAGTAACTAAGAGTTGTCTACCCTATTTTACTCAAAGATCTTTCTTATGTTTTCAACCCTTTTGACAGTGTTATTTCACCATTATATTTGGTGAATAACCTTGTGTTAGGATGTTAAACGGGACAGGCGCGGGTCATCGTATACAATCATTGAAAGAAACTTGTGAGACGCTCTAGCAATTTTATAAGGGACGAGATCGTTTTATCGAAGGCAACATCGAGGGTCATCGAGGGACTACGATCTTTGTTTATCGAAGGGGCATTTGCTAGAGTGTCTCATACTCGAGGGACATGATTGTATTTCCCGAGGCAACAAGCGAGGTTACCCTAGAGGTGCAAGTGTGAATTGTGTATTGATTTTCATGCATTTATTCTTGGATTAGGTCATCTAGCGATTGATTTCGAATCTTGCCATACAAAACCTAATTACTCGACAGTATATTGAAAGCAATAAATTGCGGGAATTTAAAGTCTAAGTTATTACAAAAGAGTATCCGGGGATGGGGGTAAAATTATTTTCAAATGGGGATGAGTCTCACATGAGTAATAATGTCCAAATATGTGTTACAATCAAATCGAACTGTCGCAATTCAACATAAGATTATAACAAAACATAAAAATAAAAATAAAAAATTATGAAATGCATGTATTTGTTAATTTAAAATAAATAAATAAAATGTATTCTAAAAAAAAAAGAGAATAAGTATTATTATTATTATTTGTGAGGGTTTTATTAATTATGAAAAGAAAAATTTTAAAGAAAAAATTAGCTAAACAAAATTTCTATCATTCCCACATTTTTTAAAGAAAACTAAATTAATAAAATATCTATTATCTATTATTAATGTAACAATTATTAAAAAGAGAAAACTACCTTAAGAAACTCAAAACAAAATTTTAATATATTTTTGATTTTATTATTAACAAAAGGAATGAAAATAATTTATTTAGAAAGAAAACAAATAATTAAGAAAAAGTATTTGGTTTGAAGAAAATAAAATAAAATAAGAAGATGGGCTTAAGGTTTGATTGGGGGTTAGGCCTAAATGGGAGAAAAAGCCAAAATGGATGAAATGGGGGGGGGGGGGGGGGGGGGGGGGGGGTATGCGCAGAAAATGCTGTGGGCTTAAGGCAATTTGGGGCGAACCGGCCCAGAGTGAATTTGTATAATGTTTTTAGGGTTTTCTCATTTTGGCAGATTTAGGGTTTGCAAATTTTGGCCACAGTGGCGCCATTCCTCTCACTCTCTTCTTCGTTTCTTCATCCTTCTCAAGCACGTCTCTATGCCCTAGGTTGCCAGAACGCCACCTTAGCCCTCTCCTCTCCACGACGGTCCAAGGCATTTGTTTGATCGGTACATTTTTAACTTGTTTTAATTCTTAGGGTTTTTTACAGTTTGCATTCGTTTGATTTTCTTGATTTTGTTCAGATTTGTTTTCTAATCTATGGTTGTTATGAATATGATGCAGTGTAGGGGGTGAGAAAACTTACCTTGAGAGATATTTCTGGAAAATGGAGGGAGAGGGGAAATGGGTTGGATCAGCGGCGCTCTTGGTAGCCAGGGGGCGGAGGATGAAGATGAGATGATGCTTGGTAACCCTCTTTCCTTCTTCTTTGAAGGTTAATGATGAACTTGACTCTGAGACCCTTCGTTGTTCTTTGAATGTTTGATGATGAAAACTGTTGTTTGCTTTTTCCGTTGTTGATGATGAGTATTCTTGAAAACTGTTTGCTTCTGAATCTCTTCCTTTTTGATGTTGATGATGATCTTAGATCTGAAACTTGTTGTTTTTCTCTACCTTGAATATTGGTGATGATGATACTTTGTTGAAGTTTCTGAAAACCTCTGAACCTCTTCCTTGTTAATGATGAGCTTAGATCTGAAACTTGTTGTTGATTTGATTTCGTTGATGATGAATATACTTCTAAAACCCTATGTTGTTTTGCTTCTAGAACTCTTCCTCTTTCTTCTTGCCCCTGATTGTTGGATTGATAATCTCTGAAACTGTTATTGTTTGTTGTTAGTGATAGTTTTGGTTTAACAGTTTGGTTTACAGTTTGGTTTGCAGTTGGAACTGCAGGTTTGCAGTTTGTTGTTTCAGGCTTGTTGAGCTTGTTTGAGTTTGTAGTTTTGACAAGTTTAGGTAAGTTGCAGTTTTGCAAGCAAGTTTGCAGTTTTGCAAGCAAGTTTGCAGTTTTATGCAGGTTTGTGGTTTTTGCAGGCAGGTGTGCAGTTTTGAGAAGCAGGCTTGTGTTTTTTAGTTAACAGGTTTGACCTTGAAAACTGTTTTTTTTGGCCTTGTTGAGCTTGTGGTTTACAGGCTTGTAAGTTTTTGTGCAGGTTTATTGTGTTTTGTTACAGTTATGCAGGTTTGTAATGCAGGCTGATTTTGTGCAGGTTTTGCTCAACCTTTTCCTCCCTCCCCCTGGACTGTTATACAGTCTTCTCTCTTTATATCTTTTGTTTTCTTTGATAACTTGAAAACAACCTGCCTTTTGCCAAAACTGCAAACTCTTTTCACTAAAAGGTCCACTCTTTCTCTCTCTCTCTCTCCAAGCACCTTTTGCTTATTATTTTAATTCTGAAAAGTTTGTCTAGGTTGGAAAGTGATGATGGCTAGGACAAGCTCTTGCTTGTAATTTTATTTATCTCTCTTCATTGTGTACTTTCTGTACTTGTTTGCCTTGACAGTTTGCATACTTTCTGCATTGTACTTTGCCTTGACAGTTTTGTAACTCAGTTTGACATGCTTGGTTACTGAAGTTTGAAATTCATTTTGGTTAATGCATTGTAGTTAGCTTGCCATGCTTGCTCATGTTTGCCTTGCTGACTTTTTTGACTACTGCAGTTTTGTTTAGTTTGTAGTACACTTTGCTTTGCTGACTTGTTTATGTTTTTGTATTTGAACCAAATGTATGCTTATATTTTATATCTTTTATTTTTCTCTCTGTGAACCGAGAAGAGCGATCTTCTTGTGATTTGCAGAGAGGAAAATAAAATATGATGAACATAGCATTCTGATTCCGGCCGACAAACTTTAATGATGATTTCCTTCTTTTTCTATTTGAAAATCTTTTTCAATTAACTGTGCTGATTTCTTTTCTTTCTTCTTTTTCAGGTGAATGCATCTTGGGCAATAGAGGAAGCAGGGGAAGCAAAAAATTCCTTGAGCATGGGAGCATTGGAGCTTAGGAGATTAGGCTTAGAAATAGATAGATTTTTCATTTGTTGTAAACAATCATTATTGTAAATACTATAAGTTGTAAGCTTACAATATTCAAATAAATTTTGTAACAACATTTGAAATGAATAAACAGTCTTTATCCAAAAGAAAATTCTACTGTCAAATATCTTCCAATCTTTCCTTGCATGTTTATTTATTTATTTAAGACTCTCAAATCAAAATAATTGGAACTGTATCCCAATAATTCTAATCCAGATAAAATAAATAATCAACAAACTTTGCAGTCTCGCAACCTTGCATCAATCACAATACATATGGTATTCCAATTAACATATGCATTGTAAAGTTAAACAAACAAGCATTCCATTAAACGGTAAACCTTTCACTCCACTAATCAAGCAGATGCCTTAATGTTCCAAACAAAAGTCTCAGCTCTTATCCCAGATACTTAGGTTTTGAGAAACAAGCGTGAAAACAATGTAACAGTTAACTGAATTTCTGAGGATTCAGTTTTTTCTTAGAAATACGAGCGAAAACCCTAATCCCGGATTTGTTGCCAAAGAAAGGTCTTCTTGATCAATTCCTGAGCCAATCTCATAAATCAGAGAAAACCCCGGGGTTTGTGATTTTCTTGTGAAAAAGGGAGAGAAAATTTTGGGGTACAACATTGAGCATTAAAAGACTTAAGCCTCTCTTTATGGACTATTTGTTACTCACCTTGGCATATTAGAGTTGTGGACCTCTCGGACTTAGGATTAGAAGATTTTCCTTGACACTTTGAGACCTTGAGACCTTTGGACCTTGTGTTACTTGATTGTTATTTTGCTTGAATTGGGAAATCTTATGTGTGCAAGTGTAATTTTATTGGTCTTAAGAGGTCTATATGGAACATGGATCAATATTGAAGACCTTGCTTTGGGTTTTAAAACCTTGGGGTTTCTTTGATAATTCTTTGCTTGTGATTTATTTTCACATGGATGATTGGTATGCTCTTGGTCTATTTGGTACTTGTGTCTTTTAATTCAAAGAATGAGAATTCTACATTGACTTCACAATGTCAAGTGTTGGCTTCTTATTTGGTTAGATCTTTCTTTACCTTAACTTTTACTTTGTGTACATAGGATAGTCACTTCATCTCCTTCCATTTTCTTTATTTTCAAAAATCTCCCCCCTCTTTTTCAAAGGATTCTTGTTTTCTAACTTGAACAACTTTCGTAATAAACTTGGACTTAGGTCCATGCATTTTCAAAAACATTTTTTCTTAATCAAATTCTAATCAATTTAATCATACTTTGACATCTTTTTTTTTAAGACTAAAAGTCATTAACCTCATTCAAACTTTTTTCTGCTTTGGCTTTTCTCTTTAAAACATTTTTCTTAAAATTAACCAACACACCTAACTTTTCAAATATTTTAAGAAGAAATACGAGTGCATTGATCCCCTATTGCACCAAGGGGGTACACAGGCACAAAAGGTTCACAACCGCGGCGGGTGCAAAAATTTTAAATTATATTTCTTTTCTCATCTCCATAATCTCATTTTGTAAATATTTCTTTTATAGCCAAAATACACAAATTTTTAAAGAGGTTCCTGCGGAGTACCGTAGATGCTTAGGGTGCTAATACATTCCCTTTGCATAACCAACCCCTTACCTAAATCTCTATTTTAATTTGGGTTTATTCGCTCTTTTCCCATTCCTTTGGATAAAATAAAAGTGTGGTGGTGAGTTTCACTGATTTTACGAGTTAAGTCAATCCAATGGCTTAGTCTCAACATTTCTACCGCTACACTAACATTTACCCCCTTTAACCTTTGTGGGAGATCACCAAGAATCCTTTGGTTTTCTTTTGGCATCTATGCTTGTTTACATTTTTACTTTTCTAACCTTATTCAAAATACAAATATATGTGTTGCTTTATTTTCTTATTGTACAAGGTAGGGATTTGCAATCAAAGGATCAAACTTGGTTTATAAATTAGAGTTTTGGTTCTCAAGGTCAAAGTTTGGTCAACAAGTGGTCCAAAATAGCTTTCACTTTAATGCATGACCTATAATCTTAAGTCATATTCATGTCATGCTTCTTTCAACATCATTTGGACAAGAAAAGTTCAAGTTTTGTGCATGCTTTCAAAGTTGATTCAAATATGGTTCATGTATTTATTTCTATGCCATCCCCATCAAATTATCAAGATTATTCAAGGTACAATAGATATTCCTTCACTTGTTGTTCAAGTGTTTATCATTGGGCCTTTGGATGCTATTAAATAGTAAAAATCATAAGTTTGTACATGTTTGGTTGACGTGAAATCAAATATTGCATGTCACTTGGTCCAAACACCATAAATATCTCATTTCTCAACTTTTTTGAAATCTAATTAGATCTAAATGTCACATTTGAACTCCTCTACAACTTTGTTTCAAACGTTAAACATCAATTTTGTCTCTAAGGACCTCAATTTTGGAATTGGTCAAGATGCCCATGTGTGCACAAAAGTAGGTTCAAAATCTGTTCGACCTATTTCCCGACCTAGAATGCAAACCATGACCTCATTTTATTTCCTATAAATAGAAGACCATTTTTTCTTCATTTGCAAGCTTAGAAAGCCACCGAACCTCTGGCATTTTCACTCACGAAAAGTTTCAAAAACCAAAAACCATATTTCCAATTTAGGCTTGTTTTAACTTCAAATCTCTGCCCAAAATCACTCATCGACATTATCTGAAGCTAATTGAAGCTTGTTGAAGCTTAAAACCCCCTTGCATCCTTTAACTCGATTTCACCATTATTGACCTTCAAAGCTCAACTGAAAAGGTAGATACAAGTTAAATTTCTGATTAAACAAGTTACCACACTCTTCCTCTTGATTCACTGATCAAAATATCTCACTTACCTGGAATTTATTGTTCGTATTTGTCATTTAATTTTACTTTGAAGAACTAGGTTTCCTTATGTTTCTGAGAAAATTCTCTCTGCTCAAAGCCAATCAATGACTCTAATGCAAAGAGACATGAATGATGACATGAGTAAAAGCTTAAACGTGTGTTGTTTGAGCTTAAAACTCAGAGCTCATGGATCTGCAAAAATCGTTCCAAGGTTGAAGACGATGAAGCATTGCGCGTGCTTTGGTGGGATGATTTGAATTTTGACCAATCAGAGCTTGACACATAGCTAGCCATTGGTTTTTTGTAATATTTCCTTTTTGTTTTAGTTTATTTTTTATTTACTTTTTCTTTTCTGATTTATTTTAAATAGCCCCTTTAACATTTTTTATTCCAATTTTTTTTCATAAATCACAAATTATTTTCTACAACATATATATTTTTATAATTTAAAAATCATTTTTTGCAATTTTCTTTTTAATTTTTATTTAACAATTAATTTTCAAACAATTTGAAATATTTTTCACTCCAACTTTTGAGATCCAATTACTTGTAATATTTCTGACTTTCTCAAATTTTCTTGGCTATTCATTTAATGTTTTGATGCCTCTTTGGAATTTTCCATTTAATTTCCATTTTAAGTTATTTTAATTAATATTTTTAATCATATTTTAATTCATTTATGTTTTGAATTTTGTTGACTTGGATCATGACTTAGTTGATTAATGCTTCATCAATTTAAATTGGTCTTTGAATGATGTTTTTGTTGTATGAACTTTCTTCATTTCAAACTTCTCATTTAAATGATCATTCGATCATTTTTTATGCTTTAGATTAGTGATAAGTTTATCCTATTGTATTGTGAGCATGAATGATTGAAATTGATGATAGATGATCCCTTGTTATATCTTAAACATGTTTGGTCATCTCTCCTTCTCCATCTTCTTCTTTTTGATTTTGTTTTGATCATTGTGTTACATTGTTTTAGGAGGATTGTGATGCGGTGGGAGAACTGACTTGAGGTTTTGCGTTTGTATTCGCAAATGTCGCGGTTAGCAAGAGTCTCCACCGGCTTTTCTTTTATCCAAAAGGAAAGGTAAAAAAGCACATGAAAGACCTTTGAGATGTTTTCTTGAGTTCGGGGGGTAGATTATGAAAAGGGAAGATGCTAGCACCCTTTTCATCCATGGTTTTCCATGGGCTCTTAGTTACTTGCTTATATCACTTGCTTTGGTTTGTTTGAAATAGTGTTTGGTGTGGTTTTGAAAGTATTTTGTAAAAGAGGCCATTCGTTTAGACAATCTTTGTAATGATTCTCGTTCGTAAGAATGTATACAAAGATGTTTTTTCTTTTGAAAATGTTTTCAATGTTTTATAAGATGTTTTTGAAATGTGTATATGTTTGTTTTGAAAAATAGCAAGGATTGTTTGAAATGGAACAAGTAACTTAGAAGCTATCTACTTACTCAAATGTCTTTCTTATGCATTTTTTATTCCTTTGACATTTTTGCCTTACCATTGATTTGGTAAGAAACCCTATCTTTGGATGTAAACAGGATGGGTGTGGGTCATCGTATAACCATGATAGCAATGTTGCAAAGTATCTTAGCATTTTTTGAGGGACCAAGATCATTTTGTTTAGGCAACTTTTGAATAGCGTCACCGAGGGGCTATGATCTTATATTTGTTTTGTTTTTCCAAGATAATTCGCATGTGTAACATGGCCATTTTGTTTTAGGCAACCAATTGGGAGAAACCCTAAGGGTGCTTGTGTGAAAAGTGTATCATTTTTCATGCTTTTGATCTTGAATTTAGGGTTTTCTATTTTGCTTTGTTTGGTTCTTGTCATGCAAACCCTAATTACTAATCATGACCTATGAAAGCAATAAATTGTGTAATGTAAATATACTAAGCTATTACAACAATTTTATGGGAGGGGGAATACAAGTTTGAATGGGGATTTGCACAAATATAAAGCTAAATATATTATTATAACCAAATCGAATTTGCGCGAATAAAAATAAAAATAACACAATATTTAAAATGTAATGCAATGTACATGCAATAAAAAAATGTTTTATGTCTTGCTTTTGTGTAAAAGAATATTGAATTTAAACCTAAAAAATATAAGGAAAAATATTTAATTCTTTTGAAAGGGATTAAACCCTAATTTTTATTTAAAAGAAAATAATGTTCCTATATTATAATTTTGTGCATTTTTTGTATAAAAAATAAATAATATTATACATAATTATTAAAAATTAAATATGTGCAAAAAAAAATAGGTATTTGTAAGTATGAAAAGTAAAATAAAAAATATTAAGTATATTTAATTATATTTCTAAGTTTATTAAGAAAATAAATTACATTTTATCATAATAAATTAATTTTTTATGTGAGAAATAAAAAAAATAAAAGTGTAAAAATAATTAAGTTATTTTTTAAGGATTTTTTTATCATTAAAGAAAATAAATAAAAGTATTAAATATAAAAATGAAAAAAAAATATAAAATATGAAAGAGTTAGCAGGGGGTGAAAAAGCAAAACAATGGTGATGATGCTAGCAAAAACGAGCCCAGGAAGCCAAAAAAGCCCAAGACAGCTTCATCCATGTCCTGCCTTCTCCTTCCTCACGCCATGGCCGGTCAACCTGTAACTTCCTCATGCTTGCATAAAAATGAAAACTTATAACATGAAAAATGTAGCATTTGAGCTTACGATTCCAACCATATAAATTATGTAATCTTACTATCAAAGATCAAAGAGAATTTTGAAATCCCTAAATCCTGATCTAAAATTTTCAGAGATTTCAAACTCCAAATACTCTTAGCACAAGTAATATAAATGCAAGATAATGATATGTACAACTTCGTTATGATGAGAACTACATTTTTCATTCACAGATCGTGGCCTGAGGTTGCCTGTACAAAGAGATAGAGTTTGAAAAATTACCTCCTTCAGCTGGAATCATGTATGGAAATGCAGGGACTTTAATGGAGGTCTGATGATTGCTTGAGCTTTCTTGAGCTTTCTTGAGCTTCCCTGAATCTATTCCAACTCTTACCTTGCTCTGAAATTGGCTAAAACTCCCTGACCAAGTCCAACTGCAAGCTTCAAAGTTAACAATGGCAAATAGTGAAACAGAGGTTACAGAACAGGGATGATGGTTTAGATTGACTAGGTATCAAGTATGTAATGTGTTTAAATGATCTAAACACAAAACACACGAGCCAAATGAAAGTTGAATGTGTTTGTGCAGAAATTGTGTGTTTTGGACAGATTTTGGTGCTTTGTTGCTTGAGCAAGTTTCAGGTCCTTGCCAAGCGTGTTATGTGTTGTACATTGTTTGCATATTAGTATAGAAAGGATCTAAAATCAGCTCTCTATCAGTTGTACAAGCCCTAGCCTTTTTGCCACTTTTCTTGTACTTGAAGCAAAGTGACAAGACAAAACTCTCATGCTTGTACCAACTTGCTTGGGGTTGGTATTTCTTCTCTACAAGTTGCCTTTGGTTTGTGGTACTTGCTTGTATTAAGGGGACAGGTCCAATGCTCAAGATCACAAAGTTTTCAAAAGTTGCTCTTTAGGAAAATGGCAATGGAACCTTTTTGCCATAAGTGGAATTATCAATTGGATAAAGGTTCAAAAGCATGGATAGAGGCTTTGTCAACTGAGTATGCATTTAATTAATAAATGTGTAGCAAGTTTAGGACCTGTAAAGCATGAAATAGCCAGCATAGGTTTGATTTGCAACTTGGTTCTTCGTGAAAATGGCTTGAACAAAAAGTGAGAAAATGCCAACTTCATCTCTTCGATTCTCCCTACTCAAAAATGATCTTGGAGAGTTCTTGGACATTTTGGAAATCTTGAAATGTTCTTTATAATCCATATTTGAAATGAATTTTGAAATACCTCTTGGAACTAGGTGAAAAATTTCCATGAAGTTGGGTCCAAAACCTGCCTAAATTAGGGCAAAATTTTACTAAGTTAAGAAGTTCATGACCATGTATTCACAAATTCATAACTCGAGATCCAAGCATCTTTAGGGAAAAGTTTATGAAGAAAAGTTGTATATTTCATGGAGATATACAACTTTCATGTTGGGGACTTTCCTTGAATCATTAGGCATCATGGTGTAAAAGTGGTGTAAAGTTGAGAAAAAATAAGAAAATTTTTATACTTAGAAAAATTCTAAGTTATGAAAATTTTCAAATTCAAAACCCTAATTTTCAAATTTGGTTTTCTTGGTTAAACAAGTTTCACATTTTTACATATCTTGATGAATTATAACTCTTGCTACTTGATTTTGACCAAAAAGTCAAAGTTTGACTTTTCAGTATACAGTTGACTTTTGATTAGTTGACTGCAAATTTCATCTGTCAATCCAATGAACTTGAGATGTTTTGAACCATGTAATTAATTCAAGATGATGCCATTGAATCCTTGAAATCATGCTTAAACTCAATTGGTCATTGGCTAGGTTAAAACTCAGAAATTGCCCTTTCTCAGTTAAACCCTAATTTTGACCATTTTGCCCTTTTGATGATTTGATCAAATTTCTTGAGGAGTTGTGATCCAAACTTGATCAAATGGTACATATGAGTCTAAAATGTTGACGTGGATAAACAATTATGAAGTTTTACTATAAATTAGCTATGGTTGACTTTTTCCCCAATATAGTTGATTTTTAGGTCAACTGTCCAATTGACTGAGCAAAAGTGTGGTTCAAAGATTGAAACTTATCATGAGCAATCTTAGGGGTCCAAAATGATGTATGAAAGTCACATGAAGCATTGGTGGTCTAAAAATCCTTCTACAAACTCAAACCCTAATTTTGGGTTATCGGTGCAAGATGAGATGTCTTGAGCTGAGCAAACCCTGGTCTTGTCTTGAGTAAAAGAAGTCTTGTGAGAAAAACTTGATAAATGAGAGGGAAAATTTTGGGGTACAACAGTTGCCCCTGTTTAATCTTCTTGAACCTGAAGAGTTAGATTGGCGAGCTTTGTCGTTCGTGACTCGAAGGTAAAAGATGATTGGACACTAGAGTGCCCGTAAATTTGCACTCGACAAAGTGCAGTTGAGGAAATGGGCTTAAAGATGCCATTTGGAGAGGTGAAAAAATATTGTTAGAGATGGGCTTGTAGATTCCATCCAAGGATGTTTATTGAATTGTAAGTTGTAAGTCAGAAGAATAAGTATCAGAATGGTGTCCGTATCTGGAACGTATCTGAGCTGTATTTGGAGACTGAATCTGAATAAGTATCAGAATGGCATCCATGTCTAGAGCGTATTTGAACTGTATCTAGTAGATTTATCTGAATGAGTAATAGAATGGCTTCCGTGTCTGGAGCGTATCTGAACTTTGGAAATCTGAACGAGTAACAGAATGGCAACTGCGTCTGGAGCGTATCTGTACTGTATCATGAATGTTGAATCTAAATGAGTAACAGAATGAAAACCGTGTCTGGAGCGTATCTGAAATGTATCTAGAAGATGAATCTGAATGAGTAACAGAATGGCTTCCGTGTCTGGAGCGTATCTGAACTGTATCTAGATTGCATATTGTTAATGGTAGCTTGTTAATCTTATCCTGAAAAGGGTAAAATGTTAGCTGAAACACAAAGTTATGTTGCATGTAATGTATGATGCAATATATGTGTTTTATCATTGTTTATGATATGTGGATGTAATGTATGCGCATGTAAGCTGATTTGTTGTATTGTTGAGGAAAATAAATCCTTGACTACTGCTGAGGATATATGGATTCTTCATGTCTTGAAGTTGGAGTATTGACAACAAATTCTGTTGTGAGTAATGCGATATACTGCTTGAGGAATCTGCTTGGGGGATCCAGAGAATTTTGATAACTTTTACTGGGGATAAAACAATGGGAATCTTTGTTCTGTTGGGGAACAATGAAAACTCTGTGGGGAAAAAGCTTATTCCTGTTTGGGAAAAAGTTCAGGAGTTTTGGTCGTCTTCCAGTCTACTGGGGAGTTATCCTAGGTTAGGGAGAAACAGAAGTTAATTGTTGTCCGGTTGATTTTCAGGCTTCAGGACAACTTGCTGGGCAATTTGGAGAAACTAGATGGTTTCTATGATCGGTGGAAATAGAACTGACTATTTTGAAATGCTGGTTCGTGAAATGTCGCGGTAAGCAAGAGTCGCCACCGTCTTTTATTTTCTCCAACAAGGAAAGGACAAAAGCATAGCAAAATTCCTTTTCGAGATGTTTCTCGGTTCGGGAGGTAGATTATAGAAAGGGAAGGTGTTAGCACCCTTTCTATCCGTGGTTATCCACGGGCTCTTAGGTACTTGCTTACTATGTTTTCAAAAAGATTTTGCTTTTCTTGTGTTTGTGGGTTTTGAAAAAGTTCTGTTTGAAAACTTCGATTTAACTCTTGTATCAATCCTCAAGAGTGTATGAAGTGTTGTTTGAAAACTTTTGTTTGAAAAGTGTAAGTGCGAAAATTTGTTTTTGTTTTGAAAGAGCAAGTACCTGAGAACCTCTACCTACTCAAAGAAATTAAGCTGTGTAAATGTCCTTTAGACAGTACTATCCCACTATTGAGAAGTAGGTAGCACCGTCGTTGGAGTTTCGGGTCAATTCGATTATAGGGACATGTGGTCACCAAAGCAATAGTAAGACGCCTTAGCGGTAACCCTAATGTCCTAGATCCTTTTTATCCGAGGCAACTGTTTTGAGGCAACTTGGATCTTTAGACAGGAGGGCGACCTCTAAAACACCCTATACTCAATGACCACGTCGAGGCAACCAAGTGAGGCGTACCCTAGGAGTGGCATGTGCGAGTGTGTCAAGTTTCATGTTAAGTTATCTTTACACATGTGATGGTGAGCTACGATTGATTTTAATTTTCAGGTAAGTCTTGTCATGCATAGCCTAATTAACATACATCTAGCAGTTAATAGTTGCGGAAAATAAATCTACGCTATTACAAGGCGTCGGGTATTTACATCGCCAAAAACAAACCCTTGGAAAAAGCAAATGCGAGAAATTAAATGAAAGCGATAAAAAGTCCTAATTAACGTTATTACATCCTCGGAGAAATTACATAAATATGATCAAAAATAATATGCGCGAAAAGAATTGAATCGGAATGTCTTAGGGTTTTGACCCTTTTTGAGAAAGAAAGAAGTTTGTTATTATTTTGCAATTAATTAAATTAAACCTAATTAATTAATTAAAAAAATATGTTTTTTGAGTTTTTTTATGTTTTTTAGGAAATAAATAAAAATAGTCAAAAGTTAGTAAAAACCCTAATTCTAATTTATTTTATTTATTGCAAAAAATATTGAAATTAACCTAATTAAAAAGACTAAATTAATTTGTTAGTATTTATTTACAAAAATAATAGAGGGTGAAATTAATAAATAATAATAATAAAAATATTACATTTTTAGTTTTCTGAATTTTATTATGAAAAAAAAAAGTTAATTTGATTAATTAAATAATAATAATAATAATTAATGGTAAAATAATTAAATGGAAAAAATAATAAAAGAAGAATAAACCAGGGGGTGATGGCCCAATTAGGAGGTATGTTTGGCAATTCTCAGGCCCAAATACTGCAAGCCCTTTTGACTTTGGTGATTGTCCATGGCGCGTGTTGACTGGGAGTACAATGGTCTTTCAATCCTGGCCTTCAGATTTGGCCAGGAGCCACTTGGCATGCTGAGATTTATAGCATATGGTAGGTCTCTTTTGGAAAGCACCACAAGAACGCCTGAAGAAAAATAGAAAATAAACATTTGGGGGACCTGGGATTCGAACCCAGGTCCCAATGGTTCCAAGCCAACGCAACAACCACTACACCACTTGCACGCTTTTGATATTAGAATAACAAGTAAGTATAATATATAAAAATCAATTCATATGTTGTAACACAAAAAACACGCGCACGTTTTCAAACCACCCAATGGTGTATCAACACCTCATCATCTTCTTCCTTTGTTCTGCATAAAAACACATTAGATAGCGGGGGTTTTTAACCCCCACAAACTACAGCAAGGAATAATAGCGAATAGAGATACAATGCATATAAATATTTCTCGAGGGGGGCATCATGTTCGTCTGATTCTCACGATTCCAACCATATGCCTTAGGAGTCCTAATTTTGCCTGGATTGCAAAGCCCCAATTCAAAGCTTATGAACCCTAAAAATTCAACTATGGCATCTTGTGATTTATGGCATTTCAGTTCAATTAAGTTATACCATTAGCTTCATATGATTACTAGCAACGCAAAACAATCAAGAAATCATGTTAAATGCTCATGAATTAAGAGTTACGATTATGGATAAAATGTGCAAACCGTGGTTCTGTTCTCAGTGATTTCTTGAGCTTTGAAGCTGGAATTTGATTGTAACACGTTCTGGGAACCTCCTGCAGTGTATTAGAATCAACAAAACTCCTTAAATCGCCTTAGAATGCAAAAACCAGTTTCAATTTTTCTTGGAATTTTGCAATATGCTATGGCCTTTGTTCTGCAGTTTTTTCACGTGTATGAGATTAGGGTTTGCTTGTATATATATAGAGGAATGGAATTAGGTCAAAATCTTGAGCAAGAATCCATTGGATTGATGATTTGATCTTTGATTGAGAATCAAATCTTTTTGCATTTTCATGATTGAAAAAGGTTGCCAATTTTGGAGATTTTGCATCTTTGACTTGGTGCACGAAATTTCCAGCATATCCTGACCATATTTGCTTCACAAAAAGATTGAAAAACCAAATCTTGTATTTTCCTACAATTTAAATTAATTAAATGAATTAATATTAATTAAAAATCCAATTAATCAATAAAAATAAGAAAATAAATTCAATTAATCTTGATGGGTCGTGCATAAGTCATGGATGAAGTTTCAAGAAGAGATTTGAGGCCCATTAGCAAAAATAAGGTGTTTTGAGCAAAGTTGACTTTTGCAAATTCCTAAAAATTTCCCAACTTCTCCAATGCATATCTTGCTCAATTTTAATCATATGAACATGTTCTTGGACATTTTGGAAAGGTCTTGAAGTCCTCTAACCAATGCCTTTGGTCCAATGTCATTTGGATTTACCAATCTCAAGTTATGGCCTTTGACTTAAAGTTCATTTTTGTTGACTTTTGAATTTGACCTATAATTTAGAAATTGATAACTTTTTGTGAGAGCATTTCTTGGACTTGGAATGTGAATATGGTTTGTAGTAAATGTCATCCCCTTCAAAATGAGCATTGGATGGAATTTTTCTGATGAACCATGAAAAAGTTATGTCCTGGTCAAGATATAGTTGACTTTTCTACTGTCCAAAAATAGTAACTTTTTGCATCTTGATGATTTTTGAGCTATCCTTGTGGAATCATGATCAATACTTGATCAAATGATGATTGTGGACTCAAAATAAGATGTTGACCAAAAATTCTGACTTTTGACTGTAAAATGACCATTTTGCCCTTGCAGTTGACTGTAGATCAACTGAGGCTTTTGATTGTGCAACTTGGCACTGTGAGTCTTGAAACTTGGTATGTAGGTGCTTGAGAATGTATATAGACCTATGAGACTTGATTGAACCATTGAAAACCCCAAATTCTTTGAAAGAACCAAAACCCTAATTTCAGCTGGCTTAAGAGGTGGTTTGACTGTACAATCTCTTGAGCAATCTTGAACCATTTGAAGATGATTCTTGACAAACCTTGAGGAATATGGGAGGGAAAATTTTGGGGTACAACAGTTTCCCCTGTTCAATCTTCTTAAACCTGAGGATGTAGATTGGCTTGTGTGCCTTTCGTGATCCGAAGGTGGAAGATGATTGAACACTAAAGTGCCCAGAAATTTGCACTCGCATAACGTAGTATCAGCAATGTGATGTCGGGAATGGGCTTACAGATGCCATTTGGAGAGATGATGGATAGGAGGATGGGCTTATAGATGCCATCTGGAGATGCAACAGAATCTTGTCGGGGATGGGCTTATAGATGCCATCTGGAAATGTAATGGATAGTTGTGGAGATGGGCTTAAAGATGCCATCCGGGAATGTGTGTTGAATTATAACTTGGTAGGTTGAAAGAAGGAACATGTGTAGGGTTTCTTGATGATGAGTCCGTGTAAAACTGCATCTTGGAAGAAAAGGAACCGGTGTAGGGTTGCTTCATGATGGTCAAGTAGATAGTTGTCCTGTCTGGTTTCAGGTATTAATCTACAATCCGTCGTCCACAGATATTTCCTGGCTTGCTACAGGTATTAATCTGGAACTTGAAAAAGGTTGGTCGAGGAGATAGTTTTCCTGTCTGGTTTCAGGTATTAATCTCTGACCTGAGAAAGAAAGATGGTTTCCTGGCCGGTTACAGGTGTTAATCTTCAATCTCTTCATATAGGTGGTTTTCCTATCTGGTTTCAGGTGTTAACCTATAATCAGTCGTCCACAGATATTTCCTGGCTAGTTACAGGTGTTGATCTGGAACTTAAGAAAGCTGGCCGATGAGATAGTTTTCCTGTCTGGTTTCAGGTATTAATCTCTGACTTGTGAAATAAAGATAGTTTTCCTGTCTGGTTTCAGGTATTAATCTTCAATCTCTTCAATGTAGATAACTTTCCTGGCTAGTTACAGGTATAGATCTATGATCAGTCGTTCACAGATATTTCCTGGCTAGTTACAGGTGTTGATCTGGAACTGCAAAAGTTGATGGTAATCATCTTTTGATTGACTTTTTCCTGAAAAGGCAAAACATTAGTAGTGTGCAATGTCATGATGTATGAAATGCATGATGTTCTGATGTTCTCAAAATGAGATCGCATGATATGATGCGTCTATGCATGTATCATGATGTACGAAAATGTGATGTGTTAGCTGGGGAAAATAAATCCTGGATAGCTGCTGGAGAATGATGTTGAATTCTTCGTTTCCGCTGGGGATGATGAACGAAGCTGATTGCACGAATAAACCTGTAGGAGAGGATGACTCCGTTGGGGAATAAACATGGCGAAGAGATTACTCTACAGGGAATTACTCTGTGGGGAAGAGATGCTTCACTGAGATTTTAACGATAACTCTGCTGGGGATTCCGTTGATAAGCTCTGTTGGGGATTTTAATGATGAACCCCGCTAGGGGATAGAAAGAACTTCGTTGGGGACTCTTTCCGTTGCAACTTGTTGAGGATAACCCAGTTAGACTCTTGTGGGGATAACCTCTGAATATGGTTGGGGGAGAGATATTCGTACTCTGCAAGAGACAAGCTTCCAGAATCTACTAGGGAAGATGATTCAACTCTGGCTGGGAAGCTTTTTGGACTGCGCTGGGAAATGGCTCCAATGGGGATATCTTGTATTCCGCCGGGGAACAATCTTATATTTCTGTCGAGGAATATTAAGACTGCTGGGGATGCTTGCTGAGGAATATCTGTATACTCTGCTAGGGAACATTAAGACTGCCGGGGATGCTCAACTTTTTCAGGACTGATGGTAGACCAACTCTGCTTGGAGGAGAGTATTGCTGACTTGCTGGGGATATTGTGCCCTTTTTAGGGCTGATGGGAGACCAACTCTGCTTGGGGAGAGTATTGTCGAACCTTGTCTTACTCTGCGGGGAGTGAAGGTATCTTGGTCATATTCTTCAGCTGAACCTACCTTGGTACCTTGGCGGACAGAGCAACTAGATCGCTTAGACAATTCTTATTGCCCATACTTTCGATGTCACCCGTAATTAGTCCTTTGTTTCGTAAGCAAATATTTATGAGTAGCAATTAATGTCAAATGCATATATCAAAAATGAAATTGGACGTTCTTTGCAAAACAAAACAGATAAAGAAAAAACAATTTGAAATTTGTCTGAAAAATGAGCTTGTATTGATCTGGAAGTTTGGCCTGTAAATAGGCGTTTTTATACAAAAGGCGAACGTCCTAGTAAGAGAACGCCGCCGAACAAAATAGATTTTATACAATTTGTGAAAAGGAAACAAAACAGCTATGTGAAAAATATCCCACTGGGTTTCAACTCTATTATCGCCTTTATGTCTTCGAGCGTCTCATCACTTTGCTGCTTAGTTGAAGATGAATCTGATTGATTGGTGCCGTCCGAGCCTGATGGTCGATACCGAAGTCGGGATGCAGGGTGATCCAATGAGACATAGTGTTACGCTTATCCCTAACTTTTGCCTGGACCGCCCTTTCGGGTTTTCAGTCCACCAGGATACCCATTTTTGCCCAAGCCGCCTTTTCAGGTTTTCGACTTGCCGGGTGCACAGATTTTTTTTATTTTCATCCCTTATTTTTGCCCGAACCCTTTTGGTTCGCCGGGAAGCCCTTATTTTTGCCTAGGCCAGTCAACCTAGCGGGTCTTTTAATCATGCGTAGTATCTTTTTACTATGTCTGCATTGGCGGGGTGAGGAAGGTCGTCACCATCCATGGTGGTTAGAATCATTGCTCCTCATGAGAAGATATTCTTAACCACAAATGGCCCTTCGTACGTAGGGGTCCATTTGCCCCTGGGATCACCTTGAGGTAGAATGATGCGCTTGATTACCAGGTCTCCGACTCGATACTCTTGTCGTCTGACTTTCTTGTTAAATGCCTTGATCATTCGTTTTTGGTACGTCTGACCATGACAAATAGCAGTGAGTCTCTTTTCGTCGATTAGGTTTAGTTGATCAAGTCGGGTCTGGATCCAGTCGTCTTCGCTCAAACCTGCATCTTTCATTATCCGGAGAGAGGGTATCTGAACTTCAATGGGCATGACTGCCTCCATGCCGTAGACCAAGGAAAAGGGTGTTGCCCCTGTTGACGTCTGTGCTGAGGTACGGTACCCATGAAGAGCAAACGGTAACATCTCGTGCCAATATTTGTAGGTCACTGTCATCTTCAGCACAATCTTCTTAATGTTCTTGTTCGCCGCTTCGACAGCCCCATTCATCTTCGGCCGATAAGGAGAAGAGTTGTGGTGTTGTATCTTGAATTGCTCGCAGAGCTCAGTGATCATCTTGTTGTTAAGATTAGTACCATTGTCCGTAATGATCCTCTCTGGTACACTGTATCGACAGATCAGGTTGTGCCGAATGAACCGTGCCACGACGTTCTTGGTTACGGTGGCAAAGGAAGCTGCTTCAACCCACTTCGTAAAGTAATCAATCACTACCAGGATGAAGCGATGCCCGTTAGATATTGTAGGTCCGATCTCGCCGATCATATTAATGCCCCACATTGCAAAAGGCCAAGGTGTTGTCAAGACGTTCAGAGGAACTGGAGGTATGTGCACCTTATCAGCATAGATCTGGCATTTGTGACACGTCCGAGAATGCTGATAACAGTCGGCTTCCATTGTGGACCAGTAATATCCTGCCCGAAGGATTTTCTTTGCCATGGTATGTCCACTGGAATGCGTTCCGAAGGTACCTTCATGCAACTCTGCCATGATCCTTTCTGCTTCAGTCTTATCCACACAACGCAGTAAGGTTGAATTATGGTTTCGTTTATAGAGAATGTCATTGCTGAGGAAGAACTTTGCCGCGAATCTTCTCAGAAACTTCTTGTCATTAACAGATGCACCCTCGGGGTATTCTTGAGCTTCAAGATACCTCTTTACTTCATGATACCAAGGTTTTTCTGTTACCTCTTCGGTCTCAAGATCACAGCAATGTGCAGGTTCATCCAATTTCCAAATAATGATCCGGGGAGCCTCGTTGTCCCATTTTACTTTGAACATATAAGACATCGTAGCCAGCGCGTCCGCCAACTGATTCTCCTCTCATGGGAAGTGTTCGAAGGTTATCTCCTCGAAATGGGGAAGCAACTTCAATACATACTCCTTGTAAGGAATAAGATTTGGGTGTTTCGTATCCCACTCGCCTTTGATCTGACTGATCACGAGAGCGAAATCTCCGAAGACACTCAGAAACTTAATCCTTAGGTCAATTGCAGCTCGAAGACCCATGATGCAGGCTTCATACTTCGCCATGTTGTTGGTGCAGTTAAAACATAGTCGGGCGGTAAGTGGAATATGAGAGCCCTTGGGAGATATGATCACAGCGCCAATACCATTACCCAAAGCGTTTGAGGCTTCGTCAAAGTGCATAGACCATCGGGATCCTTCCTCAGGTCCTTCATCCGGTCCAGGTACTTCACAATCAGTCACTACCATGATATTCTCGTCTGGAAATTCGAAGTTCATAGACCGGTAGTCATCCACTGCCTGATGTGCCAAATGGTCTGCCAATACACTTCCCTTGATTGCTTTTTGAGTCGTGTACTGGATGTCATATTCGGTCAAGATCATCTGCCATCTTGCTATTCTTCCGGATAGGGCAGGCTTTTCGAAGATATACTTGATTGGATCCATTTTTGAAATTAACAGAGTAGTGTGAGTCAACATATATTGTCTCAGCCGGCGAGCATCACATACCAAAGCGCAGCAAGTTTTCTTGAGCAGTGAGTATCGGGTCTCACAGTCGGTAAACTTTTTGCTAAGGTAATAAATAGCGTGCTCTTTTCGGCCAGACTCGTCATGCTGCCCCAACACACATCCCATTGAGCTGTCAAGTAATGTCAAGTATAAGATTAGAGGTCTCCCTTCAACCGGTGGCATAAGAATGGGTGGCTCTTGGAGATACTCTTTGATTCTTTCGAAAGCGGCCTGACATTCATCATTCCAACATACTACTTGATCTTTCTTCAGTAGCTTGAAGATTGGCTCACAAGTAGCAGTCAGGTGCGACATGAATCGGGCAATGTAGTTCAACCGTCCTAGAAAGCCTCTGACTTCTTTCTTTGTCTTGGGAACTGGCATCTCTTGTATGGCTTTCACCTTGGCAGGGTCCACTTGAATACCTTTGTCGCTCACGACGAAACCTAGTAGTTTTCCGGATCTCACCTCGAAGGTGCACTTGTTCGGGTTTAATCTCAGCTTGTACAACTTCAAACGGTCAAACAGCTTCTGTAAATGGTCAAGGTGTTCCTCCTCAGTTTGGGACCTCGCAATCATATCGTCAACGTATACTTCAATCTCATGATGGATCATGTCATGAAACAGAGCAACCATGGCACGCTGATACGTTGCCCCAACGTTTTTCAACCCAAACGGCATGACCTTGTAGCAAAAGGTGCCCCACTGAGTAACAAAGGTGGTCTTCTCCATGTCTTCAGGAGCCATCTTGATTTGATTATAACCGGAGAAACCGTCCATGAAGGAGAATACCTTATGCTGAGCAGTGTTGTCAACCAGAACGTCGATGTGAGGCAGAGGGAAGTCATCCTTAGGGCTCGCCCTGCTCAAATCCCTGTAGTCAACACACATTCGGACCTTACCATCCTTCTTCGGCACCCGAACCACATTGGCGACCCACTGAGGGTAAGAAGTCACTGCTAGAAAACCGGCGTCGAATTGTTTCATAACCTCAGCTTTGATTTTCTCGGACATCTCGGGGCGCATACGGCGAACCTTCTGTTTTACCGGAGGGCATTCTTCCTTGGTGGGCAGGTGATGAACCACAATGTCGGTATCCAACCCAGGCATGTCTTCGTAAGACCAGACGAAGATTTCCACATAGTCATGCAGCATCTGAATCAACCGTTGTTTCACACTAAGCTCCAGATTGGCACCGATATTGACTTCCTTACTGTCTGTCTCAGTACCCAGATTCATTGTTTCCACTGGCTCTTCATGTGGCTGAATGACCCTCTCTTCCTGGAGTAGAAGTCTTGCAAGCTCACCAGGAACTTCGCAATCATCTTCACCTTCGTCTTCGGCTAAGTTGATCGGATTTTCGAAGTCATAACTGGCAGTAGCAGAGTCGTTACCAGTGAGATCCAGAGTGGATTGGAACCTGTATATGTGAGTGTGTGTAAATAGCTATTTTGCAATATATAATAAAGAAAGACAAGGAGCGCAAGATTTAAAATTCAAAAAACGTCCAATGCTTTTATTAATGATATATGAAAATGACACACAAAAGCCCTCACAAATGAAGCCACGGTGCCCCGGGTAAGACACCGGGCCATAAAGTTTCACAATATTATCTGTTACAAATTCAAAACAAAGGAGTTCATTACTGAGTCACAAAAGTAATAGGGACGAAGTCTTTCGCAATCTAGTTGTTCGGTCCACCGTCGGTCGTAGGGTAGATCCAGCTGTCAAATTCAGATTCCTCCACGTCATCTTCAATGGCATTTACTCCCGAGTTGCTGATGAACACAGGAGGTCTTCCAACCCTTGCACGACGAACAACCCTCTGAGCTTCTGCAGTGAAACCCAAACCAAACTTGTCAGTCTTCTGAGTGAAATCAGGCAGTCGGCCCCAGTTTGCACACTCACCCTTCTCAATAACAGCCCGAGCATCCTTTAAGGAAGCCATCTTCAAAGGAGGATCTTCAATCACAGTTTCAGCTGATACTAGTGTCTGAGGGACCTCTTCAAAGTGCTGGAATGGATTCTTAATGAATTCCCCATCCATCTCTATGTACCGGAACGAGTTAAGGTGACTGACCATATACTCTTCCTCCCCCTGAACTGTCACAATCTTCCCTCTGACCGGGTATTTCAGCTTCTGATGTAGTGTGGAGGTCACAACTCCAGCCTTGTGGATCCATGGACGACCCAGCCTTGTGGATCACGTAGAATGTAGAATCAAAGACCTGAGAACCAACTCTGATTGGAATATCAACCTCACCGTGCACCATTCTTTTAGACCCGTCAAAGGCCCGGACAACAATGTTACTTGGATTTAGCTCTAAACCCTTGCAATCCAACCTGTCTAGAGCTTTCTTGGGTAAGACATTCAACTAGGACTCAGTGTCAACCAACACATGTGCAAGCATAGTGCCCCTGCATTCAATGGAGACATGCAGGGCATCGTTATGGTTCTTCCCTTTAGCAATCAGATCGGCGTCAGAGAAACCCAAACCATTATCAGCAGTTAAGTTGGCCACACAATGGTAAACTGATCAGCTGACGTCTCTTGTGGCACGTGGGCCGTATTCAGGAAGGTAATCAGAGCCTTGGCATGGGCCTCTGAACACAATAACAGTGATAGCATAGAAATTTTTGATGGGGTGTGCCCCAGTTGCTCAACTACGTTAAAATCACTCTTCTTGATAATCTTAAGAATCTCTTCCAACTCCTGTTTGGAAGCTTCAACATTGGTTGTCTTTGGTGCCTCCGTCTGGGCAGGCATATCTGTGGCGATCCCTTTGCCCCGAGCGTCAGATGACTCGGCAGCAGGGGTAGGAATAGGAACTTGGTTAGGAAGGGAAATAGGCACACATGCAGGTGTGATGACAAGAGGTCTCTGAATAGTTGGTGGCGCATTATCTGGTGAGAAAAGTCTACCACTGCGGGTGACTTTAGCAGGCCCGGTGATGTTGCTGACGCCGGTACTAGTATCAAACTCTTGTTTTACTCCAAGAACATAAACATTTGCCCCATAGTGCCACGGGACAGCTTTGTCGGATGTATAGGGAATAGGCCCCGGAATAGTGATGATTATAGGTGCAATCTTCTGAGCAGACATGATTTTGACAGGCTTCCTCGGGGGAGCCTTGGGAGAATTATTGAAAATGGTGACAATGGACACTTCTTCAGTAGGCGTAGCAGGAACAACAACCTTTTCAAACAAGATCTCTTTATTATCCATCAGGTTCTGGATACCTGACTTCAAAGATGGGCAACCAGTAGGTGAAACAGAGCATAGATGGCAACCTTTACTACATCCCGGAAATAAACTGGCTAGCAACAGGTTCCTCTTGACAGTTAACAGCGGAGTAACAATATCATCCACAGAGGCTACAAACAGGTCTTCCTCTACAGCATTCGCTCCATGCTTGGGCATGGGAGCAGTCACAACATTGGGCCTTTCGGGCGCCTCGAACTCTATCTCTTTAGCATCAATTAGGTCCTGAACCTTATTCTTTAGAGCCCAACAATCATCCGTAGTATGCCCCGGGCTATTAGAGTGATAAGCGCAGCGGGCGTTAGGATTGTACTTTGGGGAGGTTGTGTTTACAACCTTCGGAGCTTCTTTTATAGTCACCAGATTGGTTGTTAGTAACTGCGGCAATATCTGGGACAGGGTCATACTGAGACGAGTAAACTGCCTTCTAGGTCTCTCACCCCTTTGCTAATTATGATGCTAAGGAGCAGCAACAGGTTTTGAAATTACCACCGCGTTGACAGCTTGGCGGCGTTCTGGTCTATTCTGTCTCCTTGAACCATAGACAGCACTAGATTCTTTCTTGAACGGCTTCTTTTCAGTGCTCGAGGAGTCACCCTTTTGTATCTTCCCAGACTTGATACCAACTTCAATTCTCTCAACAGTCAAGATAAGGTCTGTAAATCCAGCTGAAGAATTCCCAATCAAATGGTTGAAGAACGGACCAGACAGGGTCCCCAGAAACATATCAACAAGTTCACGGTCAGTCAAAGGTGGATGCACCCTTCCAGCCAGGTCTCTCCACTTTTGAGCATACTCCTTAAATCCTTCACCCGTCCCTAGTGACATACCCTGGAGTTGGGTACGCGTAGGAGCGAGGTCGGAATTATACTGATACTACTTATAGAACGCAGTAGCCAAATCCTCCCAGTTACGAATGCTGGCTCCATCCAGCTGATAGAACCATTCGAGTTGAGTCCCTGAAAGACTATCCTAGAAGAAATGGATCCACAAATTCTTGTCAGCGGTGTAAGGTTGGATCTTCCTTACATACGAACGGAGGTGTAGCTTTGGACAGGAACTTCCGTCGTATTTGGAAAAAGCAGATGCCTTGAACTTATGGGGAATCACCACCCCAGAGGATAAGCCTAGGTCTCCAAAGTCCAACCCGGGCACATTCTGTATCTCCATAGCACTTAAGCGGTCTTCCAGCTGTTTATACCTATCCTCAGCAGGAGGGTATTGCTCTTCATCATAATCCGTTTCGTTGTCGGAGACCACGGGACTAGGAACCCTTCTTTCTTGGGGGATGTCTTTTCCTACAGATGAAGTAGTTAGATCAACCACATTCTGCAGTCCATTCCCAAATCTACGTCCAGTGTTGAACAAGATGGTCCTCTTCTTCTTCTTCAGAATCAGAGTCTTCAACTCCTGTTGACCCTTGGCTAGGCTCACAACCAACTCTTGGAACTGGGCATTCTGGGCCTGGAGGGCCTTGATAGCTTGTTCAGTGGAAGGTTCAGTAGACATGATGATTGCTGAAATAAACAACGAAGAAGATAAGTGACCTGTAGAAAGGGTACCTGTTATGCATATGATGACATGAAATGCGTATGATTTATGTATGCAATGTTTTCAAGGATCTCGTGGGGTAAATAAAGAAACTTGTTAGGATTTGAATCTGGTAGCTTGATTGAAGGAACTTCATGTTGCTGAGAGTCCTTCTTCAAGAGTCAAAGCTCACCATATCGAGTGGGTCATAGGCCCTGACTCAAGTTATCGTGCTTGGATTTCTATACAACCTTGGCTAGAGGAAAATAAATCCCCTTTGCCCCTTGCTAGACATTTGGTTCATCCTGACCTGCATCACAAACCTTTGAGATCCTTGAAATGGGTTAGTCCTTATGCAGGATGTATGAAATGTTATGATGTTATGATGTTATGATAAAGGCACACCATAAGTATTCACAAAATGCAAACATGGTAAAGGCACATAAGTCACACAAGAGCCCTTAGATTTCAGGCTGGCATGAAGTTTAGGTACTACCCTCTTTCAGTTTCAGTTGGTTAAGACCTGTCCTAAAAATAGTAACCGGGTTCTAGAGGATCTCAATATCACTGACTACCCTCGATCGGAAATAATTCTAGTTTGCCAACCTTTTCTTGCGGCCAGAACCATCACGAGAGTTTAGCCTCAATGAGTGTAGCATACTGCTACTGTTCTATGGCCAAGTTGGTCAATTTAAGGTTCTAAGGTCAATTGGTGCTTAATGACTCCTCAGAAGACCCATATTCTCCTCGTTCCAACACAAGGGATATCGGTACAGACCAAGGTCTCACACCAATGTAGCTACTGCTTCACCCGTGTCGGTCTACGCCGGACAGGTCCCTCACAATTTATTGCTACTTACCTAAAGGGTATTCCCCAGATTCGGGTTAGGATCTATAAAACTCTGATACAAGCCCACAATATTAAAGCATTCAAGGCATACAATTGAAAACACAAGTGATCTAATCCTAAGGTACACCTCACTTATAATAGTCCCCAGCAGAGTCGCCAGTTCTGTGACCGGTGGAAATAGAACTGACTGTTTTGAAATGCTGGTTCGCGAAATGTCGCGGTAAGCAAGAGTCACCACTGTCTTTTATTTTCTCCAACAAGGAAAGGACAAAAGCACAACAAAATTCCTTTTCGAGATGTTTCTCGGTTTGGGAGGTAGATTATAGAAAGGGAAGGTGTTAGCACTCTTTCTATCTGTGGTTATCCACGGGATCTTAGGTACTTGCTCACTATGTTTTCAAAAATATTTTGCTTTTCTTGTGTTTGTGGGTTTTGAAAAAGTTCTGTTTGAAAACTTCGATTTAACTCTTGTATCAGTCCTCAAGAGTGTATGAAGTGTTGTTTGAAAACTTTTGTTTGAAAAGTGTAAGTGCAAAAAGTTGTTTTTGTTTTGAAAGAGCAAGTACCTGAGAACCTCTACCTACTCAAAGAAATTAAGCTGTGTAAATGTCCTTTAGACAGTACTATCCCACTATTGAGAAGTAGGTAGTACCGTCGTTGGAGTTTCGGGTCAATTCGATTATAGGGACATGTGGTCACCAAAGCAATAGTAGGACGCCTTAGCGGTAACCCTAATGTCCTAGATCCTTTTTATCCGAGGCAACCGTTTCGAGGCAACTTGGATCTTTAGACAGGAGGGCGACCTCTAAAACACCTTATACTCAATGACCACGTCGAGGCAACCAAGTGAGGCGTACCCTAGGAGTGGCATGTGCGAGTGTGTCAAATTTCATGTTAAGTTATCTTTACACATGTGATGGTGAGCTACGATTGATTTTAATTTTCAGGTAAGTCTTGTCATGCATAGCCTAATTAACATACATCTAGCAGTTAATAGTTGCGAAAAATAAATCTACGCTATTACAAGGCGTCGGGTATTTACATCGCCAAAAACAAACCCTTGGAAAAAGTAAATGCGGGAAATTAAATGAAAGCGATAAAAAGTCCTAATTAACGCTATTACATCCTCGGAGCAATTACATAAATATGATCAAAAATAATATGCGCGAAAAGAATTGAATCGGAATGTCTTAGGGTTTTGACCCTTTTTGAGAAAGAAAGAAGTCTGTTATTATTTTGCAATTAATTAAATTAAACCTAATTAATTAATTAATAAAAAAAGATGTTTTTTGAGTTTTTTAGGTTTTTTAGGAAATAAATAAAAATAGTCAAAAGTTAGTAAAAACCCTAATTCTAATTTATTTTATTTATTGCAAAAAATATTGAAATTAACCTAATTAAAAAGACTAAATTAATTTGTTAGTATTTATTTACAAAAATAATAGAGGGTGAAATTAATAAATAATAATAATAATAAAAATATTACATTTTTAGTTTTCTGAATTTTATTATGAAAAAAAAAGTTAATTTGATTAATTAAATAATAATAATAATAATTAATGGTAAAATAATTAAATGGAAAAAATAATAAAAGAAGAATAAACCAGGGGGGTGATGGCCCAATTAGGAGGTATGTTTGGCAATTCTCAAGCCCAAATACTGCAAGCTTTGGTGATTGTCCATGGCGCGTGTTGACTGGGAGTACAATGGTCTTTCAATCCTGGCCTTCAGATTTGGCCAGGAGCCACTTGGCATGCTGAGATTTATAGCATATGGCAGGTCTATTTTGGAAAGCTGCACAAGAACTCCTGAAGAAAAATAGCAAATAAACATTTGGGGGACCTGGGATTCGAACCCAAGTCCCAATGGTTCCAAGCCAACGCAACAACCACTACACCACTTGCACGCTTTTGATATTAGAATAACAAGTAAATATAATATATAAAAATCAATTCATATGTTGTAACACAAAAAACACGCGCACGTTTTCAAACCACCCAATGGTGTATCAACACCTCATCATCTTCTTCCTTCATTCTGCATAAAAACACATTAGATAGCGGGGGTTTTTAACCCCCACAAACTACAGCAAGGAATAATAGTGAATAGAGATACAATGCATATAAATATTTCGCAAGGGGGGCATCATGTTCTTCTGATTCTCACGATTCCAACCATATGCCTTAGGAGTCCTAATTTTGCCTGGATTGCAAAGCCCCAATTCAAAGCTTATGAACCCTAAAAATTCAACTATGGCATCTTGTCATTTATGGCATTTCAGTTCAATTAAGTTATACCATTAGCTTCATATGATTACTAGCAACTCAAAACAATCAAGAAATCATGTTAAATGCTCATGAATTAAGAGTTACGATTATGGATAAAATGTGCAAACCGTGGTTCTGTTCTCAGTGATTTCTTGAGCTTTGAAGCTGGAATTTGATTGTAACACGTTCTGGGAACCTCCTGCAGTGTATTAGAATCAACAAAAGTCCTTAAATCGCCTTAGAATGCAAAAACCAGTTTCAATTTTTCTTGGAATTTTGCAATATGCTATGGCCTTTGTTCTGCAGTTTTTTCACGTGTATGAGATTAGGGTTTGCTTGTATATATAGAGAGAGGAATGGAATTAGGTTAAAATCTTGAGCAAAAATCCATTGAATTGATGATTTGATCTTTGATTGAAAATCAAATCTTTTTGCATTTTCATGATTGAAAAAGGTTGCCAATTTTGGAGATTTTGAATCTTTGACTTGGTGCACGAAATTGCCAGCATATCCTGACCATATTTGCTTCACAAAAAGATTGAAAAACCAAATCTTGTATTTTCCTACAATTTAAATTAATTAAATGAATTAATATTAATTAAAAATCCAATTAATCAATAAAAATAAGAAAATAAATTCAATTAATCTTGATGGGTCGTGCATAAGTCATGGATGAAGTTTCAAGAAGAGATTTGAGGCCCATTGGCAAAAATAAGGTGTTTTGAGCAAAGTTGACTTTTGCAAATTCCTAAAAATTTCCCAACTTTTCCAATGCATATCTTGCTCAATTTTAATCATATGAACATGTTATTGGACATTTTGGAAAGGTCTTGAAGTCCTATAACCAATGCCTTTGGTCCCATGTCATTTGGATTTACCAATCTCAAGTTATGGCCTTTGACATAAAGTGCATTTTTGTTGACTTTTGAATTTGACCTATAATGTAGAAATTGATAACTTTTTGTCAGAGCATTTATTGGACTTGGAATGTGAATATGGTTTGTAAGAAATGTCATCCCATTCAAAATGAGCATTGGATGGAATTTTTCTGATGAACCATGAAAACATTATGCCCTGGTCAAGATACAGTTGACTTCTCTACTGTCCAAAAATAATAACTTTTTGCATCTTGATGATTTTTGAGCTATCCTTGTGGAATCATGATCAAGACTTGATCAAATGATGATTGTGGACTCAAAATAAGATGTTGACCAAAAATTCTGACTTTTGACTGTAAAATGACCATTTTGCCCTTGCAGTTGACTGTAGATCAACTGAGGCTTTTAACTGTGCAACTTGGCACTGTGAGTCTTGAAACTTGGTATGTAGGTGATTGAGAATGTATATAGACCTATGAGACTTGATTAAACCATTGAAAACCCCAAATTCCTTGAACGAACCAAAACCCTAATTTCAATTGGCTTAGGAGGTGGTTTGATTGTACAATCTCTTGAGCAATCTTGAACCATTTGAAGATGATTCTTGACAAACCTTGAGGAATATGGGAGGGCAAATTTTGGAGTACAACAGTTTCCATTGGGGTTTAATAGCTTGAAGTTTCAGCTTCGCTGGGGATCTTAATGATGTACTATAGGGATTGCTCATGGAATAGCCCGAGGACGTTTTCCTATTCTTTCAACCTGTCAGTAATTGTTCTTTTCCATTTTGTTTATTTGTAAACAGTAATTATGTTCAAATTCATATGTTCATTAATGAATCATTGGACATTTTTGCAAATAAAACACAAGTGTAAAAAGAAAAGGACAAATAGTTTTCTGTACTTTAAAGAGATATCTTTGTATTCACTTTGAATAAGTATTTTGTACAAAGGAGACAGACATCCTAGTAAGAGAATGGTGTCATAAAAAATAAGAAAAAATTATACAAAGAAAGATAGCTATGTGCTATAATCCCATGGGGTTCCCATTCTGCTATAGCCTCCGTATCTCTGAATATCTTGTCTATTCGTTGCTTCGTCCGAAGATGATTGAATTGATCAGAAGCTCCGAGTTTGTCAGTGAAGAGATTGTCCTCAAAGTGATCCGATGAGACATAGTCATACGCTTTAATTCCCTAACTTTTGACTGGACCGCCTTTTCGGGTTTTTAGTCCACCGGGAAACCCTTTTTTGCCCAAGTCGCCCTTTCGGGTTTTCAACTTGTCGGGTGTACAGATTTGTTTTCATTTTATCCCTAATTTTTTCCCAAACCTTTTGGTTCACCGGGATGCCCTTGTTTTGCTAGGTGTGTTAACCTAGCGGGTCTCTTATGCGTAGTATCTTTTGACTATGTCCGTGTTCGCAGGGTGTGGCAGGTCGTCGCCGTCCATGGTGGTTAAGATCATTGCCCCACCAGAAAAGATGTTCTTGATTACAAATGGTCCTTCATAGGTAGGAGTCCATTTTCCCCTGGGATCACTCTGTGGCAAGATAATGCGCTTGATTACTAGATCTCCAACTTGATATACTTGGCGTCAGACTTTCTTGTTGAAAGCTTTAATCATCCATTTTTGATACATCTGACCATGGCAAATAGCAGTAAGTCTCTTTTCATCAATTAAGTTTAGTTGATCAAGTCGAGTCTGGATCCAATCATCCTCACTCAAACCTGCATCTTTCATAATTCTCAAAGAGGGGATTTGAACCTCGATAAGAAAGACAGCCTCCATGCCATAAACCAAAGAATAGGGTGTTGCCCCAGTTGATATGCGAGCCGTGGTACGGTACCCATGGAGAGCAAACGATAGCATCTCATGCCAGTCCTTGTAGGTGACTGTCATTTTCTGTATGATCTTTTTAATGTTTTTATTTGCAGCTTCGACTACACCATTCATCTTTGGCCAATAGGGGGATGAATTGTGATGTTGAATCTTGAACTGCTCGCACAGGCGGTGATCATAGTATTGTTAAGGTTCGTACCTGTTGTACCCCAAAATTTGCCCTCCCATTTTTTCATAAGAAAATACAACCATAGGGTTTCTCAGATATTCAAGTTGGCTCAGGAATCGATCAGACAGATTTTCTCCTTTGGCAGTAAACCAGTAGTTAGGGTTTTTTCTTGCAATTCTCAAAGATCCAATTGGCTTTCACATGTTTTCATGCTTTCTTAAGTTTACTGAAAAGACAATGTTTGTTCTCAAGGCATGTTTGTTTAGGACAAGAGATGGAATTTAAGACTGTCATGATCGTTTAATCCAGGTTAACCAGATGATTTGCATCTTTTAAAACATTTGCTTGTTTATAAAATGGAATAGACAGTGCGTGTTTGTTTGGAATGCAGTTGCGAGATTACAGAATTATTGGAATTAAATTATCAGATTGGAATGTAGTTTCAATTATCTTAATTAGGAATCTTTGAGAATCAGTGAAGATGCGAAGAGAAAATTACAAGTTCTTGACAGTAAAGGATTTCAATTAACACCAGAATATTTCATAAAACTTTCTCCAATTTTTCAAACGTTGTTACAAAACAATTTATTATTTAAATACTTTAGGTTTTACAACTTATCGTATTTGAAAATAAATTAGTACAACTATTGGTTACAATGCAAGAATGATTGTTCTAAAATACAAGGAAAAATTCAAATGCTTGATTGGCCTAAGAGAACTAATTTATGCCTAAGTTTGACTGAAGTTCTTTTTCTATCTCCAAAGACCTTCCTTGCTTGCCCTATGGTTCTTGCCTTCCCTGCTTTTCCCTCTCCATTGTGCTCACATGAAAATGAAAGAAATAAATAGTTAGTACAAAAACTATTTGGGCATAAGCAAGAATTTTCAAAAGAAAGAATGGTGTTCATCATTAAAGTTTGCAATTTGGAATCAGAAGGCTATTTTTAATTCATCACATTTTTATTTTCTCTATTTTCAAATCACAAGAAGATTATTCTTCTTGGTTCACAAAAATAAAAAATAAGAAATGCAAGCAAGTTGTCCAAACAAGAGAAATGCAGCAAGGCTGTCCAAACAAACAAATGCAGCAAACTTATCCAAACAAACAGAATAATACAAAATGAATGCAAGCAAGCTGCACAAGCTAGGCAACAAACAACAAAGCTGTCCAAACAAGTAAAATATTGCAAACAGCAACGCATCACCAAACAAACAACAGCATGTCAATACAAAATGCAAACGAGGCAGCAACATAACAGTATAAAGCAGGCAACAAAGAAGTATAGCAATATGGTAAACTAAGTCAAACAAGCAAGAGGCTTGTTCAATAGCCATGTCATCATTTTCCATTTATTTGAAAACTTTTCAGAAAAAATACAAAAGAGTAATTGACTCTTAGGGTCATTGAGAGAGAAGAGAGGAAATAAGTCACCTAGGGATGCACAGCCCTGCTGCCCTGCTGTCACAATTGCATAAGAGTTGCTAGAAAACAAAAACTGCAAGAAAAAGAGCATAAGAACAATATGCCAAAATATTCAAAATTTGGTGGTTTTCCCACCATTTTGAATAGAAATTCAACCAAAGCAACATCAATATAACAGTAAAAGCGCTGAAGCAAAAGAGAGGGAGAAAATTATCAAACTCAGAAAATAGTCAAAGTCCAAAAATTGTCAAAACATTTTCAAACCAAAAAACCTCAAAAACGGTTACCAAGCCAACAGTAAGAACCGAATCACCAATTTTCAAACCATCAAACCAAACCTGTGAACAAAAACTAGAATAACCAACCTTCAAACTGTCAAACCAATATTCAAACCTGTCAAACAAGTTCAAACCAAAAAATCCCAAACTGTCAAACCCAAAGTCTGAACCATAACCAAAATATTCAAACCTCCAAACTGATAAACCTCTCAAATACTACAACCCATCAACAAAACATACCAAGCCAAGCAAAAACAGCACCCAACCTCAAAACAGGTCACAAACCTGTAACAAACTCATCAAACCTGTCAACCAACAAATCCAAAACAACAAAAACATTCAAAACCAAAACTGATAAACCATGTCAATATCATCAAACCTGCAAACTGTAAACCAACATCCCAATACCAACATTCCAAAAATCCATAACCAAAAACAGGATCAAAAACTTGCAACAAACAAGTCTCAAGCTTCAAACACAAAACCAAAAAAAGCCTAAAACCATAATCAAATAAAACAGTATTCAAGCCTCAAACATCCCAGATAACCAACATAATCAAATCATTATCATCAGCAAACATCATCAAATCATTATCATCAGCATCATCATCATTCAAAGCACAGAAAACAGAAGAAGGTTACCAGAAATACCAAGGCCTTCATCTTCATTTCTTCCCCCCGTCTCCGGCCACCAAGGAGCGTCACTTCTCTCAGTATCACTATCCTTTTCATTTCACAGAAGATTTCCAACTAGGTATGAACTTTTCATTTTTCTCATAAACCCCTAAAAACATATTTTCCTGCATTTCAATGGACAATAAGATGGATTAACAGAAAAACACATGAACAAGACAAAAAAACAACAAAATCGTTCAAGCTTTAATAACAACAGGAACGTACCGTTTCCAAGAAAACCACTGAAAATCGTTTAAGGAGGTGAGGTTGAGAGGCGCTCCGGCAACGAAAAGTTGGGGGGAAGATCAGATAAGCTAGAATCAGACATTTTAAGCGTAAATCCGACCTTAGGGTTTTCAGAGAAACGCGAATCACGGTGAGATGAGGAGAGATTATGTTGTTGAATAGGGCGCTTCGGCCATGAGACTAGGAAGAGGCAAAGTTTGAGATATTTCAGAGATGAAAAGATGAATAATTTGGAAGAGATGAGCGAAAGAGGTAACGAGAGCGCCGCTGTAAACCAAAGGGTTCAAGAACCCTAATTCGTTTTTCATCCCTAATCAAACAGCTAACACAGCTTAAGAAACATTGGGCCTGCTTTTTTGTTCAAATCCCTTAAAGCCCAAGCGCGTTTTTCCAGTTCACCCCCCCCCCCCTCCATTTGGCTTGTTCTTTTGTTTCAGCATTTATAACTATGTTTTCTTTGGGCCTAATACCATTACATTCACTTAAGCCCATTGTTACTTGTTTTTTTTAATTTGTTTCTTTCTTATATTTTATTACTAATTAAAACATAGAATACATTTTATACATTTGATTTAAGTCTTGAAAATTAATTTTTACCATTTTTCTTTTTTTATATAACTTATTTTTATTAATTTTTTACACTTAATAAAAACATCAAAAACATTAACTTAGTTGGTCTTCTTTCTTTGAATTTATTTACATAATTAATAAGAATACAAAAAATAATAATAAAGATTATAATTCAAATCAATTTCTTTTTTAGAATAGGTTTTATTTTTCTTTTTCAAGTAATACATTTCATTTCATACTTTGTTGATTTTTATTTTCATAAATTGTCATAACTTTATATTAAATCGCACAAAAATTCGATTTGGTTGTATTGCTTGATATTTGGACATTGTTATTTCATTTGATTCATCCCCATTCTTAACAATTGTACCCCCATTCCCGAACATTCTGTAATAGCTTAGAATTTTAATTCCCACAATTTACTGTTTTCCATATACTTTATAGTAACTAGGCATGTATGGCAAGATTCAAAAATCAATCGCTAGATGACCTAATCAAAGAATGAAATAACTTGAAACCAACACACTTTCTCACACGCGCACCTCTAGGGTAACCTCGCTCATTGCCTCGGAAATACAATCATGTCCCTCGGATATGAGACACTCTAGCAAATGACCCTTTCATAAACAAAGATTGTAGACCCTCGATGACCCTCGATGTTGCCTTTGATTAAAACGATCTCGTCCCTTACAAAATTGCTAAAGCGTCTCACAAGTTGCCTTCAATGATTGTAAAATTGACCCGCGCCTGTCCCTTCACATCCAATGGCGGGGCTTCTTACCAAATCAATGGTAAGATAGCACCATTAAAAGGAATAAGAAATGAACAACTTAAGACCTTTCGAGTAGATAGATTCGCTCTTAGTTACTCGCTTGCTCACGACAAAAACTTTTACACCTACACCTCCATTTCAAAACATTTTCAAAAGACAAAACGTTTTGTATACGTTCTTATAGAGACGAGAAACATTGCAAAACCTCTTTTCAAAACACTTTTCGAAACACGATTCACAAACACATCTTTGAACCAATTTTCGAAACAAAACTTTGTATACATTCTTATAGAGACGAGAACCATTACAAAGAGATTTTTTCCAAAATACTTTCAAAGCCCACACCACAAGCACATAATCAAACAAAAGCAAGTGATCTAAACGAGTAACTAAGAGCCCATGGGAAACCATGGATGAAACGGGTGCTAATACCTTCCCTTTTCATAATCTACCCCCCCTAACCCGAGAAAATTCACGAAAGGTCTTTCCTGTGCTTTTTTACCTTTACTTTTGGATAAAATAAAAGTCGGTGGCGACTCTTGCTAACCGCACAAGTGAGAACGAAACGCAAAACATCTAGTCAGTTCTCCCACCGCATCACAGAACTAGCGACTCTGCTGGGGAAAAATATAAATGTGGGGTTACCTTCGGGTTTTAGATCACCTTTACATGCTTATCTTGCTTGACTTGTTTGCTTTACACTTTGGTTTCATTGTTTGGGTTTGAATCCTCTACCCGGATTTGGGAAACATTCATAGGTAAATAGCAATACATTATGGAAACTGTGCGGGGTATACCGACACGGTCTAAGCAATAGCTATGTTAGTGTGACATATTTGTGGGTACCGGTAGCCTTTGAGTCAATCAAAGAGAATACGGGGCCGCTGAGTGATGTCATGAAGCACTAACGAACTTTTAGAACCTTTACTTAACCAACTTGGCCTTTTAGGATATAGTGAGATGACCGGCTTTGGTGCAGACTGAAGTTGGTAGATACTCGATACTACACTCATTGAGGGTTGCTTCCTTGGAATATTTCGGTTGTCGGTAAGAGGATGAATTAAAACAATGAACAAGGAAACAATCCATTGATATTGAGCTCCTTAGAACCCGGTTACTATTTCTAAGACAGGTTGAGCCGACTAAACTTCAAGAGGGTACTTACTTATGAAACCCCATGCAAGCCTAAACTAGGAACTTGTGTGATTTGCTTGTACATACATACTTGTGCATAACATCATGAACATCATGAAGCATCATATGCATCCACAAACCATTTCAAGGATTTTTGGAAGTTCATCTTTGTTCCTGTTTTGTAGGATATGGATTCACTTCGCAGGAAAACTATCAAAATCAACCTTGTAAGAATTCCTCCACAACTCAAGGAGCTAGCTTCAAGGATCCCTGAGAACTCTCCATTCACCAAGAGACATGGTCGTCTACTCAACTTGGTCACCTCCAACACAGAGGAGGATATGATGAAGGTTCTCTTCCAGTTCTTTGACCCTTTGCATCACTGCTTCACATTTCCTGACTACCAGCTGGTGCCTACTTTGGAGGAATTTTCTCAACTCTTGAGGATTCCTATTCTCAATCAACTACCCTTCAAAGGTACAGAAAGAGATCCAAAGCCAGAAGATGTTGCTCAAGCCCTATACTTGCAACCATCAGATGTCACATGTCATTGGGAAACTAGAAGTGGTGTCAAAGGCTTCTTGGAAAAGTTCTTATTTAAGAAGGCCCAAAGCTGCTGGAATTCCTTGGACTTACAAGCTTTTGAGGAGATTGTAGCTCTTCTCATCTATGGGAAGGTCTTATTCCCTAACCCTGACCAACTCATAGATGTGAGTGCTGTCAAAATCTTCATGACTCGCAACCCGGTGCCTACATTACTTAGGGATATCTTACACTCTTTTCACACTCGTACAATGAGGAAAAGAGGTGTTCTCATGTGTTGCACTCCTATTCTGGAAAGATGGTTTATTTCTCATCTTCCCCAATCAGTCTTGAAGAATAAGCAAGGTTTGAGGTGGTCACAACGTTTGATGACTCTTACACATTCGGACATTCATTGGTGTTCTCGATCCAAAGAGAATGTTATCATCGTCGACCGTTGTGGGGAATTCCCTAATGTCCCTCTACTTGGCATTAGGGGAGGAATCACCTACAACCCCTGCTTGGCTCTAAGACAGTTTGGTTATTCCCGAAGGGATGGCCCACATGACATGCTAATTCAAGGCTTGGTTTTCGACTTCGACAACGACAATCAAGGACTCTGACAAAGGTTCATCCGAGCTTGGAGGATGCCTAACAAGGTAGACAGTAAGACCTTGGGACACAAGAATTCCACCCCCCTTGAGCCTTACCTCAAGTGGGTATGAACCCGCGCCCAAAGTTTTATGATGCCTTACCCCTCCATTCTCCTAGTGATTATAGAGCCAGTTAAGGAAGGAGAGGTTCCATACACCCTCCTACATCCTGACATGCCAACATCACTCGAAGATCTGCAAAGGAGTTGGATACAACTCAAGGGAGAACGCGATACTTTTGAAGCCCAATTCTACGCAAGCGAGAAGAAGGTTTTAGAACTCACTCGGTTACTTCATGAAGAGCAGACTCTCAACACCTACATTGCACCGAAGAGGATGCGCAACGTCTTTTTACCTTAGAATTTTGTATTATTTTGCCCAAGGGGCATTGATGTACTAACAAATTCTATCTTATTAATATGACATGTGTTTCTTTTTTGTTTAAAACAAATTTGAATTTATGAATCCTTGAAAGCATTACATGAATACATATCATTCATCATATGCATAACCAGGTATTTGCAAGAAGTTTCCTCATGCCTCTGCTGTTTATTTCAGCAACATGGATCTTGAACAAATGGTTAAAGAATTGAAAGCTCAGAATTCACAATTTCAACAGATACTCTTGACCTTGGCCAAGGGACAGGAGGAGCTCAAGACTCTGCTAGAGAAGGGAAAAGAGAAAAAGAAGAAGAAGCGAGTTGGCGTGGCTACCATGGGCAGAAGGTTTAAAGGACAAGCCAGAAGGGCCTTGGATTTTCCATCAACCTCTGAGGAAGGGGAAGGAAAAGGTAAAGAGACTGTAGTGCCTTTAGATTCTGAGGCTGAAGAAGAGGAAAAAGAGGACTACTCTGAACAACAGTACCCTCCGGCCGATGACAAATACAAAAACTTGGAAGAACGTCTAGCTGCTATGGAATGCAAAGAGTACCGGGGCTGGATTTTGAGGAGCTAGGGTTGGTTTCTGGAATTGTAATCCCTCCTAAATTTAAAGTACCTATATTTTCCAAGTACGATGGGGTGTCTTTTCCCAAGATGCACCTACGATCTTATGTCAGGAAAATTCAACCGCATTCTGCTGACAAAGATTTGTGGGTCCACTTTTTCCAGGACAGTTTGTCAAGAACGCAGCTTGATTGGTTCTACCAGTTGGAGAGGTCTGATGTGCATAATTGGGAAGACTTGGCAGCTGCCTTCTATAGACAGTATCAATACAACGCCGACTTGGCACCAACCCGTACTCAACTCCATAGTATGTCCAATGAGGGATTCAAAGACTACGCCTAAAAGTGGAGGGATTTGGTCGGAAGGGTGCAACCACCTATATCTGAGAGGGAGCTAGTTGACATGTTCCTGGGTACCCTGTCAGGTCCTTTCTTCAATCACCTGATTGGAAGTTCGTATGTTGGGTTCACTGAGTTGATTCTAACTGGCGAGAGGATTGAAGTCGATATTAGAAGCGGGAAAATTCAGAAAGATGCGTCTACCTCTGCAACTGTAAAAAAGCCCTTCACTGGAAAGAAGGAAGTGTCGGCTGTCTATGCTCAGAGGAATCAGGGAAGAACCGAACTCCGATCAACGGTGGGGGCCATCATGATTCAAAAGTCTGCATCAGATCAGCCAAGAAACAATCAGCCGAGGAATGATCAGCCTAGAAATAACCAGCAAAGGGTGGAAAGGCCTGTACAGAAATTCACCAAGATAAACATGACTCCTGCTCAAGTCCTACCCCATCTTCTAAAGTTGAACCTTGCCATGCTGAAAGAGGCCCCTAAAAATCCTAACACTGCTTCTCCATATTACCATCTGAACGCCAGGTGCGCTTATCATTCAGAGAGCCCAGGGCACGACACTGACAATTGTTGGGCCATGAAGAATAAAATTCAGGATTTGATAGATGCTAAAGAAGTTGAATTCGACGCACCTAAAAAACCCAATGTTGTTGAGGAGGATCTGTTTGTTGCTACTGTAGATGATTTGATAACTCCGCTCCCTATAATCAAGTTAAATTTGTTGAAGGCTGGGGTTTTCCCAGGTTGTGAAGAAGATTGTCACCTTTGTTCATCCTCATTAACCCACTGTCCATTGTTGAAGATAGGCATCCAACGCCTAATTGATAACCAAGAAATCCTATTTGAGAAGTCTCCTGTTTTATCAACTCCTATTAATGATGTTTCAATAATAACCATATCCGCCAATCTTTCCAAGGTCCCTAAATGACCTGTTAGGATTACATCCGCTCCGAAGGCTGCACCTTTGAAGGTAACCATGCCCGGGCCAGTCCCGTACAAGTCCGACAAATCAATACCATGGAACTATGGTGGAGAAATCTATTACCATGGTGTCAAACAGATTGAACAGACTGCCGAGGAAGAGAGTTCTGAAGAAGACAATTCCGACATCAGTAACATTTCCAGAACAAGCAAAGTTACCCGTAGTGGAAGAATCTTTTCTCCAAAGATTGCCCCTCCAAAGGCAACTCTTGGACCCTCAGCTGCTCCTAAGGTCATCTCTACACCGGTGAACATATCTGCAAGTACACCAATCATAAAAGAGGTCACAACTCCCGTGGTTATCCCCTCTACTGCTACTGATGTTCGAGGGAAAGGGATCCAAGAAGAGAGAAATGGAGGAAATTTTGAAAATAATCAAGAAAATAATCAAGAAAAGCGATTATGATGTGGTGGAACAGGAGGATCTTGTAAATACTCTTTGATTTTGTCAAAAGAAATCTGACATTCATCATTCCATCTGACTACTTGATCTTTCTTCAATAGTTTGAATATTGGTTCACAAGTAGATGTTAGGTGAGAAATGAATCTGGAAATCTAGTTCAGGCGTCCCAAAAATCCTCTGACTTCCTTCTCAGTACGAGGAGCAGGCATTTCTTGTATTACTTTAACCTTGGAAGGATCAACCTCGATGCCTTTGTTGCTGACGATGAAACCTAAGAGTTTATCGGACCAGACTCAGTATGTGCACTTGTTTGGATTTAATCTTAGTTTGTACTCCTTCAATCTCATAAATAGTTTTTGCAAGTGATCAAGGTGCTCCTTTTCAGTTTGTGATCGGGCTATCATGTCATCTACGTAGACCTCTATCTCTTGATGTGTCATATCATGAAACAAAGCTACCATGGCGCGTTGATAGGTTGCCCCGACATTCTTCAGCCCAAATGGCATCACTTTGTAGCAGAGCGTCCCCCACTGCGTGACAAACGTAGTTTTCTCCATGTCCTCAGGTGCCATTTTGATCTGGTTATAGCCTGAGAATCCATCCATGAAGGAAAATACTTTGTGCTGGGCCGTATTATCAACCAGGATGTTAGTGTGTGGAAGCGGAAAATCATCTTTAGGGCTGGCCCTGTTTAAATCTCTATAATCCATGCACATCCGTACTTTATCATCCTTTTTAGGCACGGGAACAATGTTGGCAACCCATTGGGGATAGGAAGTAACAGCAAAAAATCCAGCATTAAACTATTTCATGACTTCCGCTTTGATCTTCTCTGACATGTCAGGTCTCATGCGGTGGACTTTTTGTTTCACTGGTGGATAGTCTTCTCTTGTTGGAAGACGATGTACCACGATGTCTGTATCAAGTTCCAGCATGTCTTCGTATGACCAGGTAAAGATCTCAACATAATCATGCAATAGCTGAATTGGACGCTCCTTGACACTCAGCTCTAAGTTGGCACCCACTTTGATTTCCTTTTTATCTTCCTCGATACCAAAGTTGATTGTATCCAACAGCTCCTCATGAGGCTGAATAGCTCTTTCCTCTTGTTGTAGTAGTCTGGCCAATTCCCCTGGCACCTCACAATCTTCCTCACCTTCGTATTCGGCTTGGTAGATAAAATCTTCAGAGTCACTAAAGGCTATAACAGTATCGTTACCCATGGGATCTGGAATGGATGGGTACCTGCATTTGTGAGTATGGGTGTGTGTAAGGGTGTAGACATCTTTAAACAATAAAATGTAAAAGAAAGACAATGAGCACAAAAGATTTATATGTGAAAAAGCGTCCATGATTCATTGGATATCATATGAAGATGAAATAAAAACCCTTACAAATGGACCATTGTGCCTCGGGTAAGACACAAGGTTTTTAAAGTGTGAATTGTTCGTGAATATTACAAGTCCAACAGAAATGTAAAAGATAAATTACTGAGAGATTAAAGTTATTGGGACAAAGTCTCTGGCTACCCAGTTGCGAAGTCCTCCGTTGACAGTAGGAAATATCCAATCTTCCAAGCTGCCATCTTCTTCATTATCTTCCACTGTGTTGACCTCCCGGTTGCTAATCTTCAAAGGTGGCCCTCCAGCACGGGCACGACGCACAGCCTTCTGAGCAGTTGAAGTAAACCCCAAGCTAAACTTGTCTGATTTATACGGAATATCTGGAAGCTTCCCCCAGATGGTGCATCCACCCTCCTCTATTACTGCCTTTGCATCCTTTAGAGATGACATCCGAAGTGGAGGTCTTGTGATCTTGGGAATCAAGGATATTGCCTTGGTTGCTGCTACTTCTTGAGAGACTTCCTCGAAATGTTGGAAATGGGTTTCAATGAACTCACCATCCAACTCCACATATCGGAAAGAATTCAGATGACTAATCATGTACTCCTCCTCCCCGTGGACAATTATGATCTTTCCTTGGACTGGGTACTTCAGCATCTGATGCAATGTGGAGGTGACAACATCGACATTGTGGATCCAAGGCCATCCTAACAGACAAGAGTAAGAGGTACAGATATCCATCACATAGAAGGTTGAATTGAAAGTCTGAGTTCCCACCTTTATCGGGATGTCCACCTCCCCTTGGACCATCCTCTTCGAGCCATCAAACGCTCTCACAATTATGTTACTGGGTTTCAATGTCAGCCCTTCGCAATCCAATCTGTCAAGAGCTTTCTTTGGTAGGACGTTCAAAGATGATCTAGTGTCTACTAAGACATGGGCTAGGGTTATTCCTCTACACTCTACAGAGACATGTAATGCCTCGTTATGTTTTCTCCCTTTGGGTGTCAAGTCAGCATCAGAGAAGCCTAGGCCATTATCAGCTGTCAAACTGGCCACACAATCTTGGAATTGGTCAGCGGACGTCTCTTGCGGCACATGAGTTGTCTTCAGAAATTTTACCAGAGCTTTCGCATGTGCCTCAGAGCACAGTAACAAAGCTAGCATAGAGATCTTGGAGGGGGTTTTCCCCAACTGTTCAACCACATCATAGTAACTCTTCTTTATTATCCTCAGGATCTCTTCCATCTCCTTCTTGGATGTTTCAGGGATAGCTAGTGACTGAGCCTTCGTCCAGACAGGCTCTTCTTGAATGATTTTTCCTTTATTCTCAGCAGTAGCAGTACTGGTAGGGACAGGAATTATGTCGTCTTTGTTGGTAGGTACGCTTGCAGGTATAATCACTGGTGTAGAGGTAATCTTTGGAATGGCCACGGGTCCAAAGACTGCCTTTGGAGGGGCAATCTCTGGAGAGAAGATTATACCACTACGGGTAATCTTTCTAGTTCCGGCAATGTTGCCAACATCGGGGTTTTCTTCTTCAGAGCTCTCTTCTTCGGCAGTCAGTTCATCTTGTTTGATACCATGGTAGTAAATTTCTCCACCATAGTTCCATGGTACTGTTTTATCTTACTCATACGGGACCGGCCCGGGCATTGTGATCTTAAGTGGAGTAGTTTTTGGAGCAGGTGTAATCCTAACGGGTCTTTTAGGGACCCTGGAAGGATTGGCGTAGATGGTTATGATTGAAACTTCTTTAACTGGAACGGGTGAAACATGAGCATTCTCAAACAGAATTTCTTGGTTGTCAGTCAGTCGTTGGATACCTATTTTTAACAGAGGGAAATCAAATGATGAGGATAGGAAAACATGGCAGTCTTTATCACAACCTGGGAATATACAAGCTTTCAACAAATTCAACTTAATGATCGGGAGCGGAGTCAACAGTTTATCCACTGTGGCAACAAATAAATCTTCCTTGACAGCATTGGCATTGTGACCATGCCTAGGCATCGAAGCGGAAATGACATTTGGTTTCTCAGGCGCATTAAACTCTACCTCCTTTGCATCAATAAGGTCTTGAATTTTATTCTTCAGAGCCCAACAGTTGGTAGTGTCGTGCCCTGGACTTTCAAAATGGTACGCACATTTGGCATTTGGATGATAATGAGGGGACACAATATTGGGATTCTTTGGGGCCTCTTTTAAAGTCGCCAGATTCAATTTCAGAAGATGTGGTAGAACCTGGGCTAGAGTCATATTAATCCTGGTGAATTGCCGGACTGGCCTTTCCACCCTTGGCTGGTTAATTCTTGGCTGATCAGATGCAGGCTTTGGAATCATAACGGCCCCCACCACTGGTCGGTGTTCAATTCTTCCTTGATTCCTTTGTGAATAAACAACAGATACTTCCTTCTTCCCCGTGAAGGATTTTTTCACAGCTGTAGAGGCAGACGAATCTTTCTGAATCTTCCTACTTCTTATACCAGCTTCCACCCTTTCGCCGGTTAAAATCAATTCAGTAAACCCTGCAGAAGAACTCCCAATCAGAAGATTGAAGAAAGGGCCCAATAGAGTGCCCAAGAACATATCCACCAACTCCCTTTCGGACAGAGGGGGTTGCACTCTTCCGGCTAGATCTCTCCACTTTTGCGCGTAATCTTTGAAGCCCTCATTGGAAGTCATAGCCATACTCTGAAGTTGAGTATAGGTAGACGCCAAATCGGTGTTGTAGTGGTATTGTTTATAGAAAGTTGCGGCCAGGTCTTCCCAATTGTGGATGTCGGCCCTTTCCAATTGGTAAAACCAATCGAGTTACGTTCCTGATAAAATGTCTTGGAAAAAGTGGACCCACAAGTCTTTATCAGTAGAGTGTGGCTGAATCTTCCTGACATATGATCAGAGGTGCATTTTAGGACACGACACTCCATCATATTTTGCAAATAATGGCACTTTAAACTTTGGCGGGATTACAATTCCTGACACCAGCCCCAACTCTTCAAAATCTAGACCCGGTACTCTCTGGATTTCCATAGCGCTCAAAACGCTCTTCCAGGTGTTTGTACTTATCATCAGCCGGAGGGTATTGCTCTTCAGAATAGTCCTCCTCTTCCTCTTCTTCCTCAGAGTCTGACAGAACTGCCGTTTCTTTTCCTTTTCTTTCCCCTTCATCAGATGTTGTTGGAAAATCTAAGGTCCTTCTAGCTTATCCCTGAAACCTTCTACCCATGATTACCACACCAGCTGGCTTCTTCTCTTTCTTCTTTTTCTCTTTCTCTTTTTCCAGCAGAGTCTTCAGCTCCTCTTTCCCCTTGGCTAAGGTCATGAGTAACTGTTGAAACTGTGTGTTTTGAGCTTGAAGATCTTTGATCGTCTGTTCGAGATCCATCTTACTGAAATAAACAGTGGAGAGATGAGGAAACTTGTTGCAAAGACCTGTTTATGTTTATGATGAATGATATGTATTCATGCAATGTTTTCAAGGATTTAAAAATTCAAATTTGTTTTAAACAAAAAGAAACACACGTTATATTAATAAGATATAATTTGAGTACATCAATTCCCCTTGGGCAAAATAATACAAAATTCTAAGATAAAAAGACATTGTGCATCCTCTTTGGTGCAATGTAGGTATTTAGAGTCTGCTCTTCATGAAGTAGCCGAGTGAGTTCCAAAACCTTCTTCTCGCTTACGTAGAATTGGGCTTCAAAAGTATCATGCTCTTCTTTGAGCTGTATCCAATCCCTTTGTAGGTCTTCGAGTGATGTAGGCATGTCAAGATGTAGGATAGTGTATGGAACTTCTCCCTCCTTAACAGGCTCAATAATCATTGGGAGAATGGAAGGATAAGGCATCATAAGACTTTGAGAACGTATTCGTACCCACTTGAGGTAAGGCTCAAGAGGGATGGAATTCTTGTGTCCCAAAGTCTTGCTATCCACCTTGTTTAGCATCCTCTAAGCTCGGATGAATCTTTGGCGAAGTCCTTGGTCGTCGTTGTCGTAGTCGAAAACCAAATCTTGAATCAGCATATCATGTGGGCCATCCCTTCGGGCATAACCAAACTGTCTTAGAGCTAAGCATGGGTTGTAGGTGATGCCTCCCCTAATGCCAAGTAGAGGGACATTAGGGAGTTCCCCACAACGGTCAATAATGATAAAATTCTCTTTAGATCGAGAACACCAATGGATATTTGAATGTTTAAGCGTCATTAACCTTTGTGACCACCTCAAACCTTGCTCATTATTTAAGACTGATTGGGGAATATGAGAAATAAACCATCTTTCCAGGAGAGGAGTGCAACACATAAGAATACATCTTTTCCTCATTGTGCGAGTGTGAAAAGAGTGTAAGATATCCCCAAGCAATGTAGGCACCGAGTTACGTGACATGAAGATTTTGACAACGCTCACTTATATGAGTTGGTCAGGATTGGGGAACAAAACCATCCCATAGATGAGAAGAGCTATAATCTCCTCAAAAGCTTGCAAGTCTAGGGAATTCTAACAGCTTTGAGCTTTCTCAAACAGAAACTTTGCCAAGAAGCCTTTGACACCACTTCTAGTTTTCCAATGAGTTGTGACATCAGATGAGTGCAAGTGCAGGGCTTGAGAAATCTCTTCTGGCCTTGGATCTCTTTCCGTACCGTTGAAAGGTAGTTGATTGAGAATGGGAATCCTTAAAAGTTGAGAGAATTCTTCCAAAGTGGGCACAAGTTGATAGTCAGGAAATGTGAAGAAATGATGCAAAGGGTCAAAGAACTGGAAGAGAACTTTCATCATATCCTCCTCTGTGTTAGAGGTGACCAAGTTGAGTAGACGACCATTCCTCTCGGTGAATGGAGAGTTCTCGGGGATCCTTGAAGCTAGCTCCTTGAGTTGTGGAGGAATTCTTACAAGGTTGATTTGGATAGTTTTCCCGCGAAGTGAATCCATATCCTACAAAACAAGAACAAAGATTAATCCCCAAAATCCTTGAAATGGTTAATGAATGCATATGATGTTCATGATGTCCATGATGTTATGTACAAGTATGTATATACAAGAAAATCAAACAAGTTCTTAGTTTAGGCTTGCATGGGGTTTCATAGGTAAGTACCCTCTTGAAGTTTAGTTGGCTCAACCTGTCCTAATAATAGTAACCGGGTTCTAAGGAGCTCAATATCACCAGATTGTTTCCTTGGTCATTGTTTCAGCTCAAGCCTCTTTAATGGCGACCGAAATATCCCAAGAAACCAACCCTCAATGAGTGTAGTATCGAGTATCTACCAACTTCGGACTGCACCAAAGCCGGTCATCTCACTACATCCTAAAAGGCCAAGTTGGTCAAGTAAAGGGTTCTAGAAGTTCATTAGTGCTTCATGACATCACTCAGCGGCCCCGTATTCTCTTTGATTAACTCAAAGGCTACCGGTACCCACAAATATGTTACACTAACATAGATATTGCTTAGACCATGTCGGTATACCCTGCACAGTTTCCACAATGTATTGCTATTTACCTATAATGTTTCCCAAATCCGGGTAGAGGATTTAAACCCAAACAAAGAACCATAATGTAAAGCAAACAAGTCAAACAAAGAAAGCAAGTAAATGTGATCTAAACCCTAAGGTAACCCCACTTTTATAATAATTCCCCAGCAGAGTCGCCAGTTCTGTGATGCGGTGGGAGAACTAACTTGAGGTTTTGCGTTTGTATTTGCAAATGTCGCGGTTAGCAAGAGTCACCACCGACTTTTCTTTTATCCAAAAGGAAAGGTAAAAAAGCACAGGAAATACCTTTGAGATGTTTTCTTGAGTTCGGGGGGTAGATTATGAAAAGGGAAGGTGCTAGCACCCTTTTCATCCATGGTTTTCCATGGGCTCTTATTTACTTGCTTATCTCATTTGCTTTGGTTTGTTTGAAATGGTGTTTGGTATGGTTTTGAAAGTATTTTGTAAAAGAGGCTATTCGTTTAGGCAATCTTTGTAATGATTCTCGTTCGTAAGAATGTATACAAAGATGTTTTATCTTTTGAAAATGTTTTCAATGTTTTGTAAGATGTTTTTGAAATGTGTATGTGTTTGTTTTGAAAAATAACAAGGATTGTTTGAAATGGAGCAAGTAACTTAGAAGCTATCTACTTACTCAAATGTCTTTCTTATGCATTTTTTATTCCTTTGACATTGTTGACTTGCCATTGATTTGGTAAGCAACCCTATCTTTGGATGTAAACAGGATGGGTGTGGGTCATCGTATAACCATGATAGCAATGTTGCAAAGTATCTTAGCATTTTTTGAGGGACCAAGATCATTTTGTTTAGGCAACTTTTGAATAACGTCATCGAGGGGCTATGATCTTATATTTGTTTTGTTTTGCCAAGATAATTCGCATGCGTAACATGGCCATTTTGTTTTAGGCAACCAAGTGGGAGAAACCCTAAGGGTGCTTGTGTGCAAAGTGTATCATTTTTCATGCTTTTGATCTTGCATTTAGGGTTTTCTATTTTGCTTTGTTTGGTTCTTGTCATGCAAACCCTAATTACTAATCATGGCATATGAAAGCAATAAATTGCGTAATATAAATATACTAAGCTATTACAACAATTTTATGGGAGGGGAAATACAAGTTTGAATGGGGATTTGCACAAATATAAAGCTAAATATATTATTACAATCAAATCGAATTTGCGCGAATTAAAATAAAAATAATACAATATTTAAAATGTAATGCAATGTACATGCAATAAAAAAATGTTTTATGTCTTGCTTTTGTGTAAAAGAATATTGAATTTAAACCTAAAAAATATAAGGAAAAATATTTAATTCTTTTGAGAGGGATTAAACCCTAATTTTTATTTAAAAGAAAATAATGTTTCTATATTATTATTTTGTGCATTTTTTGTATAAAAAATAAATAATATTATACATAAATATTAAAAATTAAATATGTGCAAAAAAATAGGTATTTGTAAGTATGAAAAGTAAAATAAAAAATATTAAGTATATTTAATTATATTTCTAAGTTTATTAAGAAAATAAATTACATTTTATCATAATAAATTAATTTTTTATATGAGAAATAAAAATAAAAAAATAAAAGTGTAAAAATAATTAAGTTATTTTTTTAGGACTTTTTTATCATTAAAGAAAATAAATAAAAGTATTAAATATAAAAATGAAAAAAATATAAAATATGAAAGAGTTAGCAGGGGGGTGAAAAAGCAAAACATTGGTGATGATGCTAGCAAAAACGAGCCCAGGAAGCCAAAAAAGCCCAAGACAGCTTCATCTCTGTCCTGCCTTCTCCTTCCTCACGCCATGGTCGGTCAACCTGTAACTTCCTCATGCTTGCATAAAAATGAAAACTTATAACATGAAAAATGTAGCATTTGAGCTCACGATTCCAACCATATAAATTATGTAATCTAACTATCAAAGATCAAAGAGAATATTGAAATCCCTAAATCCTGACCTAAAATTTTCAAAGATTTCAAACTCCAAATTCTCTTAGCACAAGTAATATATATGCAAGATAATGATATGCACAACTTCGTTATGATGAGAACTATATTTTTCATTCACAGATCGTGGCCTGAGGTTGACTGTACAAAGAGATAGAATTTGAAAAATTACCTCCTTCGGTTGGAATCGTGTATGGAAATGCAGGGACTTTAATGGAGGCCTGATGATTGCTTGAGCTTCCTTGAGCTTCCCTGAATCTATTCCAACTCTTACCTTGCTCTGAAAGTGGCTAGAACTCCCTGACCAAGTCCAACTGCAAGCTTCAAAGTTAACAATGGAAAATAGTGAAACAGAGGTTACAGAACAGGGATGATGGTTTAGATTGACTAGGTATCAAGTATGTAATGTGTTTGAATGATCTAAACACAAAGCGCACGAGCCAAATGAGAGTTGGATGTGTTTGTGCAGAAACTGTGTGTTTTGGACAGATTTTGGTGCTTTGCTGCTTGAGAGAGTTTCAGGTCCTTGCCAAGTGTGTTATGTGTTGTACATTGTTTGCATATTAGTATAGAAATGATCTAAAGTCAGCTCTCTATCAGCTGTACAAGCCCTAGCCTTTTTGCCACTTTTCTTGTACTTGAAGCAAAGTGACAAGACAAAACTCTCATGCTTGTACCAACTTACTTAGGGTTGGTATTTCTTCACTACAAGTTATCTTTGGTCTGTGGTACTTGCTTGCATCAAGGGGACAAGTCCAATGCTCAAAATTACAAAGTTTGCAAAAGTTGCTCTTTATGAAAATGGCAATGGAACCTTTTTGCCATAAGTGGAATTATCAATTGGATAAAGGTTCAAAAGCATGGATAGAGGCTTTGTCAACTGAGTATGCATTTAATTAAGGAGTTTGTAGCAAGTTTAGGAACAGTAAAGCATGAAATAGCCAGCATAGGTTTGATTTGCAACTTGGTTCTTCAAGAAAATGGCTTGAACAAAAAGTGAGAAAATGCCAACTTCCTCTCTTCGATTCTCCCTACTCAAAAATGATCTTGGAGAGTTCTTGGATATTTTGGAAAGATTGCAATGTTCTATATAATCCATCTTTGAAATGAATTTTGAAATACCTCTTGGAACTAGGTGAAAAATTGCCATGAAGTTGGGTCCAAAACCTGCCTAAATTAGGGCAAAATTTCACTAAGTTAAGAAGTTCATGACCATGTATTCACAAATTCATAACTTGAGATCCAAGCATCTTTAGGGAAAAGTTTGTGAAGAAAAGTTGTATATTTCATGGAGATCTACAACTTTCATGTTGGGGACTTTCCTTGCATCATTAGGAATCATGGTGTAAAATTGGTGTAAAGTTGAGAAAAAATAAGAAAATTTTTATACTTAGAAAAATTCTAAGTTATGAAAAATTTCAAATTCAAAACCCTAATTTTCAAATTTGGTTTTCTTGGTGAACAAGTTTCACATTTTGACATATCTTGATGAATTATGACTCTTGGTACTTGATTTTGACCAAAAAGTCAAAGTTTGACTTTTCAGTATACAGTTGACTTTTGATCAGTTGACTGCAAATTTCATCTGTCAATCCAATGAACTTGAGATGTTTTGAACCATGTAATTAAGTCAAGATGATTCCATTGAATCCTTGAAATCATGCTTGAACTCAATTGGTCATTGGCTAGGTTAAAACTCAAAAATTGCCCTTTCTCAGTCAAAACCCTAATTTTGACCATTTTGCCCTTTTGATGATTTGATCAAATTTCTTGAGGAGTTGTGATCCAAACTTGATCAAATTGTACATATGATCCTAAAATGTTGATGTGGATAAAAAATTATGAAGTTTGACTATAAATTGGCCATGGTTGACTTTTTCCCCAATACAGCTGATTTTTAGGTCAACTGTCCAATTGACTGAGCAAAAGTGTGGTTCAAGGCTTGAAACTTATCATGAGCAATCTTAGGGGTCCTAAATGATGTATGAAAGTCACATGAAGCATTGGTGGTCTAAAAATACTTGTGCAAACTCAAACCCTAATTTTCGGTTATCAGTGCAAGATGAGATGTCTTGAGCTGAGCAAACCCTGATCTTGTCTTGAGTCAAAGAAGTCTTGCAAGAAAAACTTGATAAATGAGAGGGAAAATTTTTGGGTACAACAAGGATGATTTTATATCATTTCTCTAACACGTTTGACACATAAATTTCTATTGATCAGCCTCACATATGTGTGACTTCTACATAAGTCCACTTACGATTGTTTAACATAGCGATAAATTGTCCCGACTCAGTAGATTCCTGACTAACACTAACATTGACATATTAATTATGCTAACATCTAACTTTTACTTTTATGCTATTTACTTTTATTTCCATTTAATTTCATGTCATTTATATTCATGTCATTTACATTCTTACCATTTTTATTTTTGCCTTTTACTTTATGCCTTTTGCTTTTTTACTTCTTTTGTTTTATTGCTTCAAAAAGAACAAAAGCATTAGAAAATGGATAAAACCCTAAAAATATTTCATCTGATCTTATGTACTTTGTGTTACTATATCTTGCTTGTGGAGTATTTTTTACTTTGGACCTTGGGACGTAGTTCTTTACTTTGCTTAAAGTGATTGTATCTGACACTTTGTGATTCATCTGGACTTTTGAACTTCAATTCAAGACTTGGCTTTGTTCTGATAAAATTTGATCTTTACTTGAAGATTGAGAATTCTCTTTATGGATCTATGACCTTGACATTCATTTGGACCTTTTGGTGTTCCTTGGCTTCCATTGCTTGCTCTTCATGATTCATCTGCTTACATGTTAGCTCATTTTATTTGCTTATCTTGTTGCTTAATCCAAAAGGAAAGAAATGTTCATTTTGACCAATGTCAATTGCTTTCTCCATCTTGTGGTTAGTACATTTGTACACACAAAGGCTTTCTCTTAGGCTACCTTAGAATGAGACCTTTTATTTCACGTTATTTACTTTATGCATTAGGATAGTCTCTTTATCTCCTACCCACTTCTTCAATTTCAAAACTTCTCCCTATTTTCAAAAACTACTTTTTTCAAACTTCAAACCTTTTCTTAATAAACCTTGATCTTGTCAAGTGATCTCAAAAATATTTTTACTTGCTAATTGATAAAACACTTAAGCACATTCAAAATCTTTTCAAAACTACTAAAAAAGATAAGCATCATCAAATTTCTTTTTTTGCCTTTGTGCACTTTTCTTTTTAACCCTTTTCAAAAGATTGGATATTACTCTATTCTAGTAGTGACACAAACCACTATACTTCTACAATATGTTGTGAAGTAATTGACATTTTCCACTTGAATATTGAGATATTCTTGTGAGAAAGTCCAAGTAAAAGTTCTCCATATCAAGATGATGCAAATACTTACTTTCTCATACTTATGGGTAGTAAGTTGTGTTTTCCACTTAAATAAAATGAAATGTTTTTTCACTTTAAAATTAATTAAAAAACTTTTGAGGTTATTTTTAACACAAACTACGAGGCTCTTATTTCTTCATTACACGTGGAGGATACGTAGGCACAGGACTCTTGAAGTCTTGGCGAGTAAAAATAATAAAATAGTTTTTTCATCACCCCAATTTTTTTGCAAACAACCCGATTTTATCATAACACATATTTGCAAGAGGTTCCTATGGAGTACCATAGATGTAAGTGGTGCTAATACTTTCCCCTTGCATAACCAACCCATGTATCCATATATATCTTTTGTTTCATTTTCGTATTGGTTTTTCTCGATATTTTCCCTTTCCTTTGGAAACAATAAAGTTCAGTGGCGACTCTTGTTTTTTTCGAGTTAAGTTAATCAATAACTTAATCTTAATTTTTCTCGCCGCAAAAAATGTGATCACCTAGTGAATGATGCTTGCAATCATGATAATGTTGAGAACTAGTCACGTATTTAGAATTTACCCTTGATCGTGCATATCCCAAATGAGATGCTTATGTGAAGTAAAATTGGGATGTGGCACCAATGATTCGTGCCTCACAATGGGTTTGAGTCCCAACTATTGATTGTGTCCATGGAGGAGAGGTGAACGTCTAAGTGGGTTCGAGTCCCTTACGGTGAAAGATACACTAAGTCGGTTCGAGTCCCATATGACTAACGATTATTGTAGTGGGTTTGAGTCTAAGGAGAACCTGAATCCACAAGAAAGTCGAGTCACACAAAAATGCATGAATTGAGCCTTTCCCTAGACGTAGGCCCAGTATGGAAATGATGTTTTGTGATTTCGAATGGTGATTTATTGAGTTATGTGATCTCAAGTTACATGTTTCCATAATAAAAATATCCCTTAGATACTTAAGTCTCGCTCTATTGTGTAAGTGTACACAAGTATCCCAAGTTGAGGAGCTTGAGTTAGGGAATTGGATATAGTACCTTGTAGAGTTGAGTGAGTCCATAATATAGGGAACCCACTTATATTATTATCTCACCCCATTATTATTGTTTTTCAGGTGATTCTTTGTAGGTTGAAGGAAAGGACAAGGTTGACGGATGATGTTTTGAAGACTTTATAATCGTGATCTCCCGTTGTAGATTATATGTAATTGTAGACATTGAACATATATCTTAGTTTTTGTTTAGGCACTCTTGTGTATCATGTGCCATGGTTTTTTTTTGTGTACATGTATATATATAGAAATGTCGTAAGACACTTGTGTTGTATCAGTACCAATTAACATTGTGTATAATTTATTTTTTAGATGTATATTATATGGGTTATTATATTATACTCTTTGGATGCTTACTCTTACGGAAGGATTATTTTGATTATTTGATCCATTTTTTTTATTTTTTATTTTACCATTTTTTTAGACATTTATAGCTTTGATGGAGAAGCCACCAAGGATTATATTAACCGACCAAGATCCATGGATGAAAGAAGCAATCTCGCAAGAAATGTCATTAACAAAACATAGTTTTTGTATATGACAAATAACTTTCAATCTTAGTTCTTAGTTTAATGTTATACTTCGAGACAAATATAAAAAATGGAGTTTTGATTTGTATGAATTGTATAAGTTAGAGACATATGAAGAATTTGAGCATCAATGGCCAAAAGTTGTTGTTAAGTATAACTTGCAGATAAATAAACATGTGAAAGGATTGTATGAGATGAGATTATAAATTATGGGGAACTCACTTATCTTCTTGAATATTTCTTTAGTGGAATGGCAACCACTGGAAGATCAGATATTATTAACGCATTCATTAAAAGATTCATCAATTCTCACACAAGTTTGACTTAGCAAAGTAAGTATGACGAATTTGTTAAATTGTAATTCATAGGTGTCAAAAGAAGATTTGATTTGTTTAGATTTAAATAGATTTGAATTTAAATCTAGATTAGATTTGATTTAGTAAAGAGATATTTTGGGCTTGGGTTTAGCTTAGGGAGCAAGCTAACCTAAATCTATAAATAAGAGGGAGTAACCCTTATTTTTGTATTAAAGTCATTGAACTCATTCACAGTATTTTGCAGTTGCAAAGTGAATTAATAAAGTTTCCACAGTTTGTGGGCAGAATAGAAATTCTGCAGAAATATCTCCATTGTTCTTTTATTTGTTTGTTTCATAACTTATCATCAAGTGGTGGTCGAAATTCATCATAGTGTATTGGTGGATTTCCAACATCTGGTATCAAGAGCTTGTGTTTCGATTCAAGGGAAGTATCAATCAAGAACGATTGAAGAATTCAAGATGACAAGTTATGGGAATGCAAACTATCCAGCAACGCTGCCAATTCTGAAAGTTGACAACTATGAGAATTGGTGCAAGCAGATGAAAGTCCTATTAAGGTGTCAAGGCCTTTGGGACCTTGTAAAAGATGGAGTCGAAGCGCTTGGCGAAAACGCTTCAGAAGAAGAAAAGAAGAAATATACAGAATCTGAGAAACAGAGTTATAAAGCATTGTTTATAATTCATCAATGTGTCAGTCCAGACAATTTCGAGAAGATTGGTGATTCAGAATCTGCAAAAGAAGCTTGGGAGATCCTGGAGAAGTCTTTTGGAGGCGCTGAGAAGGTGAAAGAAGTGAGGTTACAAACTCACAAAAGGACCTATGAACTGCTTCAGATGGAAGACAGTGAAAACATATCTGATTTCTTCACTAGAGTTACAAAACTAGTGAATCAAATCAAGACATGTGGAGAAACATTAACAACAAGAGCTGTTGTTTCGAAGATCCTGAGATCCTTAGCCCCTAAGTTCGACCACATAGTGGTGGCGATAGAAGAAGGGAAAGACTTGTCGAAATTGACAAAGGAAGAGCTTCAAGGGACGCTCGAATCTCATGAACAAAGAATGAACGAAAGAGCTGCAGGAAAATCGAAGAGTGATGTAGCCTTGCAGGCACATTCAGCAAAAGAAACCAAAGGCAAAGGAAAGTATTTCGACAGAAGTAGAGGTGGCTACAACAAATCGAATGGTAGAGGAAACCAAATCGAAGGATACGTGTCGAATCAAAGAAGACCACACCACGGCAACCAAAGAGGTGGTGCTGCAAACAGAGGAAGAGGTGGTGGTCGAAAACCTGATAAGAGTCACATTCAATGTTATAATTGTCAGAAGTATGGTCACTATTCAAGTGATTGTCCAGAAAAACGAAAGAATCAAGAAAGTGATGCAAAGCTGGCAAAACATGAAGAAGAAGAAGAAGAGATGATGCTGATGGTCACAACAAGAGATGAAGATAGATTCAAGGACCAATGGTACTTGGATTCAGGATGTTCATCACATATGTCTGGAAGGAAAGACTGGTTCGTCAACATAAAACCCTCAACGAAAAATTTGGTAAAATTTGCAAATGACAACACACTAGCAGCTGAAGGTATTGGTGATGTTATGATCATGAGGAAAGATGGCAAGAAGTCAGTAATTTCGAATGTATTGTACATACCAGGCATGAAGAGCAATTTGCTCAGTATAGGGCAGTTGGTCGAAAAGAATTATAAAGTGTCAATCAAAGATAAGTTGATGAGAGTCGTTGATGCAAATGGGAGATTAATCTTGAAGGCTCCTATGTCTCAGAATCAAACCTTCAAGATTGAACTAAATGTGATGGAGCACAAGTGCCTTTCGACTGCAGCTAGTAGAGATGAATGGATATGGCATTATAGACTTGGTCATCTCAACTTCAGAGACATCAGAGATTTGAAGAGAAGAAATATGGTTTCAGGATTGCCTGAAATTGACATTCCAAACGAAGTATGTGAAGAATGTGTGCAGGCGAAGCAACACAAGAACAGCTTCAGCAAGGATGCAGGAAGCAGATCGAAGGCTAATCTCAAAGTCATATACTCTGATGTATGTGGACCAATTCAGGTGGATTCAATGGGAGGTAACAAATATTTTGTTACATTCATAGATGATTTCAGTCGAAAGCTATGGACTTACCTGATCAAGAAGAAAAGTGAAGTGTTCGAAGTATTTATCAAGTTCAAGTCCATGGTCGAAAGACAAAGTGGTCGAAAGCTCAAAGTTTTGAGAACTGATGGTGGAGGAGAATATGTGTCGAAAGATTTCGACAAATTATGTGAAAAAGAAGGGATTGTGCATGAGGTGGTGCCACCCTATACTCCACAGCAAAATGGAATTGCAGAAAGGAAAAATCGAACCATAATGAACATGGTGAGAAGTATGTTGAAAGGCAAGAATTTACCCAAAGAATTCTGGGGTGAAGCTGTTTCGACTGCAACATACATTTTGAACAGAAGTCCTACAAAGAAGCTAGAAGGAATTACTCCAGAAGAATGTTGGTCTGGTGTGAAGCCTAGCTTAAGTCATCTGAAAGTATTTGGATCTATTGCACATAGACATGTGCCAGATCAGTTGAGAAAGAAACTTGATGACAAGTCAAGTCAAATGATCCTAGTTGGATATCATTCGACAGGAGGCTACAAGTTGTTCGATCCAGAGAACAAGAAGATTGTGATCAGCAGGGACGTGATCATAGATGAGTTCAAAGAATGGGATTGGACTGCAAATGTCAAGAAAGATTCAGTGGGAATCTTATTCGAAGAGCCAGAAACTCAAGTCGAAAGAGAAGTTCGACAAGAGGAGCCAGCATATATACCCAGTACAAGCAGACCTCAAAGAAAAAGACGCATGCCTGCAAGATTGCAAGATTGTGTGATTACATCAGATGATGTAATAGATGATGAAGGTGAGCTGGTACATTATGCTTTCTATGCAGATGTCGAACCTGTTAATGCAGCTGAAGCATTAAAGGATTCGAAGTGGGTGAAAGCAATGAACGAAGAAGTAAAGTCTATCGAAGACAACAACACTTGGTCACTTGTTGAATTGCCTCAAGGCAAGAAGGCAATTGATGTCAAGTGGGTATACAAAGTGAAGACTAATTCGAAAGGTGAAGTAACTCGACACAAAGCAAGACTTGTGGCGAAAGGATTTCTACAGAAAGAAGGAATAGACTTCGACGAAGTTTTTGCACCTGTTGCTAGGATCGAAACAATCAGGTTGGTTGTTGGTCTAGCAGAAATCAACAGTTGGCACATATGTCAGATGGACATGAAGTGTGCATTCCTAAATGGACCCTTAGATGAAGAAGTTTATGTTAAACAACCAGTTGGGTTTGTGAAACATGACGAAGAAAGAAAGGTGTACAGGCTACATAAAGCCCTGTATGGTTTGAAACAAGCTCCAAGGGCTTGGAATAAGAAAATTGATAGTTTTCTAAGGGAGAAGGAATTTGTGAAGTGCATAACTGAACATGGAGTATATGTAAGAAGAAACAAGAGTAAATTGCTTATACTATGTCTCTATGTAGATGATTTGTTGATAACAGGTAGCTGCAAGAGTGAGATCGAAGACTTCAAAGTTGATCTTAGCAAGGAATTCGAAATGTCTGATTTGGGTGAGATTTCATATTTCCTTGGTATCGAATTCTACAAAAGCAGTAGAGATTTGATGATGCATCAAAGAAGATATGCAGGGGAAATTCTCAAGAGGTCTGAGATGGAAGAATGCAACTCAACTTCGACACCTCCAGAACCAAGACTACAACTGTCAAAAGATGCAGATGAAGATGATGTTGATCCAACCCAATACAGAAGACTTATTGGATCATTGAGATACCTTTGTCATACAAGGCCTGACTTAGCATACAGTGTAGGTATGGTAAGTAGATTCATGCAGAAGCCAAAGGTATCACATCTAGCAGCTGTGAAGAGGATACTAAGGTATCTCAAAGGAACTTTCGATTATGGCATTCTGTTTCCTGCAGTTGATAAAGGAAAAGAATGCAAGTTAGTGGGATACACTGATTCGAGTTGGTGTAGTGATGCTGAAGATCGAAAGTCAACAGCAGGATATGTGTTTATGCTAGGTGGTGCAACAATTGCTTGGAGTTCGAGAAAAGAACCAGTAGTAGCATTATCATCATGCGAAGCAGAATACATAGCTGCTTCTCTTTGTGCATGCCAAGCAACCTGGATGGTGAACTTGGTCGAAGAGATAACAGGGAAAAATCATGGAGCAATTACCATGAAGATAGACAACATGTCAGCTATCAACCTGGCGAAGAACCCAATAGCACATGGTCGAAGTAAGCACATCGAAATGAGGTTCCATTATCTTCGAGAGCAGGTAGCAGATGGGAAGATGAATTTGGAACACTGCAGAACTGAGAATCAGATTGCAGACATCATGACGAAGGGAGTGCAAGTCGAAGTATTCAGAAAGCTAAGGGCCATGATGAACATAGACAGTTTAGACACAATGAATTAGGTGGTGTGTTAAATTGTAATTCATAGGTGTCAAAAGAAGATTTGATTTGTTTAGATTTAAATAGATTTGAATTTAAATCTAGATTAGATTTGATTTAGTAAAGAGATATTTTGGGCTTGGGTTTAGCTTAGGGAGCAAGCTAACCTAAATCTATAAATAAGAGGGAGTAACCCTTATTTTTGTATTAAAGTCATTGAACTCATTCACAGTATTTTGCAGTTGCAAAGTGAATTAATAAAGTTTCCACAGTTTGTGGGCAGAATAGAAATTCTGCAGAAATATCTCCATTGTTCTTTTATTTGTTTGTTTCATAACTTATCATCAAGTGGTGGTCGAAATTCATCAGTGTATTGGTGGATGTCCAACAGAATTTTCAACTATATTAGTACTCATTATTTATAATTATTTTTATTAAATCTTTTTAATTAATTTCATGTTGATATAGCAATTGATGATATTAAGAAAAAAGAAGAGCTTGGTATCATGATAGAAAAGTGAAAAGAGTCAAATATGAAGTTGATTCGACTGTTTCAAGAGAAAGTTCATAGTGTTCTAACACGTTTTTATTTTCAAATGTTTTAATATGAGTTTGAAAGGTCTATTCAATATTCAATTCATCACGAGAATGGTAATTTGTTGGTATTTTAGTATTATAAAAATAATAATAGTACGAAATATGAAGTCTTTTGGGAAGGCAAGACTGCTACATGTAGTTGCAAGCTCTTTGAATTTGGGGGATATTGTGTCGCCACATTCTTAGTATTTTTCTTCATAAAGATTTTCATGATATCTCTTATGACTAATTTCCATCATGTTTGGCGACTTTAAGCATCACACGAAGATTATGAAGTAGTTGAGGATCAAATAATAAATTACAAAAATGAAGCTGAAAAAGATTTAAAGGTGAAAAAGAGTTATCTCATAATATGAATTCTTATGGACTATGCAAAGGTTAAGAACATAACATTGTTACATGTCCCTAAAATAAATAAAAAAGTCAAGGAAGAAAAAAAGTTGTGAAGATGCAAATTTAATTCCAATTCTTCATTCAAAAACTAAGGTACGATTTATTATGAAATTCATTAAATTTATAATTTAATAAGATTAGGTATATTTGTTAGTAATTAAAATTAATTTTTTTATTTATATTTTTCTCCTTCTAATAGAAAATATTGATGATATATCATGGATTGGTAGAAAATGAGTTGGTGACACAAGTATGGAGATTCAATTATACTTTGTTTAAGTATATTGTTTTTTTTTTTTTTTGGATTTTATCAAAACATTCGAATCTTTGTGTTTTATATTCAAATTGAATATGAATATTTATTGAGTTTTTAATTTAATTTTATTTCTAATTTATTGTGAGTTTTTTTTTTGTTTATAATTTCTTAAAGAAATAGTGCTACTGATAAAATAAGTCTTTTTGTGATAATTAATAACAATAAATATCTTTGGATGTGTTTCAAAATGATAAAAAAAAGTGCAAGTGAGTAAATGAACAATGAATGCATGAGAAATAGTTCTACATGGAAAGTAACACTCACTCTGAAAGCCTTTATGAAGGGTTATTTTCATTTACTCAACAAAATAGATAAAAAGGATAAAGTATCATATGGATAATTATGGTGGTCTCAAATCTTATGTCACTTGTCTTCTCCATACACCCATCATCGGTGAAACCAGCGCTGGTTCTGATGGCATGGATATAGAGATGCTAGTGGCAGCTTTTAGGTGGAACTTGAGCACTTTGGCACAATGCATCAGAGAAATAGGGTGCTAGTGGCACTTTGTTAATGGTCGTTGTTCTTGTTTTTGTGGTTGTTTCTTAAGTTTGACTTTTGAATTAGAAAATAGGAAACATTCCGTGAAGTGTTACAAAATGCAAATACCAATGTTTGAAAAGTGTTGTAGTAGGCAAAGTAGTAGAACGCTTGAAAAGTGTTGCTATAGGAGAAATCATACATTTAGTAAAAATGTTACTGAAATGGTGTATTTCATTAAGGGTCGCAACCTTGTGAAACAACACTACTTTGGCATATAATTTGAGCATTCCTGATTTAGAAAAATATATTACAAAAATATATTCTCTACATATAAAATTCATGATTTTATCTTCCCTACTCTCGAGTTTTCATCGATCTTGTGCAAACTCGAGTATATGCTAAATTATAATGAGTATTCTTGCATGTATACTTTAAGATATTCTGAGAGTGCTTAAAATACTATAAGGAAAGTGATTCATTCATGATTCAAGCTTGGATCCATTCAACTTAGAAATACTATAAGGAAAGTGATTCATTCATGATTCAAGCTTGGATCCATTCAACTTAGAAGCATTATCTAATAGTCAGATAGTATCTCAAATTATGGCTACTGAGGCTTCAGTTTCAAGAATTAAAGAGATGAAGATGGACCTTATCAAGTTGGATATTTTCGATGAAAGATGTTTCACCCACTAGCAAGACAGGATGATATTTCTTCTGACTTCTCTGAAGATTCATTATGTCTTACATCCTGATTTGACATTAATTATAGTACATACATAAGATGACTCTGATGAAGTCAAGAAGAAATACAAGAAATGAAAGGAAGACAAATTGTTATGATGTTGACATATTCTAAACACATTATCCAATCGTGTATATGACCTCTACACTGATACCCAATCTATAACAGAAATCGGGAAAGAACTCGAATCCAAATTCAAGGGTGAAGAGGAAGGTGCAAAAAAATTAATATCTAAATACTCTAATTAAAATATTGGATTTAAATCCTATTCTTGCACAAGTACACGAGTTATAGGTTCTCGTAAACAAAATAAACATTGTAAAAATAGACATTCCATAAGCTTTCCAAGTTGGTTGAATTATTGCAAAATTGCCACCTTCATGGAAAGGCTACAGGAAGAAATCGCTGCATAGTTTTAAGGACTTCTCACTAGAGAAAATTCAGAAACATCTTTGAATCTAGGAGGAATTGAAGGATAAAGAGAAATCTAAATCCGTTGGATTTTCTAAAGCCAACATCGCCAGTGCAAAAGGAAAGAAGAAACATGATGGAATGAAGAACCATATTGGACCTAAAAATAAATGTAATAAGTTCAAGAGTTCTAGCGGGCCAAAAAGACCCAGAGGAGGATGCTACGTGTGAGGAAAAAATGGACACTGTGCTTGAGATTGGAGGCACGACAAGACCAAAAACGAGACAAATATTGTTCATGCTAATGACGACATAATCGATACAGTGAGCAAAATTATGACAATTTAAGTCAATGTACAAGGATGGTGGTATGATACCATACATGTCTTGTATGACAAAGCATCATTCGAAACCTATTCCAAACTAAATGATGGGCACAAACTACAAATGAGAAATGAAGTACGATATAGGGATGTTGGAATGGGATTTGTCGAACTCAATTTCACTTCCACAAAGAAAGTTACTCTTGTCAATGCACTTCATCTGCCCAATATAAATATGAACCTTTTTAGTAGGGACCTTTTGGGACAATTGAGCATTAAATATGTATATGAATCAGTCAAACTAATATTGACTTGAAACAATGTATTTGTAGGAAATGGATATTCCACTAATGGAATGATCAAACTTTGTACTACCGACAATGTTATTATTAAAATTTTGAATTATGCTTATATGTTTGAATATGTTTCTTTGTGTCATAATAGATTAACACATATTGGTATTAGTACTATGTAGAGACTAATTAAATCTGACTTGATCTCATGTGCTACTAATGATTTCAAAAAATGTGAAATATGTGTTAAATCAAAGATGAACAAGAAACCTTTCAAAAGTGAAGAAAGAAATACAAACTTGCTTGATCTTATGCATTCTAATTTATGTAAACTTAATGTCATGCTAAGCCGTGGGGGAAATAGATTTTTCATTACCTTTGTCGATGATTGCTCTAGGTTCACACATGTATATCTTTTAAAGTATAAAGATGATGCCTTCGATGCCTTTACAACTTATTGAAATTCTGGTAGTCAGATCTCAGATGTCCTAAGAGATGTCGAGATACTGATCTCTGAACAACAACGCAATGGACAAAGTAAAACAATAATCAAAATTGTGTAGAAAGTAAACAACACACATAATTGTTAACCCAGTTTGATGTGCAATAACACCTACTCTAGGGGATACCAAGCTAGGAAAGAAATCTACTAAATAGTATCAATTTAAAGCCAAACTCCCCCGTTTACAAGTTCTCACTTAATCACTACATGTGTTATATTTCTACCTAAGACTCACCTAGGTATGAGACCCCTCTCACTCCCCTTACAGTCATAAATAGTGACAAGAACACAATTCAAATGAGTTAGAAGACAAACTTAAAAAACAAAAAATCACTATATACTTAGAAGCTTAAGAGTAATTAACAATCAAGAAGGAAACACACTCTAATAAACAAAATTCACTCTTGCTTAAAATCTTATGAGTGATTCGCAATTACAACTCAACTTGCAGTCCAACTAAAGTAAGAAATAATACAAGAGTGGCTCACAATAAACAATGAATATATGGCTCATATCTTATCTAGGAATCTTCTTTTTATAACCTTTTTATGAGTTGGATTGGGCTTTAAAAATGCAGCAAAAAGACTGCACAAATTCTGCAAAAACTTCTCCATGAAAATAAGTCTTCAATCATTAGTTTCCTAAAATGTCTCATCATTTAGAAAACTTGAATAATTTGAATACCAACCTATATCTCAGATTTCTCAGTATTGGACGCCACATATGATTACTAAATATTTCTAAAATATTCAACATTTATAACATACTAACAAAATCTAAAAGTCCAACTGTAAGAGTCACGATGTCGAATGATCAGGATATGGCATCTTGTTCAACATGTTCTCTCTGCAAGTTAGAAAATCATATTTAACATGTTGCTGCCTAATTTGTTTTACTAAAATTAATGCCAATCATACAAATAAAGAATTAACAATCTCCCCCTTTAGCAAATTTTGGCTAAAAAAAATAAACAAATTATAATTCAGATTTTAGCAACAACAAGTTTGAATAAAATATAAAACAGAAGTCAAATAGTGATCATACACTCATCAAATATATCTCTCAACTTGGGACATTAAAAGCAGAAATAAATGTCAGAGAGCTAGTCTTCAGAAGCTACTAAACACTTCAACATATAGAAATAGTATTCTCATGATGGTTGATGTCAGGATATAATGTTCTACATCTCTTCACATCAGTCCAAATAACTCAGTTACAATACATCAAACTCACCACCACGGTTCGACAAACTCAGGATGAAAGGAAAAGAAAGTCCTGAAGTCATTTGGTGTACATGAGGAAGAAGATAACTTACACTCCCCCTCAACCCAGGAACCTTTACTTTCCACTGAGGGATAAATATTCCTCTCAGGGGGAATAAGAAAACCCTTAAAAGCCAACCAAACACCAACTTGCACTATCCATATGAGGACTCAAGAGTGCAGATTCTAGCTCCGGGTAACTCAGAACACAAGACAAAATTGTGTATATAACTCAGATCACAAGACACAAAAACAATAAAGAGCATACTCAGATACGAGTATCCTACCCAAAACCCTTGCAAAACAAACACGAACAAACTCCAGAAAAGAAGAACAATAGGAACAAGAACAGAAACATAACATTTCTCCCCATTTTAGCCAAAAATTGAGAAACAAAGCAACCACAAAACCATACCTAAACATTACTTACCCATACCCGGACAAAATCCATAAGTACTATTATGAAAGAAACCAAACACAAGATGATAGAAGGGAAGAGATGACCTCTTTTAAGAACTGAGCAGTTACTTAGGAATTAATGATCCTTGACTGTGACAATGGTCTTTGTCAAAGATAATGTTATTTGAGGAAGATAACTGCACCAAAAGTAAATATGCACCGTCCAAGTCAGTTTTGAATGGTTTTATTTACTCTAGATTGTTTCTCCTGGAAATGATAGTTCTAATAAATTTGCATGCATAGTCAACAAACATTATTCACACTTCCCCAAGACATGTACTTGGTTACACCGTCAAAAATACTCCCTTGTTTGTCTAAAAAGAAATAAGTCTTAAACTATGTCCTAACATCGAGTCAAACCTTGTATACTTTCCCTTGTCTTCTCAAAGTAGATCAAAACTCCTTCAGTAATCAGTAAAGGATGTTTCACAGAGATTTCCTGTAATCAACTATAGACGCACATGTTCTAAACCATACTTATAATGCCTTCTGTAACACCCCACTTTCCCAAAAAGAATAATTATAATAAAATATATGAAATATATCATAGTACACAAGTAAGATGTTGTTGTACCCCGAAATTTGCCCTCTCACTTATCAAGAATTTTCTCACAAGATCTCCTTGGGCTCAAGACTGCACTAGGGTTGATCAGCTCAAGACACCTCCTTAAGCACTGATGACCAAAATTAGGGTTTGAGATTATACAAGGATATTTGAACTTTCAATGCTTCATATTACTTTCATGGATCATTATAGACCCCAAGATTACTCATATCAAGTTTCAAGCTTTGGATCACACTTTTGCTCAGTCAATTGAGCAGTTGACCTAAAAATCAGCTGTATTGGGGAAAAAGTCAACTATGGCCAATTTATAGTCAAACTTCATAATTTTTGATCCACATCAACATTTTAAACTCATATATATCATTTGATCAATTTTGGACAACAATTCCTCAAGAAATTTGATCAAATCTTCAAAAGGGCAAAATGGTCAAAATTAGGGTTTTGACTGGGAAATGGCAATTTCTAATTTTTGACCTAGCAAATGTTCAATTGGTTTAAGGAATGATCTCAAGAGTCCAATTGCATCATTTTGACCTAATTACATGGCTCAAAACATTGATCAAGTCCAATGGATTGACAGATGAATTTTCAATCAATTGATCAAAAGTCAATTGTATACTGGAAAGTCAAACTTTGACTTTTTTGGTCAAATTCAAATGCCAAAGATCACAATTCATCAAAGCATGTCAAAATATGAAGCTTATTCATCAAGAAATCAAAAATTCAAAAATTCATTTTGAAAAGTGAAAACTTATAAACTTAGAAATTTTTCTAAGTGTTGGAAATTTCTTATTTTTTCACAACTTTGAGCAAAATTTTCAACATGATGCAAGATTATTCAAGAGAAACTTCCAACATGAAAGTTGTATTTCTCCACGAAATCTACAACTTTCCTTTAAACAACTCTTTACAAAATTTCTTGGATCTCAAGTTATAATTTTAAGAATACATGGTCATGAAACAAAACACTTAGTGAAAATTTTGCCCTAATTTGGTCAAGATTTTGACCCAACTTCATGGCACTTTTTCATATATTTCCAAGGGGAATCTTCAAAAGAAATTCAAATATAGGTTTTATAGAACATTACAAGCTTTCTAAAATGTCCAAGAACTCCTTGAGATCGTTTTTGAGTAGGGAGAATCGAAGAGATGAAGTTAGGGTTTTATCACTTGAATTACAAGGCATTTTGTGATGAACAAAATTCAAATTCAAAGTTGTGCTGCATAAACTTTACTTAGCAGGCCTCAAACTTGTTAGGAACTCCATAATTAATTGCTTTCACAGTTGTTAGAGGTCTCATTTCAAGCATTCAATGCAAGGCCATGCTTTATATCCATTTTGGGAAGAAAGTGCACATTGCCATTTTGATAAAGTGACTTATGCACAAAACTTATTCTTTAGCCTTGCACTTGTTCTCTTATGATGATACAAGTCCTATAACTCATGAGAAACTTGTTAGACACTTACAATCACTCAGCCCATGCTTGTACCTCCTCTTGAAACTTGTTTTCCCATTTTTCTTGAAAATTAAGTAACCTAACAATTAGCTGAAAACTTGTACTTCTGATTGTCCAAGGCTCTCAAACTCTTTTTTTTATACATACACAAACCATTTTCCCCAAATCCCACGCATGCTTGACCCCTAAAAACACCAAGAGCTCAGAATCACATCTCATACCTCCATTTTCACATAAATTGACCAAAAACTTGAAACTCATAACTCCCTCGTGCGTTTTCAAGCCTCTTTGTTCCTAAAGCTTATAAACATCATTTAGAACTGATCCCACACCCTGTTACAAGACTAACATCATTAACACCATACTCCATTTTCAAAAATAGAGCTTTGCACTTGGACTTCTCCAGAACTCCTCAGGTACTTTCAGCTCAAGCTAAGCATCTCATTAGCTTCCTGGGGACTTGAGGAAGCTAACCCAATCATTGGAACTCACTGAAAGCTTCTCAAACTCCAAACCCGATACCCTCTTGCAAGGTAAGTTTTCTAACATTGGAACTTTTCATACAGGCATCACCAATGATTTATTTGTTAATGAAACATGTAGATATCATTGCCCTAAAGCTAACCATGTTCAATGTTTTCATTAATTTTGTTTGAGCTTAGAGAATTTTAAGATTGAAATTTCTGAGATTTTTAGGATTCAGATTAGGGCCAATGAAATTCATGTTTGTCTTTGATCTATAGCTTTAATGCTTTATATTTCTGAAATCGTGAGGAAATTTGCTACAAGTTTCATGTTTACAGTTTTCATTTTTGTTGAGAAATGAACAAGTTATTGTTAGTGTGGCTGGAGGTTGAAGATGAATTGTAAATCAGGGGGCGTTTTGTTTCATTTATTTATTGTTTTGCTTATGTAAATGGATGTATAGCCACCCTGTAGCACCCTCTAAAACCCCGCATAAAATTTCGTAAATAATTAAAATCATATTTTCAGAGTACATGTATTAACGAGGATGTCACAATTCTCTTTTAATAAAAACAAGTTTCTGTCATGCATAACATATAAGCAACTCATACATGTTTACACAGCGGAATATTATATTTAATAAAACCAAAGTTATAATATTTTCAATCATCAGGGGTTAACACCTGGGATATATCAACATCATATTATAACCAAATACTAAGGAAATAAACGAGTCTGACTAAAGCAGCTCGACGAACAAACGTTCCCGGAGTTACAACTATCAGAGCATGACCCGGACAATACTTAAATCGAAATAAACTAGAAACAGCAAGTCTTCGCCAATCATCTGAGTGAAGCTCCTCAATCTGAAATGTTCAACAGTAAGGGTGAGCATCTCAATTATACCTTTGATTATACGTTCATAACAATCAATTCAGAAAAACCATAAGCATCACCCAAACAGTTAGCATGTTTCATAGTTTACGAAAACCTTTACAATTCATATATTCATAATATATTACTTTTCATACTTATAATTAACATCAAACATCATTAACAATTCAGCAACAATACATGCATACAATCAATTAAATACAACATTGGAAAATCATCCATTCATGTTATATTCAATATAATGCAACACACCCATGCATGTGGTACCATTTTACCGCCCCTTTATATCTAGGGTCACGGACAACTCACCGTTCCATTATATCACGGACACGGCTACCACCTCAACGTTCCATTAAATCGCGGACACGTATATTGGCCACCATGTTAATTCCACACAATGGGAATTAACAAATGCAACATGATATGTAAAGTATGTAACACTCAGCATACTATTAACATCAATAAAACATATCATGCAACATCAGCAACATCAATCATAACAGGATATGGATAGCATGTAATCACTCAGCATACTATTAAACATCAACCAATCATATCAAGTTATATCATAATTCATGCTTGATAACATCATCTCAAAGCATGACAATAAAATCTATGTAGTGTTGGTATCATAACATACAAACGTTACTCGATACAAGCATCAACAACACTAGGAAATCAATAAGCAGCATATTCAAAATATATAAAACACTGCACATCAAAACAGAATCAATTCCGTACATAACAGCATGCACAGAAAACAGAATTCAGAAGCCAACACAGGAGCTCAACACGGGTGCCCGTGTTGAGCAACACGGCCCGTGTGGAAATGTGTCCAGAAACACATTATTTTTACCAATACAGAAGATCAACACGGGTGCCCGTGTTGAGCAACACGGCCCGTGTTGAGGAGCGCATGCAGAATATTCCTGTACCTGCAGCATGCTCAGAACAGCAACCAAACACGAAAAATACCAGCCAAAACGTGCATTTCGGTACATAACGACATCAATTTTGCATAACTCAAAGCAACACATCAATTGGAAACACAATTCCCTTCTACGTTAGTCAAGTTCCAATCTTAAGGACAGCATTACTTCACTTAAGGTCTTATTTTTCAAATCATACACAACTCAGAATTTTCGTCTCAAAACATCCTATTTTATCCACAATTCTTTCATCAACAACAAGTTTTATAAAATTGACCTTAAGTTACATATTACCCGTCCTTTAGGGAAATCCTAACAACATTGAGGTTATCCCTAGAATTACCTAAGGGAAACTCCCGATCATACAAATATACTCCAAATCCACCATAGGAACCTAAAATCCCTAATTGATTCATAAAATTTGGGAACCTAAACCTTTTCTAACAAGGTTCAACCCTAAGGTTATTGATCCCTAAGAACATCTAAAAAATTGGGGTTTCTCCCTACGATTATCCAAAATCAATCGTACCTAAACCCATAAGCAAAAGTAAATCGAGTAGTAGCCCCCCTTACCTTGTCAAATTGCAGCTTTGAACTCTTGAGCAATTGTTCTTCGTTCTTCAGAGCTCCAATCCCAAATATCTCCAAATTCTGTTTTATCGTGAAAAGTGAGAAAATAACTTAAGTTCCAAAATATATATCCTTATTTCTTTTGCACCCCCACTCTTTACTAACGACATCCAAGCCCAATAACTTAAAAACCCAATATTTTCTTATTTCTTTTATTTTCTTCAAATATTCCAAAATAAATAATTCTTTTTATTTTATTAATTCTAATAAAATAAATTCCCAATTAAATAAATCAAATAATTAAAACTGGGGTGTTACAACTCTCCCCCACTAAAAGAGTTTTCTTCCTCGAAAACATACCTTAGACGAACAGTTCCGGATAAGCCTCTTTCATCTGGCTCTCCAGTTCCCAAGTAATATTTCCATCTGCTGGACCTCCCCAAGTAACCTTCACTAATGCTATCTCTTTACCTCTTAACTGTTTCACTTCCCGATCTTCTATCCTCACAGGCAATGTTTCTACTGTCAGGTTATCTCTCACCTGTACATCATCTACTTGGATTACATGAGATGGGTCTGGAATGTATCTCCTCAACTGAGAAACATGAAAAACATCGTGCAAATTCGCAAGTCTCGGAGGTAAAGCAATACGATAAGCAACTTCTCCAACTCTCTCTGTAATCTGAAACGGACCAATAAAACGCGGAGTCAACTTCTTAGATTTCAACGCTCGACCAATACCCGTCATCGGAGTAACTCTCATAAACACATGATCTCCAGCACTGAATTCTAAATTCTTCCTCTTCTTATCATGATAACTTTTCTGAAGACTCTGAGAAGCTCTCATCTTCTCTTGAATCAATTTGATCTTTTCAGTAGTCTGCTGAACAATCTCTGGCCCAATTATTGAACTCTCTCCAGATTCATACCAACACAAAGGCGTTCTACACCGTCTACCATACAATGCCTCAAACGGAGCCATACTAATACTTGAATGGTAACTATTGTTATAAGTAAATTCAATCAATGGCAAATAGATATCCCAAGCTCCACCCTTCTCTAAAACACAAGCACGCAATAAATCTTCTAACGATTGAATCGTCCTCTCCGTCTGTCCATCAGTCTGAGGATGGTAAGCTGAACTCAACCTCAACTTAGTACCCAAAGCCTTCTGCAATCCTTCCCAAAATTTCAAAGTGAATCTCGGATCTCTATCTGACACAATACTAGAAGGAACTCCATGCAAACTCACTATTTTCTCAATATACAACTGGGCCAATCTCTCCATTGAGTAATCCATTCGCACCGGTATAAAATGAGCAGACTTAGTCAGTCTATCCACAACAACCCATATCGCTTCACAATTCTTAGGAGTCCTCGGCAACCCGGATACAAAATCCATAGAAATACTATCCCACTTCCATTCTGGAATAAACATCGGTTGCATAAATCCAAACGGCTTCTGATGCTCGATCTTCGATTTCTGACAGATTAAACATGCATACACAAATTCAGCTATTTCCTTTTTCATTCCCGGCCACCAAAACAATTTCTTCAAATCATGATACATTTTCGTGGCACCCGGATGAATACTCATCCCACTGCGATGTCCTTCCCCTAATATACTCTTCTTGATTTCTGCAACATCAGGAACACAAACTCTATCGCCAAATCTCATAACATCATTTTCATCAATTCTAAACTCACCACCTTGACCTTGTTTGATCAATGTCAATTTATCAACTAAATTAACATCAGATTTCTGCCCGATCCTGATCTCTTCTAGAATACCACTAGTAAGTTTCAACATACCCAAACGAACACACTTCGGAGTACTTTCACATATTAAACTCAAATCTCGGAATTGTTCAATTAACTCCAATTCACGAACCATCATCATAGACATATGCAAGGATTTCCTGCTCAAAGCATCTGCAACCACATTTGCCTTACCAGAATGGTAATTCAAACCAAAATCATAATCTTTGAGAAATTCCAACCACCTTCTTTGCCTCATATTGAGCTCTTTCTGATCGAAAAGATACTTCAAACTCTTATGATCACTATACACTTCAAATCTCGAACCATACAGATAATGTCTCCACAATTTCAAGACAAACACAACTGCTGCTAACTCTAAGTCATGAGTAGGATAGTTCCTTTCATGAACCTTCAACTGTCTCGAAGCATACGCAACTACCTGTTGATTCTGCATTAGAACTCCACCTAATCCCATCAGAGATGCATCACAATAAACCACAAAAGATTCCACCGGATTCGGCAAAATCAGAATAGGAGCACTAGTCAATCTCCGCTTTAATTCTTGGAAACCTTTCTCACAATCAGAATCCCAAATAAACGCTTGTCCTTTATGAGTCAACTTCGTCAACGGCAATGCTAACTTTGAGAATCCTTCGATAAACTTTCTGTAATAACCTGCAAGACCAAGAAAACTTCTGATTTCAGAAACAGTCTTCGGCGCTTCCCACTGGGATAACGCTTCTACTTTTGTAGGATCCACTGCAATACCATCCTTAGAAATCACATGTCCAAGAAAACTAACTTCATTCAGCCAGAACTCACATTTGGACAACTTTGCATACAACTTCTTATCTTTCAACAACTCTAACACAATTCGGAGATGTTCCGCATGCTCTTCGTCATTCTTGGAATAAATCAGAATGTCATCAATAAATACCACAACAAACTTATCCAGATACGGATGAAAAATCATGTTCATGTACTCCATGAAAACACCAGGCGCATTAGTAACTCCAAACGGCATAACAGAATATTCATAATGCCCATACCTCGTTCGAAAAGCAGTCTTTTGAATATCTTCCGCTTTCACACGAATCTGATGATATCCAGATCTCAAGTCAATCTTACTGAATACACTGGCTCCAATTAGCTGATCCATTAAATCATCAATCCTCGGTAATGGATACCGATTCTTAATGGTTACCTTGTTCAATTGCCTGTAATCAACACACAGTCTCATAAAACCTTCTTTCTTCTTGACCAACAATACCGGAGCACCCCAAGGCGAAACACTCGGACGAATAAACTTCTTCTCCAGTAAATCTTCCAACTGACTCTTCAATTCAGCCAACTCAGATGCAGACATACGATATGGTGCCATCGACACCGGTCTCATACCAGGAATCAAATCTATAGAAAATTCCACTTCTCTCTCAGGAGGTAACTCACCAACATCATCAGGAAAGACTTCTGGAAAATCACACACCACTGGCAATTCACCACTCCTGACCTTTCCTATTGCATCTAACGAAGCAAGTAACATAAACACATTAGCACCGTCTTCCATTGCTTCTTGTACCTGCCTAGCAGTCATAGTCAAATTCTCGACACCAACTGCCTCTGGGAAAATCACCGTCTTAGCAAAACAGTTCAGATGGACCCGGTTGAATTCCAACCAGTTCATCCCAAGGATAATATCAATTTGTTCAAGCGGTAGGCACACTAAATCCATACCGAAACCTCTACCAAAAATCTCAATAGGACAATTCCTACATACTAGTGAAGTTGTCACTGAACCCGATGCAGGAGTATCAATAACCATGCTACCTCGCATATCAGATATGTCTAGTTTCAACCTCTCAGCACAATCCAAGGAAATGAAAGAATGAGCTGCACCAGTATCAATAATTGCAACTAAAGGTGTGCCATGAATAAAACACGTACCTTTAATCAATCGATCCTCTGGAGTAGTCTCAGATCCAGACAAAGCGAACACTTTTCCACCTGACTGATCCTTCTTAGGCTTAGGACACTGCGGATGAATGTGACCTTCTTCGCCACAATTGTAACAAGTAACAGACTTCCCTTTGAAATCAATAGACAAATGACCAGTCTTTCCACATTTATAGCACTTCTTCTCATCACTCTTGCAATCTCGAATATGATGACCAAACTCACCACACCTGTAGCATCTGATAGGAGCCTTAGAATCTCCCCCACTAGGCCTTTTCCATCCACCTGCTTTCTGGTTACCTCTACCATATGGCTTGCCACGGTCCATATGTTGCTTTCTTCTCTTATCAACAGCCCCACGAGAGTGAGACGACCTAGTCTTGGTAATATCTTCTTCCAAGATCCTGCTACAATCCACCAGATCAGAAAATCTACGAATACGCTGGTACCTGATTCCCTGCTTAATCTCATCTCGGAGACCATTCTCAAATTTGATACACTTAGAGAATTCTCCAGCCTCATCATTGTTGTAGTGCGCATAATACTTTTCCAACTCCGTGAACTTAGTAGCATACTCACTAACAGTCATGTTGCCCTGCTTAAGCTCCAAAAATTCAATTTCCTTCCTTCCCCGAACATCTTCAGGAAAGTACCTCCTCAGAAAAGCCCTTCTGAAGTTAGCCCAAGTCAGTGCCTCTCCATCCTGAACCATTTCAGTCCTTGTTGCAACCCATCAGTCGTCGGCCTCTTCTGCCAACATATGCGTACCATATCTGACTTTCAGATCTTCAGCACAATCAATCACACGGAAAATCCTTTCGATTTCCTTCAGCCACTTCTGAGCACCTTCAGGGTCATGTGTACCTTTGAACAACGGAGGATTGTTCCTTTGGAAGTTCCCCAATTGCCTATCAGCACCAATCACGCCTCCATTTGGATTTCCAGCAAGTACACCAGCTAACATCCCCAAAGCCTCAGCGAGTGCAACATCATTTCGTCCGTTACCTCTTCCAGCCATATTCCTGAGAATTAAAACATACTCCTCATCAGAATACAGTATCGACAGTGTTGCCTTATACTAATCGCATACAAAAGGAATGACTGACTCAAGACTCTGGTCGCAACGACCGACTATGCTCTGATACCACTATTGTAACACCCTCTAAAACCCCGCATAAAATTTCGTAAATAATTAAAATCATATTTTCAGAGTACATGTATTAACGAGGATGTCACAATTCTCTTTTAATAAAAACAAGTTTCTGTCATGCATAACATAGAAGCAACTCATACATGTTTACACAGCGGAATATTATGTTTAATAAAACCAAAGTTATAATATTTTCAATCATCAGGGATTAACACCTGGGATATATCAACATCATATTATAACCAAATACTAAGGAAATAAACGAGTCTGACTAAAGCAGCTCGACGAACAAACGTTCCCGGAGTTACAACTATCAGAGCATGACCCGGACAATACTTAAATCGAAATAAACTAGAAACAGCAAGTCTTCGCCAATCATCTGAGTGAAGCTCCTCAATCTGAAATGTTCAACAGTAAGGGTGAGCATCTCAATTATACCTTTGATTATACGTTCATAACAATCAATTCAGAAAAACCATAAGCATCACCCAAACAGTTAGCATGTTTCATAGTTTACGAAAACCTTTACAATTCATATATTCATAATATATTACTTTTCATACTTATAATTAACATCAAACATCATTAACAATTCAGCAACAATACATGCATACAATCAATTAAATACAACATTGGAAAATCATCCATTCATGTTATATTCAATATAATGCAACACACCCATGCATGTGGTACCATTTTACCGCCCCTTTATATCTCGGGTCATGGACAACTCACCGTTCCATTATATCGCGGACACGGCTACCACCTCAACGTTCCATTAAATCCCGGACACGTATATTGGCCACCATGTTAATTCCACACAATGGGAATTAACAAATGCAACATGATATGTAAAGTATGTAACACTCAGCATACTATTAACATCAATAAAACATATCATGCAACATCAGCAACATCAATCATAACAGGATATGGATAGCATGTAATCACTCAACATACTATTAAACATCAACCAATCATATCAAGTTATATCATAATTCATGCTTGATAACATCATCTCAAAGCATGACAATAAAATCTACGTAGTGTTGGTATCATAACATACAAACGTTACTCGATACAAGCATCAACAACACTAGGAAATCAATAAGCAGCATATTCAAAATATATAAAACACTGCACATCAAAACAGAATCAATTCCGTACATAACAGCATGCACAGAAAACAGAATTCAGAAGCCAACACAGGAGCTCAACACGGGTGCCCGTGTTGAGCAACACGGCCCGTGTGGAAATGTGTCCAGAAACACATTATTTTTACCAATACAGAAGATCAACACGGGTGCCCGTGTTGAGCAACACGGCCCGTGTTGAGGAGCGCGTGCATAATTTCCTGTACCTGCAGCATGCTCAGAACAGCAACCAAACACGAAAAATACCAGCCAAAACGTGCATTTCGGTACATAACGACATCAATTTTGCATAACTCAAAGCAACACATCAATTGGAAACACAATTCCCTTCTACGTTAGTCAAGTTCCAATCTTAAGGACAACATTACTTCACTTAAGGTCTTATTTTTCAAATCATACACAACTCAGAATTTTCGTCTCAAAACATCCTATTTTATCCACAATTCTTTCATCAACAAGAAGTTTTATAAAATTGACCTTAAGTTACATATTACCCGTCCTTTAGGGAAATCCTAACAACATTGAGGTTATCCCTAGAATTACCTAAGGGAAACTCCCGATCATACAAATATACTCCAAATCCACCATAGGAACCTAAAATCCCTAATTGATTCATAAAATTTGGGAACCTAAACCTTTTCTAACAAGGTTCAACCCTAAGGTTATTGATCCCTAAGAACATCTAAAAAATTGGGGTTTCTCCCTACGATTATCCAAAATCAATCGTACCTAAACCCATAAGCAAAAGTAAATCGAGTAGTAGCCCCCCTTACCTTATCAAATTGCAGCTTTGAACTCTTGAGCGATTGTTCTTCGTTCTTCAGAGCTCCAATCCCAAATATCTCCAAATTCTGTTTTATCGTGAAAAGTGAGAAAATAACTTAAGTTCCAAAATATATATCCTTATTTCTTTTGCACCCCCACTCTTTACTAACGACATCCAAGCCCAATAACTTAAAAACCCAATATTTTCTTATTTCTTTTATTTTCTTCAAATATTCCAAAATAAATAATTCTTTTTATTTTATTAATTCTAATAAAATAAATTCCCAATTAAATAAATCAAATAATTAAAACTGGGGTGTTACACACCCCAGTGGTAGAAGCGCGCGCATGTAACCTTTGGGACCTGGGTTCGAGCCTCAGTGGTACCCTTTTGATTTTTTTTTCACATTTTTGCATTTTTCTGACTTTTCTTTTTGCAGGCGCTGGGCCTTCCTTTGGGCATATATGTTTTTTCTTGTTGCTGACCCCCCTGCTGGCCTCTCACACCCCTGACCCAGTTTTATTTTCTTTTTCTTATTTTTAATTTTTTTGTTTACTTAAATATTTCTCTAATATTAAAAAAATCATAAAAAAATATAAAAATAGTAGATTTATATTTTGACATAGTTTATTTATTTTTTCTCACAAAAATTATTTTATTTAATGAATAATTTATTTATTTTACTAATTATCTTTGTAAATTTAATTAAAATTAGGTTTTAGTTATTTTCTTTTACACCATTTGAATATATTATTCTAAAATATAAAAAGACCAAAAATATTTTATAATACCATAATTTATTTTCAAGACAAAAATACCAAAAATACTTTTCTTAAACTTAATTTCTTTTTAATCAATTAATAGATTTAGGGTTTTATTTAAAATCTTTTCTTAGTAAATTTAGGTTTTACTTTTAATTAATTATTTTTCCATTTAATTAATTAGGTTAAAATCAAAATCCATTTTCTCTAAAAAATCCAAACAAATATCCATTTTCTTCACATTTGCATTCTTGTATATTTATTCATTTTGTACATTATATTCATTTAATTTCTTGTACATTTGTACCAATTCAATATGGTTGTAATAGACTAATTAGGTTTATTTTCTTGCAATCCCCATTTATACTTTGTACACCCCCTCTCACAAGTATTGTAATAGCGTAGTAACTTTAAATTCCGCAATTTATCGCTTTATATACAAATGATAGTAATTAGGGTTTGAATGGAAAGACTAAAACCAATCAAATAGAAAACCCTAATCAAAGACAAAATCAAGCATGAAAATAATACACTTGCACACAAGCACCCCCTAGAGTAAATCCACTTGGTTGCCTTACAAAATAGCCATATTACGCATGTGAGGTATCTTAGCAAAAAACAAGCAAAAAACAAGATCATAGTCCCTCGATGACGCTATCTATGTTGCCTTTCAAATGATCTTAGTCCCTAAAAGAGAATTCTAAGATACCTTGGAACATTTCTAATCATGGTTATACGATGACCCACGCCCGTCCCGTTTACATCCAAAGATATAGTTACTTACCAAATCAATGGTAAGATAACAATGTCAAAGGAAAAGAAAATGAACAAGAAAGACTTTTGTGTAGGTATAATGCTCCTAATTACTTGCTTCATTTCAAAACAAAACATCCTTACTATTTTCAAAACAAACACCTACACTTTCAAAACATCTTACAAAACTTGAAACATTTTCAAAAGATCAAACACTTTGTATACATTCTTACGAACGAGAATCATAACAAAGTTTGCCTAAACAATGACCTCTTTACAAAATACTTTCAAAAACCACACAAATCATAATTTCAATCAAAAGCAAGTGATCTAGCAAGTAACTAAGAGCCCATGGAAAACCATGGATGAAAAGGGTGCTAATACCTTCCCTTTTCATAATCTACCCCCGAACTCAAGAAACAATCTCAAAGGTCTTTCCTGTGCTTTTTCACCTTTCCTTTTGGATAAAAGAAAAGTCGGTGGCGACTCTTGCTAACCGCAACATTTGCGATCAAACGCAAAACACCCAAGTCAGTTCTCCCACTGTATCACACATGTCATATCTTTCAAAAACTCATAAAGTTTCATGTTACTTTATTACTTCATTTCTCATAAAAATCAACTTAACAACAGAACAATCAAACTATTTCACTTCCATGGCGCTAAGGCCTAAAAAATAATAAAAGATCCACAAGATGCATGGTTCAACATAAATATGAAATAAGATACGTAACAAAATAAAACAATAAAGTACAACAAATTCCAAAATTCATGTGTTATATATCAGAGCAACTCATAAGACTCGATCAGGTAACACTCATTCCAAGCACTACTCGGGTATCTGATTATCTGTACTCCTACAGGAGCAAAAACACAATAACAAAAAGGGGCGAGAATTAAATTCAATAAATATACGGTGAATATCACATGCTAAGGAGTAGCAATTCACATCATTCACACAATTCACATATCACTCACTACTTTACATTGTTGCACCCAAAAATTTACCCTCTTGATTTTTAGAACTTTAAAGGCTTGTGTTTCATCATGTGCATTCATACATTGTGATAGGATCAAGGTATCTTGGTTCCCCAAGTTCCTCTGCAAGCTAGGAAAAATAATTATGTTATCAATCAGTGCAAGATGGGTCTCATATCCTCATTCTTTTGTTTGTTCAAGCTACCAAGGTTTCTCATACCTCGAGACATCTCATTTGTCTTACTTATTCATTAGAAGATTGAAAAGTGCAAGAGTATTATTGTGAATCACATTTCTCCAATTCATCTCTTAGGATTAAGGTTTTGGTCAGATGAAGTGTTTGGTGCTTGTGTGGGCTAAAGTTATGAAGCAATATCCTCTCATTGTTGTATGAGACATCTTTGTTCAAATAATTTCTCATCACGTTCCTTGGAATTAGGGTTTTGAGACTGGATCATCATCTCTTAACACAAAGGACCAAAATTATGGTTTTTATATTTAATCAGGATCTCTGAGTTTTTGACTCAAACTTGTTTCCATGTTTCTCTACATATCCATGAGCACCTATGATTGAAAAATTGAGTGTCAATTTTGGTTGGAAGAGGTTCAATTGATCAATTGGGGGGGTAAAATAGTCATTTGAGCAAAAGTCAACTGTTGACCAAGTGGACTTAGGGTCAAATTTGAGGTCAATGATCATGTTTCAACATCACATGGCCTATGTTTGAAGAAATTCAAGAGAAAGATAGATTTTGAAGTTAACGTGTTAATGAAGAAAAGTGGTGGAACTTTGAAAATTTTCCAAGTATGGAAATCCATAAGGCTGAACTTTGAAAATCCATAACATCTTCATTTTTTATTGAAAAATTGCAAACTTTACATGGTTGGAAATAGGAAGAAATGTTGTTAAACTTTTTCCTTGTGAGCTTAAGTCCAAAATGTGAAAGAAGAGAAAGATATATGGCTTGGAAAATGTTTGACGCTTAGTAAAAAATTTTAAGTCATGTGCATAAAATAAGATTTCTTCATGGCCATTTTTAGGGTTTCATTTGGACTCAAATAAAAAATTTCTAAACATGAAAGATGAAGTTTAGAACTTATTCTTAAACTTTTAATCAAGGATTGTCTTAATTGGTGCCTTATGGAGAGAGATATAATGTTTAGGTTTTGAAGCCACAAAATGATATTTTGCTAGCAAACACGCGCGCCAGGCCTGGAATTTTATCAAACAGTTTGTGGGTACATGTTCATGACCATTTTTCTTGTTGAATCACACATCATCTTGAAAAGTGATCAACATGAGAAATTAAATTGGGAGACTCGTCTTCACTTTTGATTCAACATTGTTGTGGTTTGTCCATTATAGAGAGAGATATGGTGCTTTGGATTCAAGGGAATTTTTTGGCTATCACGACCATGCTTGCGCGTGCAGGGTGACTTGATCTTGCCTTGCCAGTCTAGACTTCATGATATTTGTGCCAATACTTGAGGACCTTGCAAGCTTTTTTTATATTTTTTTTATCAATATCAATGTTGAAGCTTATGACCTCATCTTTCTAAAAATCCAAAAAGCATGAAAGACACATGAGGGAAAAGAAAGAAGTTAAGTTTTGGTCATGGATGATAATATGTTCATGCAAGGCAAGAAAGCAGAATTTGGAGGAATTTGATGCATAATTATAATTATGTGTTCCATACACACATATTGCATCATGATCACATCATTGTCCAAAAATGGCTAAACAAAATTCCAGCTCATGCATATACATGCAGTTCTCGTGAATTACCATTTTTAACAATATTCCCTCCACTCAACTTTCCAGCCATGTGCAAATCAGGACACCTCATCCCACACGTTTCTCACACTCTCTTTTTACTCTTATTTTCTCATCAAAACGCAAAGAAAAAATCTCAACATTAAGGCATGAAACACAAGCTTCCATTATAAATTTCTCATTTAGACAGATTTGTCAAAATTACCCTCCAACGGTCTAACACTCACAAAGACCTTCTTGCCCTCAAGGAAAGCTTGCTCACTACTCTTTCTTACTCTTTATAAACATTCTATATGCTTCATTGTGAAACTCGCATCCCTCATTGAGCCCAAGCCAGATTTGAAGCTTCATTCTTCTCTCTCAAGTTCTCTTCGAGCAGGTTGAATACATTGCTCTAGCTCTCAATTATTCTTCATTTTCTTCATCATTGAAGCTTGTAGATCAAGACCATCGGGTTTCTTAAGATCTGTAGCTCCTGATTTGTGAATTTATTTTTCACATTCGAGGTAAGTTTTCATGGATTCGAATCTCTCATGCTAGCTTGAACTATTGCATTTAATCTTGTTCATGAGCATATAGCTGACCAAACAATAGGTTTGATGTGGTTTATATGTTTCATTATGTTTGAATTTTCGATCTGAACATTCTTGTATATCATGTGCAATTTTATTTTTCAATGACTTTCAATCTAAAATTCTCTTTGATCTTGCTTCGTTTGTGAAGATTAATGGTACCGATGTGTTCCTTGTTATGAGATATTGAATTTTGCTTTTTACATCGTGCATTTTCATTAAGAGATGAACAAGTTATAAGGATCTGAATATTTGTGGTGGATCTGTAATTTGAACTTGTTATATTTTTTCCTATACCATGACCCTCATGTTCAATTTTCTTTATGATTTGTGCATGCATTGTGAAAGTTATTGGTGCTATGTTGTTCTACGGAGTATGATCTTCATGTTTGTTTTCAATTCAACCTGATTTCATGGAGAAACTAGAGAGTTATGATGCTTTAAAGATTGCATGCGGAAACTGTAACTCGTTTGGGTTTTGTCTATAGGACAGGGACGATGAGGTGTCTCTTTCTGATTGAACATATTAAAAATCCTTTCGTAGCGCTTTTTGTTTAAGTTAGGTGTTATAAATCTGTTCATAATTTGAATTTCATTCCAATTTAATTGTTTTGTTAATTTTATTTTAAATAGTTTCACTCATCCAAAAATTATTTAAAAAAAAACTCCTAGTCTATTTCCTAAATATAAATTTCATTTTATTATTTTTGCATTCTTGGTCAATTAAAAAAATTCGTGTACATTAATTTGTTGTTTTGTTCATTATTTCAATAATTGATTTTATTTTATAATTTCTATTAACCTAAAAAATATAAAAAAAGTATTTTTCATGTCTTTTGATGTCCGCGGATAATTATGATATTTTTATCCATTTTTATTTGATTTTTTGTTTGATTTTAAAAATTGTTGAAGATGAACATATATTTTGGTCCTTTTCTTGCTTAGGTTAGAAGTTTCACCTTCATTTCCTATCTTTCTTTGATATGAAAATTCCAAATTAATTCATGTATGTTTGTGGATGTGTTGAGACACTAAAAATGATTTTCAATAATTTTTCATATTGATTTTGTCACAGTTTGAGAATTTTTTGACAAGTATGCTTCGTCGAATGCCTTTTGTGGCTAGATTTTAAACATTGATTTAATTTTGAATATTCAGTGACATAAAAAATATGAAAAAATATGTTTGACACACATATGTATGTTGTGAATATCATGATATTTTTTCTCAATTATATTTTTTGTTTTGGTATTTTTCATCTGTTTTAAGGTTTAATGTGTCTAGTTTGACTTTGTTTATAACTAGTCTTTCTATTTGAATTTTATTTTCAACTTTTCCTTGATATAAAAAATGTGCAAAACTTATTTTGATACTTAGGTATGTTTTTTGATGCTTGTATAATTTTCTCTCATTTTTTAGATCAATTTTCTTTCATTTGAAAATTGTTTTCTATTTGTGTATATTTGGATACTTTCTGGAGCTAGTCTCCATCTTTTAATTCCATTTTCTATTTTTCTTAAACTTTGAATGTATGGTAGCACTTGATTCTGACTTTTGATGATCTTAATATGCTTGAAATTTTTTTTTTGATTTTATTGATCCCTTTGCTTATTTTTCTTTGATTTAAACATGGTATGTGATTATTTGTGTTTTGGTCAACATTTGGAGCCAATTTGTTGAGTTCCTTTGTGTATTGATCCATAATTGGAGAATGATAAGTTTAAAGATAACCCCTTTGGGGTTTGAGAATAAATTTACCTCATTATATCAACCTTTCTCCATGCTTTTCATGTTGAACTTTTGCCTTACTATTTTGAACTTATTTCTTTGTTGCTTGAGATACAAGGTATGCACTTGTGAAACCTATAAGGAACCAAATTCCTTCTTTTTTCTATTATTATAAGTAGCATGCGTAGAGTCTAAAGTTCATAACTATGAACCATTCAAGTGCTGTAACATCTCACATTTGTTTAAAGGTCATTTTCTTATCCTTTGTGATCATGGTTTAGGAGAATGTGTTTTTAAATTTTTAATTAAGTATCATTGATCCAAAAAGATTAAAATCTCTTTTCTTATACTTCTGACTTCATGTCTTATGATCTAAAAATTAATGCTCCTTTGATTCTTTGATTGACATTTCATTGTCAATTCATCATGATGACAAGTTAGAAGCCACATTCTTTATTTTGATCTAATTGATGTGTGATGTATCTTTCTTGAGAACTTTGAGTCCAATATTTCTATGTTTAAGCTTTGATTTTAACCTATTTTCTCATCTCATTTCTCATGCTTTCTTGATCCTTGGTTAAGTACTCATTTACTAACCAACATGGTGATACACAAGAAGTTATATCTTCTTTTCTACTTGTGTTTTGAGTATCATTGTTTAATGATTGCCTCATGAGCTTTTGTGCATGTCCCATGAATATGTCTTGATGTTTGCTACTGTCGATAACATATAAGAATATTGACTTTTATTTATTTAGATCATATTGCTTGTATGCATCAAAGGGACTATACTTTACCATATATCATGATACTTGAGTATGCACTACTAAAAATATAACATTTGAGAAAAGGCCCTTACATCAGGTATAAAAATAAATGATGTAAAAAATATTTGTCAAAAGATTTTACATCACACTTTAATTTCCCATGATATAAAAAATATGTGATTTAGAGGAAAATATAACAAGGTGACATTTTGGTAAATAAAATGAAATTTTTTATAAGGGATTTTACATCAGGAATTTACTATCCACCAATGTAAAAAGTCCAATAATAAAATAATACAAACACGGTGGCAGTTTTGTAAATAAGGTGCGTTTTTCTAAAAAAAATAACTGGCCCTTACATCGGGTAATAAAGCCAACCAATATAAAAAACCGTTTTTAATAAATAAAAAAATGGCCCTTACATCGGGCCATTAAGTCAACCGATGTAAAAGACTGTTTTTATTATAAAAAAAAATTGGCCCTTACATCGGGCCATCATGCCAACCGATGTAAAAGATGGGCCCTTACATCGGGCCATGAAATTAACCGATGTAAAAACCTTCATAAACTCACTAAACCCTTCATCTTACTATTCATATGTTTCACCCAGAAAAACTTCATCTTTATCGTTGCACCGCTCCATCTGAACCCGTCCTCCGCCTTCGTCTCCCTCGTCTCCCTCCTCCCTCCGCCTCTGGACGCTGCACAACGTCCTACGCCCTCCGCCTCCAGACGTCGCACAAAGTCCTACACCCTCTACTTGCAGACACGAAAGCCATATTGTTAACCGCATGATTCCGGCCCTCCGCCTCTGTCTCCGTTTGTCTCCCATCGTACGACCACCATACGATGCAAAACCCACACTGTCCTCTGCGCGATTCCAGCCTTCCACCTCCATCTCTATTTGTCTCCCACCGTACGCGTCCATCTCCAACGTCCCCACGTTCTTCCGTGTCTCTCCGTCTCCGTCCACCTCCGACGTTGTCCCTCCGTTTTCGACAGGTTAGATTTAATATTATTGTTACTAATATCAAGATTTATATTACATTTTATCTAAAGGAGTTGATTTAAATTAAAACAAATTAAAATGTGTTGTTAATCTTGCATGCTAACCACCAACAAAGTTTTAATCCAGTGACATCACATTATGTTACAATTTTTATGTTTAAAAGAATCCCTTATGGATTCTTATGGATTCTTGTAGTAGTGCTACTCTCCTGCCGGACTTCCTATAAATGTATATTTCTAACAAAACTAGAAACATCCAAGGACCGTTAAGGAAGACTTTTTCTATTTCTATATTATTTGTGACGTAGTTTCCTATATTATTTGTGACGGAAGTTAAAAAACATTAATTAATAAAAAGTATATTAGAAATAAAAATTTCTAATGATTTAACTATGTATTCGTTAATTTCGGAACATAGGTATGAATTGTAGTTGGATGAGAGCTAATCGATTAAGTACTGAGTACGAACATGGAGTGATGGAATTTCCACGGTTTGCTGAAAGTAATGTTGAAAAATGTCTTCAGGCGCTTTTTCTCTGTCCATGTGTTCTTTGTGAAAATAAAGAACTAAAACTTAGTAAGAAAGAAATCATTTATCATCTAATCTATGTAAGGATCTGTCAAAGTTATACACAATGGATATGGCACAGTGAAGTAGTAGCAAATTCAAACGTGTCCCAAAGAGATGATATTAGTTTCGATATGGATGATCGTTTGGAAGACATGATGCGTAATATTGGACAAGATTCATTTAAGAGGGCACACGCGTATGATAATTTATGTAATGACAAGGATAAACCTTTGTACCCGGGATGCACAAATTTTACACGTTTGTCAGTCGTGTTAAAATTGTTTAATCTAAAGGCGAATAACGGGTGGACTAACAAAAGTTTTACTGAATTTCTTGAATTATTGACAGAAATGCTTCTAGAAGGTAACGTAATTCCAATTCGTTATTACGAGGCGAATAAAATATTATTTCCAATGGTTTTGGAGTATGAAAAGATACATGCATGCCCTAATAACTACATATTATACCGAAAAGAGTATGTAAACTACAATCATTGTCTGAAGTGCAAGGTGTCACACTACAAAAAGAAATATGGTGATTCTAGTGAAGATAAGGTGGTCAAAAAGGGTCCTCCCGCGAAAGTGGTGTGGTACCTACCAGTAATTTCAAGGTTCAAGAGATTATTTGTTAATGTAAACGATGCAAAAAATCTTAGATGGCATGCAGAAGAAAGAAATTGTGATGGACAAATTCGCCAAGTAGCTGATTCTTTGCAATGGAAGAAAATAGATACTTTGTTTCCGAGATTTGGCAAAGAGTCGAGAAACCTTAGACTTGGACGTTCTACTTATTGAATGAATCCATTTGGTAGTCTAAGTACTAATCATTCTTCTTGGCATGTTCTCTTGATGATTTACAACCTATCTCATAGGTTGTGTATGAAGCATAAATATATTATGCTATCGATGATGATTCCGGGCCCAAAATAACCAGGAAATGACATAGACGTGTATCTTATTCCATTGATTGATGATTTAAGAGTGTTGTGGGAGGAAGGGGTGGATGTTTTTTATGCGTATTCTAGAGAACAGTTCAATATGCGTGCCATGTTGTTTTGCACCATCAACGATTTTCTGGCATATGGTAATTTGTCTGGGTATAAAGTTAAAGGCATAAAGCGTGTCCTATATATGAACAAGACACATGTTACCATCATCTTGTAAAAGGAAAGAAGACTGTTTATCTCGGCCACCGAAAATTTCTACATTGTTATCATCCATATCGTAAATTGTGGAAAGCTTTCAATGGGGCACAAGAGCATGGTGTTGCTCCAAAGCCCTTAATTGGAGAGGAAGTTTATCAACTACAACAGGGAATTAATGTTGTCTTTGGAAAGTACCAAAAGCAATCTATTGTGAAGAATACATGGAAAAAGTGGTCAATTTTCTTCAATCTTCCATATTGGTCTAGTCTTGATGTAAGACATTGTATTGATGTGATGCACATGGAGAAAAATGTATGTGATAGTGTAATCAGAACACTTCTCAATATTTGAGGCAAGACAAAAGATGGTATTAATGCTCGTCTAGATTTGGGTTTGATGGGCATACGAGAAGAGTTAACTCTACAATATATAGGTAACAAGACATATTTGCCTCATGTCTGTTACACTTTGTCTAAAAAAGAGAAAACAAGTTTTTATGAGTGTTTAGAAAGTATCAAAGTACCGTATGGTTACTCATCAAATGTCAAGAGGCTTGTATCAGTTAAAGATCTAAAATTAGTTGGCTTAAAATCTCACGACTGTCATGTCTTAATGCAACAACTACTACCAGTGGCTATACGTGGGATTTTGCCTAACAATGTTAGGAAGACTATAACAAGGTTGTGCTTATTTTTCAATGCAATCTGTTGTAAAGCCATTGATCCATTAACGTTAGATGATTTGGAAAATGAGGTTGCAGTTATCTTGTGCCAATTAGAGATGTATTTCCCTCCTTCATTTTTTGACATTATGGTTCATTTGATTATTCATCTAGTTAGGGAGATTAGATTATGTGGTCCAATTTTTTTACGGTGGATGTATCCAATAGAGCGATACATGAAGATCCTAAAAGGGTACACAAAAAATCCACATTGTCCGGAAGCATCAATTATTGAGAGGTACATTGCAGAAGAAGCAATTGAGTTTTGTTCTAATTATTTGTCAGGATGGAAGATGTGAGGGTGTGGGTACACAAGGTTTAAAGGTCAAGAGCCTAAGTATTGATGTGGTTGTTCAAGCGCCTTTGTATATATTGAATAACACGGATGAAGTTCAACCTTACTTATCTGCTCAAAAAAGCATCATAAAGAAAAAGTATCCCAAGATGAATGAAAGAGGGTTGTTAAAAGATAATAATAAGAGTTTCTCGGAGTTATTTAAAGAAAAAATTGATAATGATGATAATGCTTCTGATACAATTAAGTGGTTGTCCTATGAGCCTAAATGTAACATAATAACTTGGAGTGGATATGATATTAATAAAACTTACTTTTATACAAAGTCAAAGGATGACCATAGTGCCACGCAAAATAGTGGGGTTATGATTGTGGCTGAGTCCATGCACTTCTCTAGTGCTAAAGATAAAAACCCCGTTATGGCATCTACACATTACTTTGGGGTGATTGAAGAGATTTGGGAAGTTAATTATGTTGTGTTTAAAGTTCCTGTACTTAAATGCAAATGGATTGATATCAACAATGGTGTGAGAATCGATGAACTTGGAGTCACACTGGTTGATCTTAGCAAGTTAGATTATGCGAACGAACCTTTCATCATGGCATCTCAAGAAAAACAAGTGTTTTATGTCACAGATCCTTCTAATAAAAGGTGGTCAGTGGTTTTACAGGGAAAGGTGCATGATATTGATGAAAATCAAGATGTGAATCTTGATATTTCTGAAACTCCTCATTTTTCAACAAATGTGCCTACCTTAATTAAAGAAAATGAAGAGGATGATGTGCATGTTGTTTGCATAGATCATGAAGAAGGGATATGGGAGGACTAGTACGATTTTTTTATAAGTTATTTCGACATTACTTTGATTCCTAATTGTTTTTGTTTTGATCTTAATTTGATGTCTAAATGTTGTTATTTTTATGCTCACTTTGATGTCTAAGTGTTTTTATTTTGTGCTTAATTTGATTTCGAATTGTTTTTATTTTGTGTAAACAGATACATGAATGATTCAACCGACAATCCTTCTTCATCTAGTAACCCTAAGAAAAGAAGAGTTAGAGGTCCCACTTTGATGGCAGAAATTGACAAAGTTCATCAAACGGGTGAAAAGATAAAGGTTGAGTTTGATCCAAGAACCCATGAATGTACTGGTGTTGGTAAAAATGCTACAAATTTTAAGAGTTATATAGCATCTCTTGCTCGGCAGAATTATAGTATTTTGAAAAATGAGTGGAAAGACGTAGATGACGCCATAAAAGAGGCTATTTGGGTTGATGTTAAGGTATTTTACATTTAACACTTTATTATATTTTATAATCATATACTAATTAACAACATATGTCGTATACTATATGTGTAGGCTCATTTCACTAATCCAGAATCTAAAGATCCAAAGAAGGATCCATTGAAGAAAGAATGGATTAAATATGCAGGAGAGCGATGAAGAGGTTTTAAGATACAACTCATAGATCAATATATTAAAAATCCCAAGAAAGATCTCCCTCCTGCACATATTAATTATAATTATATTAAAGATGAAACATGGAAAGAGTTTCTCAAGACTCGAGATACCCCTGAACTTAAGGTTAGTAGAAGTTATATTTTTTTAGTACATAACATTATTATTATGTTTAGTGATTAATAACTTTTTGATGTTATAATAGGAAAAAAGTCGTAAGGGTATGGAAAATGTGGCTAAAAATGTATACCCACACATATTATCTCGTGGAGGGTATCGATTACTTGAGGAGAGAATTATGAATGAAAGGAAGTCATCGACCACTGATTCCACATTAGATGATACTGGAAGTGCATGTCCACTGTCACGCCATGAGTTATAGAAGAGAGCACGATAAAAGAAAGGGGGAGAATACATATCAAAGTCTACACAAGTTGTTGCTGAGAAAATTGTAAGTAGAATTTCGAAAATACTTCATGTATCATTCTATTTGTGATTGATAAAAATTAATGAAATTAGTTGTGGTTATTTCCTTATGTAGTATTCTCTAGTTGAAGAGGCTGAAAAAGGAACCTTTGTTCCGGAAGGACGTAACGATATCTTAACAACAACCATTAGAACATCTGAGCATGGCGGTCGTGTTCGTGGTGTTGGAAAACACCATAAATAAAGCACTTGCTTTGGAAGGTCGTATTCACGTCAAGGACAACATGTATATGTAAATGAACAATTTGCACAAATTTCATCTAAATTGGAAGCAAGAATTAAAGCTTATTTTGAGCAAAAGTTGTGTGAAGAGCGTAAGGTAATGCAACAATCTTTAATGGAGATACTTAGGTCTATTGGTTTATCATAAAACAGAGATACTAAATGCATTGAAAAAATAGAAGTTGTTGATGGAAGCGGAAAAGGAAGTTGTTCAGTTGCAAAAGAAACCACAAAGGACTTCGAAGTTGACGATGTTCAGAGATTGTGTGAGTGTCACTAATTTCTATATGTCAGCTAAGTGTATCAGAGAATTGTTGGTGGGCTTTCATTGGCTTGATGTGTCTGTTCTGTAAGTTTGATGCACATAAGTACATTTTCTTTTGTTATTATTGTCAATATCTATTAATGTGTTATATCTCTCATCACTTTGATTCTAATGTTAATATTAAAATTATCCAGGAATATTCATCGTATGTGTATTGATAATTCCACATCAGAAGTATATAGATTTATGGACCCTGCTAGGTGTATATATGTTGATAATTTACTGAAATCTGAAGCATATTTTAAAAAAATACATACTAGACAAGTTACGTGACGAAAACAAAGTGTGTCACTTACTACCATTAGTTCATAAGTAATTTTTTTTGAAATCGAGTTTTCTATTTTTTAATTTTGATAACATAGATATTTTATGTGACTTTTGTGTTTCCACACACGTACAAATCTCATTGACAATTAATAGTCATTTGTCCAAGAGACTATATTATTGTCGTCTTTTGTTTGTTTCATTGGGAAATTGATCAAATCACAAAGAAAATTATTACAAGGTAAGTTTGTCCTTTGTGACTTTTGTTATAATATATTATATATCATGTATACATAAATTATTACAAAAGTAATTTCCTATTTAATGTGGCTTTATATGAATATTTTTTCTGAATTAGTGCTTTTGAGGTTCATCAAATGGCAAATGGAAATAAATAAAAAGATACACGGCTTCATCCTAATATAAGTGTGTAGTATATAACAAATCTATATTTAATTTTATGTCAAGTATTCACTAATTATATCATTCATTTGTCTAGACAAGAAGACAACATAGCTCTAATGGTTGTGGATACTATGTGATGAAAAATATGTTGGATATTGTCTCTGCCAATATAACTGATTCTTGGATACAGGTAATAAAAAAACTTTACTTTTATAGTTACTTTGTGTTTTGTAACTTAATGTGAATTTTTAAAGAATAAGTCTATATTGTTATTTATGTATTGTAGGTATTTGATGATCCAACAGAATTAACACAAGATGATTTGTATGATTTGCGACTCCGTTGGGTAAAATGTTTCTTTGAGTTATATAAAAATTAAGCTTGAACTAGTGAGTTATTTAGAATTGTCTATACATATTTGATTTGAGTTTTTTTATTTTGGTGTTGTCTACTGATGTTAATTGGTGTTATTATTTATTGTTATCAGATGTGATTTTGGTGTTGTTTACTAAATCTACAACTGATCTTCTTGTGGATTGCATGTTGGTATTTCAAGTGTGGATACTTTTGTATAATTCCATTGGTTTTGTTGTTGTAGTAATCCACCTTTTGTAAACTTCCTTATAATTTTGTACACTTCCTTATCCTAGATTAATACTTTTATATGTGCATCCTAGATATTTGGTGCAATGAAAATTATTTGGTGATCTAAATGTGGTTGTTATGTTAGAAAAATATGAAAAATTAGGTGCAAATGAATAAATTCCGAGAATGCATCTGATTTAGTTAAATGTGGTTGTGATGTTGGAAAAATATGAAAAATTAGGTGCAAATAAATAAATTCCGAGAACGCACCTAATTTAGTTAAATGTGGTTGTGATGTTGGAAAAATATGAAAAATTAGGTACAAATAAATAAATTCCTAGAATGCACCTGATTTAGTTAAATATGGCATATTAACCGAGTATTTTACATCAGTTATATTAAGAAAACCGATGTAAAAAAGAGTTTTTACATCGGGTATATTAAGAAAACCGATGTAACAGCTTATCTTTATTTATTTTTAAAATTTTTATTATTATTTTTATATCAGTTCTAAAAACGAACCGATGTAATAGGTTGAGTTTTTACATCGGGCTGTAGCCCGATGTAAAATGTCTTTGATTTACTACATCGCTTGGATTTACATCGGACCAAGAACCGATGTAAAAAGTACTTTTCGCCCGATGTAAAATGTATTTCCTGCACTAGTGATGCCATCTTATTGATAATTCTCGAGGTTTTAAATTCATTATTGATATCTTGTGAGGGTTTCATCATCACCCTATTATATACAAGATGTCATTGCACTCTTAATTGATCTTCATCAATATTTTTTGATTTAAGACAAGTATCATCCTCTTTTAGATGATTTTGTTCACCAACTAGATGACATTTCTTGTGCATTAAGTTTCATCTTCTTACTTGGTTACTCTTGAATCACATCTTGAGTTAACTTACTATAAAAGTCACAAATTTCATAATTCTTCAATTATGCTCTCTCTTCCTCTTGATATTTACTTCTTAAATTGAACTTTGTTTGCTTGCCACTTCCTTTGTGTGATATGTATGTGTTCTTTGTCCCATGCTTGTAATATTTGAATGTGTGATATTAGAGATCATTTGGTACTGACTTGTGTGTTTGACACCTTATAAACATGTTCCCTATTCATCTATCCCTTTCTTGTTCTTCACCTATCTTTAAGAACATGTTAGGGTTTGGTTTTGACCTAGTCTTGCCTTATCTTTTGATATTATTAAGTAGTGATACCTTAGGGTTGTTAGAGGTCTTTGATATGTGTTATCTTTAAGTGTTTTATTCTGACTTGTACACATTTCCATCTAACTAACCTCATTTCACCTTCTTATACCATGCTTGGTTAGGCACTTGACACATGGATGATCTTATGCTAGTGTGCTTGCCTTTGTGAGTTTTCTTATGATATTTAGATCTCTAATTATTGTGCATTAAACTTAGGGAATTTTTTTACATGTCTAACTGTTATCTTTGATGTCATATTGTTGCCCCTTTTTGGTTTTCACTTGCTTGTTACCCAAGTCTTATCTTGTTACTTGTTTGAGTTTTATCTCTTTTCATCATATGAACTTGTCTTGATTATGTGATGTTTGTTAACATGTAGTCCCTTAATGATAGTTTGTGATGTCTTAAACCATGTTTAGACTTAGGTAACTACCTCTTATCTTATCCTTGCTTGCATGTTTTATCATAACGCAGAGTTTTATCTTCTAATTGCACACTTGCACTTCTATTTGCCTAGTTAGGTAATAGTCCATTTTTCTTGACCCATGCTGACATTCTTAGGATAGTTTAAGGTGTATATCATGTTAAGGTCATAACCTACATCGTGCATTGATGTGATTTTATTCCATGCCTATTGACTTCTTATTTTTTCTTTCATGATTGTTTGTGAGATCTTTATCTCTTATGTGTTTTATCACCATGTCTTGTGTGTTTGTTTATGTGTTATCATCTTACTTGTGTGATGTTTTTTATTTCATACTTAATGTTTTGTCATCCTTACTTGATGTTTTATCATGCATTCTTGATGTTTTGTCATCTCTTATGTGATGTTTTGTCATCTCTTACATGATGTTTTGTCATCTCGTACATGATGTTTTGTCATCTTTTACATGATATTTTGTCATCCATGCTTGATGTTTTGTAATCTCTTGCATGATCTTTTGTCATCTCCTACATGATGTTTTGTCATATTTTTAATGATGTTTTATCAATCATGCGTGATATTTTATCATCTCTTACATGATGTTTTTTCATCTCTTATATGATGTTTTGTCATCCCATGCATGATGTTTTGTCATCTCTTACATGATGTTTAGTCATCTCTTACATGATGTTTTGTCATCCCATTCTTAATATTTTATCATACTTTCTTGATGTTTTGTTATCCCATACTTAATGTCTTGTCATCTTTATCTTTTATATGAGACTTGATGTTTTGTCATCTTAATGCATGTATATTTGATGTATTATCATCTTTGTGTGATGTTTTATCATCTTTCCTCTTACATGATATTTTATCATCCCTTCTATACTTGTTACTTGATGTTTTATCATCTTTTCTTTCTTATGTGCTTAGGCATCTATCACAATTGTATGTTTGTTCATGTGATGCTTTCTTTATCTCTTATCTAAGTGTGATTGTTTATTTATTCTTCCTCTTCTTCTCTTTTGTTAGATTGCCATGTTTCCTATAGGATATTTAGTTCATTCTTCTATAAGTTTGAACTAAATAGACCTTAGGTTTTCTATCCATGCATGATAACATTAGGTAAATCTCCCTCTCATCCCAACTTTAGGTCCACAAGCATGAAAACTTATAGGATTGAGATCTCCTTTTGTTAGTCTTTTCTCTTTTGCATCCATGTTAAAACAAAAACCCTTTTCTCTGGCAAATTCACAAAACACTATAAAATTGAAAAACCCTTTTTCAAGGTAAAAAAACACCAACCAATGTAAACCTTTTTGTCTTTAAACTTTTTCTTTTAAAACCTTTTCAAAAAGGACATGCTTCGCTAGCATAATTCATAAAATACATGCAACTCACATAAACTTTTAAGGTGAACTAGAAGTGTCTTGATCCCCATTGCACGGTCAGTGGTACGTAGGCACAAAGGTTCGAAACCGTGGAAGACACAACTAATAAAAAATTTATTTTTTGTACATAATACTTTATATCCATTCATTCACTTTTAATAGTAAGTTTTAGACATATATTAGACACACCCTTAGATTATAAACTTGAGTGGATCTTGTGGAATACCATAAATGTGAGGGGTGCTAATACCTCCCCCTAGCGTAATTGACTTCCTTACCCTATTCTCTTGGTCGTGAGACCATGCTCCTTTCCTCCCTCAGCTTTACTCAATTTTTTCCTTTCCCTCTCTTGGGATAAATAACATTGATGGGAACTCTTCTATTTTTTTGCTTTTGTTCGTGCTTCGATGAAAATCCCTGACACGAAAACTGGCGACTCTGTTGGGGAAAGATTGACCAAATTGTTGGTCCATTATATGTAACTCAGTCCTAACTTGTGTTTGTTTCTTTTCTTTGGGTGTTTTGTTTATTTATTATTTTACTGTTGTATTTGATTATTTTCTTTTATACATTGCATCTTATTTCATGGTTTTCTATACTCTAGATATTATTATTGTGTTGTTCATCTGTTGGATGGGTTGTTACTATTGAGGTAAAAGGCCCAATACCCAGGCCATAGTTGTATACCACCAGGAACACGACGGATTAGAGTGGAGAGTCATGAGGGCTGATAAGAGGATGCTCTATCATGTCCGATCATGAGAGCCACAGTCAGAGTAGGTTTTAATAGGGTGTTATCATCATCACGCATGTTGTACGATGATAGTAATTTCAAGAAAACCTACGACTCTGATTAACCTTTGCCTTACCCTGACCTAGACTACACCCGTGAGTGGGGATGGTTTGATATTATAGGTACTAATGGTGACTTTTGGTTTTGTTGGTGACTTTGTTCCTGTTGGTGGCTATACGATCTCTTGGTTTTGTTACAGACTTATCATCTTGTGATAGCCGTTTATTTATGCCGTTCAGCAGTGTCCAGTGTTATGGAAACCTTGGTCCTGTCATTTTTGCATCATAGCATATTTATTTTCAAAAAAATGATGTACAAAAAACGTTAACTAGAATATGCATGTTCATTCTAGGGTACTTCAAGAGTTATTGTCTACACCAAAGATGGATAACAACACTGATAAAGGCAAGGAAGCTACAATACATACCTGTGGCTACAAGTTTCCAAGTACCAGAATTTCACTTTTGAAGAGGTTGAGCACTCTGTTGGTGGGTGATAACCTTAAGAAGTTTGCTGATAATTACGATAGTCTGTTGTGGTTACTTAATATCGTATTTGATCAGAGAGCTCTGTTGACCCTCCTACAATTCTATGATCCTGGTTTGAGATGTTTCACATTTCAATATTACCAATTATCTCCCACGCTATAGGAGTATGCTTATCTCTTGAACTTGAAAATTAAAGACAACATACCTTTTATTTATACGCTTGAGAAGATAAGAGAGGATTTCATCGTCGGTGCTCTTTATTTGAGCCTTAAAGAAGTGAAAGATAATTGGTAACCAAATGATGGTGTTTATGGTTTTGACTTGGTATTTGATGAAAACACTTTATAAGGAAAGTATTTAAATTATTGTTTTCCATAGAGATCGGTGTGATATCACCTCCGTTCTGCAGTTATAATCATTTGAAGCTTAAGTTTCATAAAAGGGTTTGGTTTTGGTTTTAGTAACATAAAGTTTCGATTTCATGCAAAGTATCAAGTATCGGTAAAATAAAGTTTTGGTTTTAAACGATTGGTAAAAACTTGTCAATATTAGGGCTCGATAATCTACTTCGGACATATTTTCTCAATAAAGTATGTGAACTTATTAACAATAAATATAATAACATATCTTCTCAATATGTTTCATTTCTAAAACAAATTGTGAGTCTTATCAAATTGATCTTGAGATGATCTCTCTACCTAACTATCCATTTGATAACTTTGAAAGCTCAATAATAATGAATATCAACTCACAAAACTATGTCTAAAAATTGTTCATTGATAAGGGAAAACCTAGGTCAAGAGATGAACATACTTCTCAATAATGATCAACTCAAATATAAACCATAAAACAAGAGTTTTCACCATATATTTATCATCAACATGTTCACATACAAAATATCAAGCTAAATACATACAAAGACGAAGATTATCTACCTCTAATATTGACACAAAGAGGGATTTAGCTACCCATCACCATGGTAGCTTGATCAATATTAAAGTACAAAGCTTGATGAACATAAAGTAGAAAGTGTTAAAGATTTAAGATAGAAATCTTTGATCTTGAGTTACAAATGATGAAAAGTATTTCTAAAACCTAAATATCTAATTTTAGTGTTTCATAAGAGTTGGTTTCTCAAAATATCACAAAAATTCTACTTATACAAGTGCCCAAAAAGTGAGTCCCGCTAAGCGGCATAAGTGCGCTAAGCGGGCTCAACGAAAATATCTTTTCTTGGTTCAGTGGACCGTGCTAAACACGATGAGGCCGCTTGGAGAGCCCAAAAATGACATTCTTCCAAATGCACAAATCTTCATAGCATGCTACAAATTGCACTTAGCATGCTAACCTTTACAAATCTCTAATTTTTTTACTTGTTGCACCTCACTCTTGGCTCTAGCTTGCCCAAAGCTGCAATTATCCAATGACCAACATCAAAACCTACAAAATGAGAATAAAACTAAGTAAACAAAGTAATTTACCACATAAACTATATAATTACTTATTTACATCAATTTAAAAACTTAAACACTATTAATTATCAAAATAAAGTGTATATGACCACAAAATTATATACAAATATATCAACATTTTAGTCCTTAACATCATTCCTGGAAAGAAAAGCTAGAGATGTGGCTGAGATAGGAAATTGGGCTGCTTTCAACACACTACTTGCTGTCATGATCTATGGCGTAGTCTTTTTTCCAAGTAAGAAGGAGTTTATGGATTTTGCTGCCATGTGTGTCTTCATGACCAAAAATCCTATACTGACACTATTGGCGGATACCTATTATGGCATTCATTTAAGAAATAAGAATAAGGGGATTGTTAATATTTGTTTTCCTATGATATATAAATGGTTCATGTTTCATATTCCTATGAAGGGTCTATTTGGGGAAACCAAGGACTATCTTCCTTGGTCAAAAAGACTTGTTGCACTTACTTCCTTTGACATCAAATGGAATTATATCTCATATGAAGGTCCAAGTATTATCACAAGCTGCAGGGACTTCCCCACTGTTCCTCTCATAGGAACACAGAGATACATCAACTACAATCCTATTATGTCTTTCCGACAATTGGGGTATGCCATGAATGATCGACCATAAGAGATAGAAGTTGCTGAAACTATATATTTTGGTAAGGGAGAAAATCTCGAGTTTTTGTAAACAATAGAGAATGCTTGGAAAAAGATTCACAGAAGATAGAGGGACTCAACCAGGAAGAAGATTGTGATTGCCAAAACCCCGTATATTGAGTGGGTCAAAAATAGAACTAAGACTATTCTATTGCCTTTTCGAAGGGAGATCTAGTTATGTGAACAACCTCCTCTTGTTTTGTCTAGATCAATGCCTACTGAAGAATATAATGCAGTCCAAGTTGAAAACATAAAACTTCACCGAAAAGATCACGAGTCAAGAATGAAGATTTATGAAGCCAGGGTGGATAAGTTAGACTTGGTGCACAAACTCAAGTTGGCTAGCGAAGGGACTTCTAGAGTCAGGAAAGCTAAAAAGAGACCTGGAGTGGGAAATTTTTTTGTTTCTACAAATGATTACCAAATGGCACTTTAAGATGCAGAGAAAAGACACCTAGAATGTGTGAAGATTCAGGTGTTAAACAACAAATACAAAGGACAAGTCAAAGAGATATAAAAGCAACTTAAGAGCGCCAGATTGGGCGGAGATATCCAGGAAGCTCATATGACCTGGATGATGGAGGAAAATGCAAGACTCAGAGATCAAATAGAGGAGATGGAGAATGTGCCCATACCAATTCCATTGTCAGAGTGAAAATAATGTGACAGGTTTCTTGAACAATGTCAGTATTTGGAAACTCATTTGTACAAGAAGGATATGGTGATTGAAAGACTTATCAGAGGACGTGATCATGAAAGGACAAGGAAGCTATTCAAGGAAACCAAAGATTGGAGTGAAGAATACTTCAGAAAAGAAGGATCATTGTATTACATAGAGATGAGGGACCCACCTCTTTGATTTGTTGCTTTATTTTTCTATTGTATGATCACCGCCAGTTTTTTTGGATGAGATCTCTATCTTTTATAATGTACTTTGGCTTTCTTTTGTATGAACTCATTTAATCCTAAGGATTATTGTTATGAATGAAAAGCAGTTTTTTGTCACTATATATCTTCTTATTATTGCCTATCTCTTGTTATCGTGTTTGTTTGTCACTCTTAATGGTTGGTAAAGCTCTTGAAATCCTAGAGATGACGAACATGGCATGCATATCATATATTTCATGCATTACAAGTTTTCTAGGCCGATATTCTTATCTCTTGATTCTACTTTTCTTATCAGAATTCAAGACGACTACTCACAGATACTCAACTAGAAGCAACATACCTTGATAAATGGAACATGTACAGGATGAGCTAGCTGAGATGAGGGCCCAAATGGCCAATCAAATGACTCAGTTCATGGAGGTGATCACCAACATAAATAGAAGGCAAGATGAGTTGAGGAACCTTGTTGAAAACCCTCGGAGGAATCAAAATGAAGATGGAAATCAGGGGCTGTATGTAGATATCTTCGTTGGACTTGGGAACAATCATGAATAGTTTGTCTAGCCTCCTTATAATTCATATCATAACAACCATGGTCGTTTTCACCACCCCCTGGATCTTATCTTCTTATGGGAGAGAGGGGAGGAAATCAAAACAGAAGGAACTACCAGCTGCCTAAGTTTGGATATGACAATGAAGACCAATTTTTGTTTTCTGTGCAAAATTTTGACCCAGGTTTCCCTATTGAGGATCGGAAGTATCGTATGCTCAAGGAGCATTTAAAGGTTGTGTAAGATCAGGGTGTTCTGGGAATGGACGCCAATGATTTTAGACTGGTGCCTGGAGTAAGGGTTCCCTAGAAGTTTAAACCAACTGATTTTGATAAGTATAATGGGCTCACTTGTCCACGGACGCATGCGAAAGCTTATTATCGCAAAATGTTTATGCACGCAGAAGAGGAAGGGATATTGATTCATTACTTCCAAGATAGGCTGTCTAGGGCATCTTTGGAATGGTATATGAATTTGGAAAGGTCACTTATCCGAAGCTGGAGAGACTTGGCAGAGGACTTTGTCAAACATTATCAATACAACATCGATATGGTTCCTAATCATACTCAACTACAAACCTTGTGTCAAGGCCAAAATGAATCCTTCAAGGAATACACCCAAAAGTTTTGTGAACTGGCTGCTAGAGTTCAACCTTTGTTGATGGAGAGAGAACTTATTGATATGTTTACGAGCACTTTACAAGGGTTGTACTATGATCGCATGATATGAAGCACTTTTGGGGGTTTCTCTGAGTTGGTTATGGAAGGTGAAATATTAGAGGTTGGTTTGAAGATGGGAAGAATCCAGATTGGAAATTCCAGTGGCTCCTCAAAAGGGGGGAATAAAAAACCATTTGCTGCATATCCCAGGAAGAAGAAGGGTGAAACTAATGTTATTCATACTTATAGGGGAAGGGGAAGGAACCGTCAGCATCAACAAGTTAATGTTGTATCTATTTCTGTGAATGCTCCTCAACAGTAGTGTCCTCAGCAACAAAGGCAACAAAATGCTCCTCGACAGAACAATAATAATCAACAAAGGCAGCCTAGAAGATTTGATCCTTTGCCCATGAGTTATTCTGAAGCGCTCCGACATTTGCTTGAGTTAAAGTTGGTTACTTTGAGGAATATTCCATCTAATCTAGAGAGGATCCCAACCAACTATGATGCCAATACTAGATGAGAGTTCCATTCTGGTAGCGCAGGCCATGGTGTAGAAAACTGTTATGCCTTGAAATGCAAGATACATGATTTGTTGGATGCAAAAGCTATTCAATTCACACCGAAGAATGGTCCTAATGTTATCCTGTATCCTATGCCGCCTCATGGAGGCCTTGCTGTTAATGCTGTTATTAATGAGGGTAAAGTTTTGAATTTGGTTATGGATGTGGATTTGTTAACTACCCCTTTGTCGTTTATTAAAAGATATTTGGTTGATAATGGTATTTTCCCAGGTTGTGTTTCTGACTACTGCAAGTGTAAGGAGCAGCCAGAGGGTTGAGTTGACTTGAAAGCTCGTATTCAAGATTTGATTAATGATAGTTCCTTACAGTTCGAAATAATTCTGAGATACAAAAAGGTTATCGAGGAAGACATTGTAGTAATTTCTATCACGTATACTCAAAGTATCATTCCTTCTCCTGCCAAAACAGTTCCTCTAATAATTACTTTGTCTGGTCGGATACCTTATACCAGTGAGAAAGTTTTTCCTTGGCATTATGGTGCTGAAGTCTATTACCATGGAGTAAGAAAGATGAAAAGTACTTTTGAAGAAGATCCTATTGAGGATGACAATGCGAATGTTGATAATTTCTATGGTATTGGTTGGATGACAAGAAGTGGAAGAGTGTTTGGTCCTCAGAATGTACAAGATGCTGCTGATGCCTCGACAAGAACCAAAGGAAAACAAGCAATGATTGATAACCAGAGATCTGTGCAAGCTAATGTGCCTAAGCCAATTATTATTCCTGGGACTGCTACAGCTCATGACGAAGTTGAAGAGTTAATGAGGATAATCAGAAAGAGTTATTACAACATCATAGATCAGTTGCATCATACGCCTTTTAAGATGTATATCTTATCTCTATTAATATATTCTGAGGCTCACATGAATGCCTTAATGAAGTTGTTGAAGAATGATTTTATGCCGCAAGAGATAACTATTGGCCTATTTGAAATAGTGTGTGCCAATATATCTGCCGGAAATGGTTTGGTCTTTATTGACTCTGTTCTCCGTCCTGAGGGACGCAACCATTAAAAAGTATTGCACATCTCTATGGAATGCAAGGGTATGACTTTATCACGTGTGTTAGGGGACATCAAATCTTTGTTGAATGTTTTGCCGAAGTCTACAGTAATGAGGATTAATTACTCTGGTCTGGAATTTCATCCTAGTGATTTGGTGGTGAAAGCTTTTGATGGATCCATGCAAACAATATTTGGTGAAGTGGACTTGCCTATCAAGGTTGGCCCTCGTATTTTTACTACTACATTTTATGTAATAGACATTCAGCCGACACACTGTTGCTTGTTGAGACATCCATGGATTCACAAGCCAGGGGCAATCACGTCTACCTTTCATCAGAAGCTCAAGTATCCTCTGTAAGGTAAAATAATCATCGTTTGTGGTGAAGAAGATTACCTTGTTAGTTATCTGACCTCATTTTGTCACGTAGAAGTTGAAGAAGAGGTACATGAAACTCCTTTATAGACGTTCGAAATAGTACAGACGTTCAATATCCCTACATCTGAGATGAAGAAGAAACCTGAGACTTATATGTCTTCTTTTAAGGATGCTCAAGCTATGGTCGAGGATGGTCACCCTGAAGGATGAGGACTGGTTGTGGATATTATTCCTAAATTCAACAAGTTCGGCTTGGGTTTCAATCCCAGAAAGTAGAGCATAGCTCCAAGTTTATCTACTCTAGTGATGTTCTCCAGTTCTGGTATTGTCCAAGATGGTTGCACCAATGCAATTAGTGATAATGAAGACAATGTCTACAACATTGATGATTGGATCCACCCTGGTTTTCCAGTTCAAGAGCTGAACAGCTGGACTTCTGTGGACGTCATCCAAGTTACAACTGTGCAAGACTAATTTTCTTGTTTTCTTTTATCATGTCATAAGACCAACGCTCTGCCCAAGGCGTAGTGAATCTTTGTGTAGGGCCACCATGTTTTCTTTTTCAAAAGTTTATCATTAAATAAAGGATGTTTGTGCATACAAATTTTGTATTCCATGTCTTTCTGTTTTTTATTTTTCCTCTAAATGGCAATGTTTTCCTTTTCACTCACTATCATTAGAGCATAACAATATCACTCATGCAGATGCACATCCACCCCAGATTCCTTTAATAACGATTCTTCTATCACTCACTATGACTTTGATAACCCAATCTACCAAGCCGAAGAAGAATGTGAGGAAGATTGTGAACTCCCTGAAGAGTTGGCAAGATTGTTAAAGCAAGAGGAAAAGGTCATCCAACCGCACCAGGAATCTATGGAGGTGATTGGTTTGGGCACTAAAGGTGTGAAGAAAAAGGTCAAGATATGGGCTGATTTAGAGAAAAGTGGAAAGGCAAGACTGATTGAAACGCTCCGTGAGTATGTTGATATCTTTGCTTGGTCCAATAAAGACATGCCTGGTATGGACACATATATTGTTGTGCACAAGTTACCTCTCCGAGAAGACTATCCTCCGATTAAGTAGAAGCTCCGAAGAACTTATCCCAAGATATATATATATATAAAAAGATTAAAAAGGAGGTTGAAAAGCAGTTTGATGCCAATTTCTTGAAATTTATTTCTTATCCACCGTGGATTTCAAATATTGTGTCGGTACCGAAGAGGGAGGACATAGTCAAAATGTGTGTTGATTAAAGGGACTTAAACAAAGCAAGCCCTAAAGATGATTTCCCTCTTCCCCATATTGATATTTTGGTGGAAAATATTGCTCAAACAAAAGTGTTTTCCTTCATGGATGGATTTTCTGGTTACAATCAAATAAAGATGGCTCCGTAAGACATGGAGAAGAAAACTTTCATTACACCATGGGGAACATTCTGCTATAAGGTGATGCCCTTTGGTCTGGAGTATGCAGGGGAAACGTATCAACGTGTTATGGTCACTCTCTTTCATTACATGATGCATAAGGAGATTGAGGTATATGGTGACAACATACTTGCCAAATCTCAGACAGAGGAAGAACATCTGGTCAATTTGTAGAAATTTTTTGAAAGACTGAGGAAATTTAGAATGAGGTTGAATCCGAACAAGTGCACCTTCGGGGTGAGGTATGGAAATTTATTGGGCTTTATCATAAGTGATAAAGGTATCGAGGTTGATCATGATAAGGTAAAATCAATACAAGAAATTCCTGAACCGAAAACAGAAAAAGAAGTCCATGGTTTCTTGAGGAGGTTAAAATACATTTCTAGATATATCTCTCATCTCACAGCCACGTGTGAACCATTGTTTAAATTGCTAAAGAAATATTAAGCGGTCAGGTGGAATGAGAATTGTGAAAGAGAATTTGATAGAGTAAAATAATACTTGCAGGAACCTCCGATTCATATGCCTCCAGTGGAGGGAAGGCCATTAATCATGTATCTAACAGTTATGGAAAGTTCCATAGGTTGCTGCTCGGTAAACATGACCAGACTGGAAAGAAAGAACAGGCAATATATTACTTAAGCAAGAAGTTTATAGAGTGTGAGTTAAGGTACTCATTGCTTGAAAAGATGTGTTGTGCACTTGCCTGGGCTGCCAAATGCCAGAGACAATATATGTTGACGCATACCACCTACTTGATATCTAAGATGGATCCCATCAAGTATATTTTTGAGAATACAACTCTCACATGACGGGTATCCCGTTGGCAGATGATTTTGACTGAATACGACATCTAGTATACTACTCAAAAACCCATCAATGGTAGTGTATTGGCAGAATATATTGCTCACCGACCTTTGGATGATTATCAGTCGATGAAGTTTGAATTCACAGATGAAGACATCATGTATATTAGAGATTGTAATATTCTTGGCCCAGAAGAAGGACCGGAACCAGGATCGTGATGGACGATGATGTTCGATGGTGCCTCAGATGCCATGGGAAATGATGTCACAGCTGTTATTACTTCTCCTACAGGCTTTCATATCCCTTTCAAAGCTAGAATTTGTTTTGATTGCACTAAGAACATGGCAGAATATGAAGCTTGTATATACGAGATTGAATCCATAATTGATTTGCGAATCAAGTTTTTGAAAGTGTATGGAGACTCAGCTCTTGTGATTAGCCAGATTAATTGAGATTGGGAGACTCGTCACCAAAATTGGATCCCTTACAGAGAACATGTTATGAAGTTAATTCCATACTTCGAAGAGATCACATTCTAGCATATCTCAAGGGAAGAAAATAATCATGCAGATGCTTTGGCTACTCTGTTGTCCATGTTTAAAGTAAAGTGGGATAATGAAGCGCCTTCAATCACGATCAAGAGATTGGATAAGCCATCATTTTTTTTGAGGCTGAAGTGGAAGTGGATGGTAAACCATGGTTTCACGATATCAAAAGGTATCTTGAGTTTCAAGAGTATCATGAGGATGTGTTTGTCACAGACAAAATGTTTTTGAGAAGGCTATCATCCAAGCTTTTTGTTGTACCCCAAAATTCGCCCTCCCTTTCTTCAGGAAACCATCTTAGATTTTTCAAAACCCCCTGAAACAAATCCAAGTCCTGAGTTATCCTTTTGCCCAAGCAAGTCACTTACAAGAGCAAGATGATCTCACAAACTCCAGAAACAACGCTTTCATCTTGAGGAAAATCAAATTCTAAGTGCTTAAAATGTTCCTATAAAATAAGTGTTTTTAGAAAAAATCAGCGCTTCAGAACTTCTGGACCCATTCCAGATGAAGACGGTCAGAAGTTGCAAGTTTGGCTCAACATGGTCAGAAGTTGGCTCTTCAGCAGCTACATCAGTTCAATCAGAAGTTGTAAACGTGGTTCAGAGTGTAAGCCTCAAACAGAACATGCCCCTTCAGCAGCTACATCAGTTCAATCAGAAGTTGTAAACGTGGTTCAGAGTGTAAGCCTCAAACAGAACATGCCCCTTCAGCAGTTACACAAGCTCAGTCAGAACTTGCTAAAGGAATGCAAGAGAAACATGAAAGTATAAAGGCTCCTTCAGAACAGGTTGAAGTCAGAAGATGAAAGGTCAGAGGGATAGGTGTCACATTGATACAGAATCTCTAAGTCCAGATTGTCCAGAAGTAGACCCAAGGAACGTACCAGAAAACCAGGAGAATCTACAGAGCTTGCTAAGACAACAGGTAGCCAAGGCCAGAGCATGGTTTACGCTGCTGATTCAACAACCAGAATGTTGGTATTGACAGGTCTTGTCACCATTTAATGCCCATTAATGCTTCCAACCACTCCTGAGCGTTCACGTGTGGCTTGGAAAATGCTTTTGCACAGATTCTGGCATGGGTCTTCACGCCACCGCCCATTTCAGAGGTCACTTCCCCCAATCTACGCCTGCTGCTGCTACCTAGGCTGAAAAATAGCTGTTATCACAACTTCCCAGGAATTTCTGTCAAAAAACAAAGATTCAAACTCTGTTGGCGCCTTAAATGTTCAAGGCATCCACAAGAACTTTGCCTATAAATAGAGAGCTTTCACCACTGCAAAAAACGTTCAAGAAAAGAAACAGAAAAATTGCTAAGAGAGAAACGAAACTCCTAGCAACATAACATCCTGAAACTCTGTCAAAATTTCCAGCTTTGTTTCATAACTTTAAGTTTCTTACCTTCAACTTCATCAAACATCCAGCTCTTTTCTGTAAACCAAAAACGTTCTTTCCAAACTTCTGACCCTATACACGTATATACCTTCACTTCCCCTTTTCCAAATCTGTCCAGAACACCACCAGAACCAAAAGCTAACTTTCACCCACCATTTTCCAGAAAGTCAGGTAAGCACCTGCTGACCCTCACCACACTGTTAAGCATCATCAGCTGTACATATTCAAGTAACATAATGTAAATATTCATGTTATTGCTGTTTATGTTCTGAGGACTCTCATACCTCGGAACGTTCTGAGCCAGTTTAGGACTTGCCCGTGACCTTGGTGATTCTGACCTCTGAGACATTTTGCTATTTTGCTGGATCTGTTCCAAATATGTTTTCTGTTTTGTGGAGTAACAACAGGATTGCAGATGTTCTGATTAGTGCAGGAAAAAGCCAAGTGCTGACTTTGACGTTAGCACATCTGAAGCCTGTTTTGCTGTCAATGACATCAGAACCTCTGAGAGTTATTGCCTTTTCAGCAGAATCTGAACTTCTGGGTTCTCCACTAACAAACTTCTGTCTTGCAGCGCAGGGAAATCAGAACTTCTGGTTTCCCCACTAACAAAGTTCTGTTTTGCATGTTCTAGGGTCAGAAGTTCTGACTCATCCAGTTTCACCAACAGGTTGATCATCTGACAGCGGATCTGGGTCAGAACTTCTGATGGCCTCCCAACAGCGCGCGGGCCCCCTCTCTCTCTCTCTATATATATCTTGTTTTTTTGCTATTTTCTTTTTTGTCTATTTTTCTCGTTGAACCCCCCATGTACAAATGTGTATCCCCCTCCCCTAATTGTTGTAATAGCGTAGGATTTTACATTTCCGCTTCTTATTGCTAGTAATTAGGACGTGTATGACAAGATAAAATCAATGAAATAGAAAAACCTAATTCAAAGAAAAACTCTTGTATGCAATAAAACACACTTGCACACTAACACCCCTAGGGTTATATCCACTTGTTGCCTCTCAAAATTGGGCCATATTGCATGTTAGGTCTCTTTGGGCAAAACAAACACAATTCAAATGATCATAGTCCCTCGATGACGCTTCCGAAAGTTGCCTAAAAATGATCAAGTCCCTTGAGGAAAATGCCCAAAGATACTTGGCACCATTGCAATTATGGTCTAAACGATGACCCGCGCCCGTCCCTTTCACATCCTAACACAAGATTGTCCACCAAATACAATGGTGGAACAAAATTGTTAAAAGGGTTAAAAAACATGACAAAACCTTTGAGAACTTTAGGATAGATCGCTCTTAAGTACTTGCCAACTTGCAAAATGAAAACATTTGCCTGTTTTTTTCACACCTCACAACACTTTCAAAACAACTTTCAAAAACAAATGAAAACTTTTAAAAGACATACATCTTTGTATACATCCCCACATGGATCATTACAAAGATTGCCACCACATTGGCCTCTTTTCAAAATATTTTCAAACCCACACACACAAACACCATTTCAAACAATTACAAAAAGCAAGTGATCTAAGTAAGTAACTAAGAGCCCATGGATAACCATGGATAGAAAGGGTGCTAATACCTTCCCTTTCTATAATCTACTCCCCGAACCCAAGAAAACATCTCAAAGGTTTTTGCTGTGCTTTTTAAACCTTTCTTTAGGATAAAATAAAAAGTCGGTGGCGACTCTTGCTCAACCGAAACATTTGCGAAAACAAAAGCAAAACTCATAGTCAGTTCTCCCACCGTATCACACTTTTCCTTAACAAATGTGTGTTGTACAAAAGAAATCATAATGGTATGTTGCTTAGATGTGTGGACAAGAATGAAGTAGAAAAAAATCATTGAAGAGATGCACGACGGAGCATTCGGGACTCACTTCAGTGGACACACCATGGCCAGAAAGATCTTGCGAGCTAGTTGCTATTGGTCCACCATGGAAAATGATTGCTATAAGCATGCTAGAATGTGATACAAATGTCAAGTGTATGCTGACAAAGTCCATGTGCCTCCTGTTCCTTTGAATGTCTTGACTTCTATGTGGCCTTTCGCAATGTGGGGCATTGATATGATTGGAAAGATTGAGCCAACCACCTCCAAATATCTTCTTTTCATCCTGGTTTCCATGGATTACTTCCCAAAATGGGTCAAAGTTGCATCTTATGCAAACATTACCAAGAAAGTGGTTACTCGCTTCATCAAACACAACATCATTTGTCGTTATGGGGTTCCTGAGAAGATCGTTATTGATAATGGGTCGAATGTCAATAATAAGATGATGAAAGAGCTGTGTGAAAGTTTCAAAATCAAGCATCACAATTCTTCTCTGTATCGTCCGAAGATGAATGGCGTTGTTGAAGCGGGCTAATAAGAACATTAAGAAGATTGTGCAAAAAAATGGTGGTAAACTACAAAGATTGGCATGAGATGTTGCCTTTAGCTTTGCATGGCTATCATACTTCAGTATATATTCCGACCAGGACAACCCTGTTATCACTTGTTTATGGAATGGATGTAGTCTTTCCTATGGAAATAGAGATTCCTTCTTTGAGGATTATGAAATATGTTGAGCTTGATGAAGCTGAATGAGTACAAAATCGGTTGGATCAGTTGAACTTCATTGATGAGAAAAGACTAGCGGTTGTGTGTCATGGTCAGGTGTACCAAAAGAAGATGAGAAGAGAATTTGACAAGAGGGTGCTGCTTCAGAGCTATCAAGTTGGTGACCTTATTCTGAAAAGAATTATTCTTCCTCAAGGTGATCTTAGGGGCAAGTGGACTCCGACTTTTGAAGGACCGTTTGTTGTAAAGAAAGTATTTTTTGGCAGATCCATGATGCTTACAACTATGGATGGTGAAGATTTCCCACTCCTGTGAACACAGACGTAGTTAAAAAATGCTTCTCATAAAAGAGACCCATTGAGTCGACGACTCAATCAAAAAAGGGCATCCTGGCTAACCAAAAGTAAAATGATGAATAAAAGGTTCGGGCAAAAATCTGGGATAAAAAAGAAGAAGTGAAAAGAATGAAAAAGAATAATAAGTACCCCCGCTAAGTTGAAAATCCGAAAGGGAGACTTAGGCAAAAAAGGTATCTCAGTGGATTCAAAACCCAAAAGGGTGATCCAGGCTAAAGTAAGAGATTTAAAGAGAATGACTACGTCTATCGTCAGATCTTTGATTTCACCTATTACTACAATTGGCCACCCCGAAGGGTAGGAATCGATTCAGTCATCTTCTTCAAAAAGCAAAGTGATGAGAGCTTCGAGGTCATAAGATTTATAGAAGAATCAGAAGCTGATAGATATCCATTTTCACATTGCCATATTTGTAACAATCTTTTGAATTTTTTATTTGCAATGACCTCTTTCTAGGAATTGCTTCCTAAGGTAAATTCCCATTTACAGACCAACTTCAATCAATAAAAAACTTCTTTTTATTCAAAACGCTTGCTTTATTTTATTTTACCGTTTTGTTTGCAAAAACGTCCAATACCTTTTTGATAAACATTTGCATTTGGAAATTTGATGGTTTTTCACATCACGATAAATAAATTACAAATATTACTCTTAAGTTTTTTGTAGCCTAGTTGGTGGACAAAGTCGTCACACTATACCTGGGGCACGTTTAGTTTGATTTGTTTTGCAGGAATCATCATCCATTTGATTATGTGTAAAATGCAAATACCAGAACAACATCTTTCAATATGACAACGGTATCCCCAACTTTGGTCATTTCCCCAGCAGCACTGAAGTTTCTACTTCTCTCTAGTGAGTCTTCCCAAACAAAGGGATTATGACTAAAAGTGTGACTGATATGGAAAATCTTGGATAATATTCCCCAACAATACTTGAAGTTTACTTCTCCCCAGCATCGCCAAGCGGAGAATCCTTGACTGATAGGTTGTTATTGATGATATTTCTTGGTATAGAATTTGCATCCCCAACAGATATGTGTTATTGTTGTGTTCATGGGAGAATGTCTATTTTATGAAGCAGATCTTTCTCATTCCCCAGTCGAGAGTTCTAGTTGATAATATTCTAATTCCCCGACGAGTCTCCTCATTGAAGATTTCTTATTAAAGAACTCTCTCGTCTCCCCAGCGAAAGCTTATTTTGAGACTCCTTATTATGAAATCCTTTCTCATCCACCAGCCAAGTCTGTTTGAGAATTGTTCATTTTTCCCAAGCTGAGTCGTGTTGAAAATTATCTCACTCCCCAAAAGAGGCTAGTTTCTGAGATATCTTGCTCAAGATCTTTTATCTCCCTAGCTAAGTTGCCTTATATAGATCTTTTACTTAGGATTTCTCATTTCCCCAGCCGAGCCATTTCATCGAAATTATTTATTCAAGGGTTCTCCCTTTTCCCCAGTAGAGTTTGGTTTTGGATGTTGATAAATTTCATATCCCCAGAGGAGTACACTATTGTGATTTCTTACCCGAGGTTTCTCATAACCCCGACAGGTTCGTTCTTATGGAAGATCATTTGTAAACCCCTAGTTGAATTTCTTACGCCGAGATTATCTCCCCTCCAGCAAGAGTTTTGTACATAAGTTATCTTATCTCCAGCTTGGATCCTCATATCCCCAGTAATACAAGTTTTTGTCATCCCCAGATGAGAGGTTGACGAATTATTCCTCAAGCAGTTAGACGTGAATTTTTATTCCCTGCAGACCCCGTATCTTTGGTGTCCTCTCCAGCAACGTCCAATTCTCATTGGTGTACCTTATCAGAGTTTATAGTTTCGATCTGATCTTCTCCATCAGAGCTTGCAATTTATTTTTGTAACTCTCCTCAAAGTTTGTAGCCCATATTTACCAGTTACTCAGTTTGTTACTCCCCATAGAGTTTCAGCTTTTCAAAAGCTTCTCTCCAACGGTTCCTTGTATCTTATTTTCTCCAGAAAAATCATGCATCATCCCATTGCATCTTGTAATACGGTTGGAGAACTGAATTTTGTGTTTTATCGCAAATATACATATAGCTAGAGTTGCCACCAAATTTGTACAATAAGGAAAGGGTGAAAAGAACAGGAAAGACCTTGAAGATTTTGAGTTCGGGGGATAAATTATGAAAAGGGAAGGTGTTAGCACCCTTTTCATTCATAGTTATCTACGGGCTCTTAATCGTTAGCTCACTTTTGAAAATTGTTTTTTTTATGTAAGTGTTTTGAAAATATTTTGAAAATCCAAAGCACGACTAACTTTGTAATGGTTCTTGTATCAGTCGTCAAGAACGCGTACAAAGTGTCTTAGAAAATATTTTTGAAAGAGATGTGTGAAAATGTTTTTTAAAAAGGTTGTGAGCGAGCGATTAACAGTTTTACCCACTCAAAATCGTTCTTGTTATTTTCCTTCTCTTTTAGAGACAATGTTATCTGTACCATTAGTGGGTAGGTAGCCCCATTTAATGGATGTGAAGGGACAATCGAAGAGTCATTGTATAGTCATCGAAGGTAGCACACAGAGATACTTCATCAATTTATCAAAGGGACAAGATCATTTTTCATAGGCAACATCGAAGGGTCATTGAGGGACTATGGTGGCTAATGCGTATGCCAATTCATTCTCTTCTCGCGGAATATGTTCATAAATGATTTATTTGAAGTATGGAATTAATGTCAACACATGCTCCCGATAAGGAATGATATTTGGATGCTTCGTATCCCATTCTCCCTTAATCTGGCTGATCGCCAAGCCTGAGTCTCCATATCCATTCAAAATTTTAATTCTCATATCGATAGCAGCCTCGATACCCATGATGCACACTTTGTATTCTGCCATATTGTTGGTACAGTCAAAACATAATATGGCGGTGAAGGGCACATGGAAACCCTTAGGAGAAACAATCACATAACTAATTCCATTACCAAGCACGTTGGAAGCTCCATAAAAAAATAGTCCATCAGGATCCCGGTTCGGGTCCTTCATACGGTCCCGGTTTTTCATAATCAGTAATTAGCATAATATTCTCATCCAGGAACTCAAAATTCATAGTCCGATAGTCGTATACAACTTGATGAGCCAAATGATCTACCAATACACTTCTTTTGATTGCCTTCTAAGTAGTGTACTGAATGTCATATTCGGTTAAGACCATTTTCCATCTTGCTATTCTTCTGGAGAGGGTGGGTTTCTCGAATATATATTTTATTGGATCCATCTTAGAGATCAACAAGGTAGTATAATCCAACATAAACCAGCAAGTTTTATCGAGCAGTGAGTATCTTGTTTTACAGTCAGTAACCTTTTCGCTAAGGTAGTATATTGCATGCTCTTTTTGAACAGACTCTTCATGTTGCCCCAATACACACCCCATTGAGTTCTTTAACACTGTTAAGTACATGATCAGAGCTCTTCCTTCAACTGGTGGCATCAGAATCGGAGGGCTCCTGAAAATATTCTTTGATTTTGTCAAAGGATATCTGATAATCATCGTTCCACTTCACTACCTGATCTTTCTTTAATAACTTGAAGATTGGCTCACAAGTAGTGGTCAAATGTGAGATAAATATGGAAATGTAGTTCAATTGTCCCAGGAAACCTTTGACTTCCTTTTTCGTGCGGGGAGCTATCATTTCTTGAATAGCTTTAACCTTGGAGGGACCAACTTCAATACCTTTACCACTAACGATGAAACCTAGGATTTTACCAGATCTTACCCCAAATGTGCACTTGTTTGGATTCAATCTCAACTTATACTTTTTCAATCTCTCAAACAGCTTGTGCAGGTGGTCAAGGTGTTCTTCTTCAGTCTAGGACCTGGCTATCATGTCATCAATGTAAACTTCTATCTCGATGAATCATATCATGGAATAGAGCTACCATAACATTCTGATATGTTGCACCGAAGTTCTTCAAACCAAAAGGCATTACTTTGTAACAGAAAGTTCCCTATTGTGTGATAAAAGTAGTCTTCTCCGTGTCTTCAAGCACCATTTTGATTTGATTATAACCGAAGAAACCATCCATGAAGGAAAATACTTTATGCTGAACGGTGTTGCCAACCAGAACATCAATATGTGGCAGCGGAAAGTCATATTTGGGGCTAGCCCTATTCAAAACCTTGTACTCTAAACCCATATGCACCTTACCATCATTTTTGGGTACTGGAACCATATTTACAACCCACTGAGGATAGGATGTAACAGCTAAGTGTTGGTGTAAGCCATAGAGGCCAATACTTTTGGTACTTGTATCGAATTATTTATTAATAATAAAAGGCATTTCTTTATTATGTTTGCTTTCCAAAATAATAAAGTTCCTAGAATGGTTTATTTGTTTAATGAAATGTTAAGTGTGACTTAATCATGAGATCCCATTAAACATAAGACACTATTCTTAAAGTATCCGTAGTCAAGCTTTAATGTGAAGTGGGACAACATTAAAGCATTAAGATTATTATGAAGATAGATTGATGATCACATCTCATGGATCATAGATAAGGAGTTATCAAGTCTTGACATAGGTATGAATATTAGGAGTAATATTTATACTGGATTGACCCGCTATGAGAATACTACATAGAATGTTATGCAAAGTGTCATAAGTTATTCTCATGATGATAATGGTGTATACCACCCTTCGACCTGAAACCACTATGGACCCTAGATGTAGAGTCAAGTACTTTATTGCTGATCAAACATCATCCGTAACTGGATGACTATAAAGACGGTTGATGGGTACTTCACAAAGCATGCTAAGGGACATGAGTGACCTAGATGGAATTTGCTCATCCTGCATAACAGGATAAATGTCTAAGGGCCCAATATTGAACTGGACAAGGGTGACACAGTGTATGCCTTGTGTTCAATATAGACATGAGGGCAAAAGGGTAATTGTACAACACAAATATTATCACGGAAAAGGTTTGGTCAGATCACATGACATTTTCGTGACTTGGGTAACAGTGATGTGTTGCTAGATACCGCTCACTGTTTATTATATTAAATGTGTGATTTAATATAATTGCCAACGTCGCAAAAACCTACAGGGTCACACACATAAGGACAGGTTGATGAGAGATAGAATAAATAAGGAACACCGTAAGGTACGATGCACTTAAGTGTAATACGGAAAGTGGTAAGGTACCACGTGGATAAGTGATATATGGTACATCATAAGGTATGATGTCCATAAGCTTAATTGGGCTTTTAGCTTGTAGCCTACACGAGTGATTCTATAAATAGATCCCTTGTGATGAAGCAATTTCACTTGATGCAATTTCGTTTTTGATTCTCTCTCTCACTCATAAGGTTTCCGTTCGTGATCAACTAGCACTGTGACCGGAAGCGATCTGTTCGTGTGGACTGAGTAGAGGCGTTGTTCTTCATCAACGCTCGTGATCACAACCTCAAAGCTCTGAATCTCCACAAGAGGTAAATATTTCTATCACTGACCATGCTCATTCGTAAGGATCGCTAAAGGAAAATTTTAAATTCCGCTGCGCTTTTGATCGCAATTTTCCTTCAGTGGTATCAAAGCCACTTACGAAACCATGGATCTGATAGTTGTTTATGTTCTATATTTTCTGTTTTGATTCGAATAAAACCAGAATGAATTGAATAATAAACGATTAATTAAATTTGGCATCTGTTGTGTACGATTTGGATGATTGATGTTGACTATGCTTCGGAATCCGACATTAGTATGGTGAAGCAGCGATACATCGATCGTCCATAGGTTACACAAATAAGATCGATCACTTTTATATATGATATAAGTAAATCTGATGCAACGACGGTATATGGGATATGCTGTTACTGTTTCGTTCATTCAAACACTTGATGATTGTTATTCCTTTGACCGATCACTGTTCATATGCTTCGGAATCCGACATTAGTATGGTGAAGCAATGGCATGTGATTAATCATACTGAATCATCAATCGAGATGTGTTTGACAACATGAAACTGTTGCATTAGGGTTCATTACGCCACAAGGGTTGTGTTGTTGCAGAGTTATGCGATTAGGGTTGTGAATGCACAAGAGTTGTGCGAAAATGACGCCGATTTCAAATGAATTGTTCATTAAAATTTTGCACCGGGGCGCTGCCCCCTTGACCCTCGTCCGCTGAACGGTCAGCGGAACCACCGTCCGCTGACCGGGCAGCGGAACCCCCGGCTAACTCTGCGTAGTGTGATCAATCGTCGAAATTTAATTTGCCTTTTTTTTTAATTAACAAAAATTAAACTAATAATATAAGTGTGTTTATTATTATTGTCTTGTGGTGATCAGTTACGGCCTTAGTTTTTTTTTCCTTTATTTTGTTTTGGGATTGTAAAATACGGCCTGCGTGTCGTGCCTCTCTCTAAAATTCTTGATGTAACTTCTTTTCTCATCTCACTCCCTCGTATGTAAAACGAGTTTATTTTATGTAATGTAATGTTATGAAGAAAGAGAAGAATACAATATCAAAGGAGGATAACCTTAGAGAACTTTCTTGGAGAAGTTTTGATCGTTATTAGGTTAGCTTAGGTTCTCTCATTGGCTTGGGAGAACGATTGCGCTAGGGGCCATAACTATATCCTTTTATGTATATTGATGCATGTGTTTGTATGTTGATGCATGAGAGAGTCGAATTGCATGTTAAGCCGGTGAGATCAAACTAATAACAAAATCCCTCAAGTTAAATATTAAGTTCATGCTTTCCAAGTTTTAGCACTCATCAAGACTAGTATCGAACAATGTAGGTTTCGCCTACGTGAGGTGCATGTTCTATATTAGTAAGGTGCGATGGGATAATTGTAATATCCAACTGCTAAAAAAATGGGTCAAACTTAACTAAACACATTATAATAAGATTATACATGTTTAGAAGCAAGAGTTGGGAATGATTCATATGATGAATTAGAATAAGGAGTTATTCACCCAACTGAAAATATTCGAGAGTTGTATGAGATACAATTGGAAGGAGTTCCTACCTAAATAACCTAGTTTTGTGTAATCAGCCTAACGATGACTTAGAACGAAGTGAAATGTGGATCTCGACCCACTAGAAAGTCTTCCAACGGGATTTTCCGAATCAAATGATGAGGGTCATTTGGTTTGAGTAAAATAGTGGGATCATATTTGATTAAAGGCCTAATTAAATATGTGTTTTAATGATACTTATATTTTCATTTTTTTGTAGATTACCATGACAACAAACAACCATATTTTGCGATCAATCCTAGATAAGGAAAAATTGTCTGGGACAAATTTCCTGGATTGGCACCGAAATTTGAGGATTGTCCTCAAGCACGATAAGAAGCTGTATGTCTTGGAGACACCTATTCCTGAAGAGGAACCGCCTAGTTCGGTACCTAAGGAAGAAAGAGATGCTTATAAGAAGCATCTTGATGATGCTAACGAAGCCGCTTGTCTCATGCTATCTACTATGAACTCGGAGTTGCAAAAGCAACACGAGAACATGTCAGTGTTCGATAAGATCAGACATCTAAAAATGCTCTATCAAGAGCAGGCAAGAAATGAGAGGTTTCAGGTTTCAAAGGCCCTTTTTAACAGCAAGTTATCTGAGGGAAACCCTGTAGGTTCCCATGTACTCAAAATGATTGGGTATGTGGAGAACCTTGAAAGGTTAGGGTTTCTGCTTGGAAAGGAACTTGCAACTGATTTTATATTGCAATCGTTGCCAGATAGCTTTAATCAGTTTGTCATTAATTTCAACATGAATGACATGGATAAGAGTCTTCCATAATTGCTAAGCATGTTGAAAACTGCTGAGCAGAATATGAAGACAAAAGGGAAGTCCATTCTAATGGTCAGTAATGGAAAGAAGCTGAACAAGAAGCCTACCAAGCAGGTTGGTAAAGGGAAAGGCAAGGAAGTTGCCAAGCCTAAACCTATTGTTCCTGCTTTGAAGCCTAGTGGAGGCATAGCAAAGGAGGGCACTTGCTTCCATTGCGGTAAGAACGAACATTGGAAGAGAAACTGCCCAAAGTACCTGGAAGATAAGAATAATGGAGTAGGGACTTCAAATTCAGGTATTTTTGTTATTAAAATTAATTTATCTACTTCTGTATCATGGGTATTAGATACTGGATGCGGTTCTCACATTTGTACTAATGTGCAGGGGCTAAAAAGGAGTAGAGATTTGGGAAAAGGTGAAGTTGACCTACGAGTTGGAAATGGAGCAAAGGTTGCTGCTTTAGCCGTAGGAACTTATGTTTTGACTTTACCTAGTGGTTTAATAATTCAGTTAGAGAACTGTTATTATGTACCTGCAATTAGTAGGAATATTATTTCCGTTTCTTGTTTGGACAAGTTTGGTTTTTCATTTATAATAAAGAACAATTGTTGCTCTATTTATTTGAATGATATATTCTATGCTTCTGCACAAATGAACAATGGACTATATGTCCTTGATCTTGAAATGCCAATTTATAACATTAATACTAAACGGATTAAACCTAATGAGTTAAATCTAAGCTACCTTTGGCACTGTCACTTAGGCCACATAAATGAGAAACGCATTTCCAAACTCCATAAAGATGGACTCTTGGACTCTTTTGATTATGAATCATATGAGACATGCAGATCTTGTTTAATTGGAAAGATGACAAAGTCCCCATTCACAGGAAAAGGTGAAAGGGCTAATGATCTTTTGGCCCTCATACATACTGATGTATGTGGACCACTGAACATACCAGCCAGAGGAGGTTTTCAATACTTCATCACATTTACTGATGATTTCAGTAGATATGGTTATGTGTATTTAATGAAACACAAATCTGAAACCTTTGAAAAATTCAAGGAGTTCAAGAATGAAGTACAAAACCAACTAGGTAAGAATATTAAAGTTCTTTGATCAGATCGAGGCGGTGAATATTTAAGCATAGAGTTTGATGACCATCTAAAGGAATGTGGGATTTTATCCCAACTTACTCCTCCCGGAACACCACAATGGAATGGTGTATCTGAGAGAAGAAATCGAACCTTGTTAGACATGGTCCGATCCATGATGAGTCACGCTGATCTTCCGAACTCCTTTTGGGGACATGCACTATTAACTGCAGCTTACACACTTAACCGGGTTCCATCCAAAAAGGTTGAGAAGACACCATATGAGATATGGAGTGGTAAGAAACCACATATGTCTTACATGAAGATTTGGGGTTGCGAAGTTTATGTGAAACGAAAAATTTCAACTAAGCTTGAGCCCAAATCTGACAAATGCTTATTTGTGGGGTATCCTAAAGAAACAAGAGGGTATTACTTCTACAATCCTTCTGAGGGCAAAGTGTTTGTCGCTCGAACTGGAGTTTTTCTGGAAAAGGATTTTATTTCCAAAAGAATCAGTGGGAGGAAAATAGAGCTTGAAGAAATTCAAGAACCACAAAGCATTGATACACATATGGAGGAATTAGAGCAGGAAACACAAGTAGTTGTGGAAGAGCAACCTGCTCAAGTAGAACAAGACCAGCGTAGGTCAAGCAGGATACGTCAACAACCTGAGAGATATGGATATCTCATAAGTTATCAGGGTGATGTATTACTCATGGATCAAGATAAGCCTGTGACCTACCAAGAGGCCATAACTGGTCCTGAGTCCGAGAAGTGGCTAGAAGCCATGAAATCTGAAATGGATTCCATGTACACAAACCAGGTTTGGACCTTGGTAGAGCCTCCTATAGGAGTTAACCCTATAGGATGCAAGTGGGTCTTCAAAAAGAAGACTGGCATGGATGGTAAGGTACATACCTATAAGGCAAGACTGGTTGCAAAAGGCTATAAACAAATTCATGGGGTTGACTATGATGAAACCTTTCACCAGTTGCAATGCTTAAATCTGTTCGGATTTTACTTGCTATCGCTGCATATCATGATTATGAAATATGGAAGATGGATGTCAAAACTGCTTTCCTTAATGGGAATCTTCTTGAGGATGTGTACATGACACAACCTGAAGGATTTGACATACCAGAAGAAGCCCGAAAGATATGTAAGTTACAGCGATCAATTTATGGATTGAAGCAAGCTTCCAGAAGCTGGAATCTTAGTTTTGATGAAACAGTAAAACAATATGGATTCATAAAGAATGAAGATGAGCCTTGTGTCTACAAGAAGGTTAGTGGGAGCATGATCGTATTCCTGGTATTATATGTAGATGACATATTACTCATTGGAAACGATGTCCCAACCTTGCAACAAGTGAAGACTTGGTTAGGGAAATGCTTTTCAATGAAGGACCTAGGTGAACAAGCCTATATATTAGGAATCAGGATCTATAGAGATGGGTCACAAAAACTGCTTGGCCAAAGTGAGAGTACATACATAGAAAAAGTGTTGAGACGCTTTAATATGCATGATTCTAAGAAAGGATTCATACCTATGCAACATGGCATGTGTCTGTCAAAAACACAATCCCCTTCAAGTAAGGAAGAAAGGGATCGCATGGATAAGATTCCATATGCATCTGCAATAGGATCTATCATGTATGCCATGCTATTTACTCGACCAGATGTCTCGTATTCTTTAAGTGCAACGAGTAGGTACCAGTCTAATCCCGGTGATGCTCATTGGGTAGCTGTCAAGAATATCCTTAAGTACTTGAGAAGGACTAAGGACTCATTCTTGATATATGGAGGTCAGGAAGAGCTTGTTGTAATTGGATACACCGATGCTAGCTTCCAGATAGATAAGGATGACTTTAGATCGCAATCTGGTTATGTGTTTTGTTTAAATGGTGGCGCTGTGAGTTGGAAAAGTTCAAAGCAAGATACAGTTGCTGATTCTACAACTGAGGCTGAGTATATTGCTGCCTCAACTGCAGCAAAGGAAGCTGTTTGGATCAAGAAGTTCATTAGTGAACTTGGTATAGTCCATAGCATTGTGGATCCCATTGATCTCTATTGTGATAACAATGGTGCTATCGCACAAACTAAGGAACCTAGATCTCACCAACGATCCAAACACATACTTAGGCGTTATCATCTCATTCGAGAGATAATCGATCAGGGAGATGTGAAAATATGCAGAGTACCTACACTTGACAATGTTGCTGACCCATTAACAAAGCCTCTTGCGCAGCTGAAGCATGATGGACATACTAGATCTATGGGTATTATGGGTATGCCTGATTGGCTCTAGTGCTAGTGGGAGATTGTTGGTGTAAGCCCAAGAGTCCAATACTTTTGGTACTTGTATCGAATTATTTATTAACAATAAAAGGCATTTCTTTATTATGTTTGCTTTCCAAAATAATAAAGTCCCTAGAATGGTTTATTTGTTTAATGAAATGTTAAGTGTGACTTAATCATGAGATCCCATTAAACATAAGACGCTATTCTTAAAGTATCCGTAGTCAAGCTTTAATGTGAAGTGGGATAACATTAAAGCATTAAGATTATTATGAAGATAGATTGATGATCACATCTCATGGATCATAGATAAGGAGTTATCAAGTCTTGACATAGGTATGAATATTAGGAGTAATATTTATACTGGATTGACCCGCTATGAGAATACTACATAGAATGTTATGCAAAGTGTCATAAGTTATTCTCATGATGATAATGGTGTATACCACCCTTCGACCTGAAACCACTATGGACCCTAGATGTAGAGTCAAGTACTTTATTGCTGATCAAACGTCATCCGTAACTGGATGACTATAAAGAGGGTTGATGGGTACTTCACAAAGCATGCTAAGGGACATGAGTGACCCAGATGGAATTTTCTCATCCTGCATAACAGGATAAATGTCTAAGGGCCCAATATTGAACTGGACAAGGGTGATACAGTGTATGCCTTGTGTTCAATATAGACATGAGGGCAAAAGGGTAATTGTACAACACAAATATTATCACGGAAAAGGTTTGGTCAGATCACATGACATTTTCGTGACTTGGGTAACAGTGATGTGTTGCTAGATACCGCTCACTGTTTATTATATTAAATGTGTGATTTAATATAATTTCCAACGTCGCGAAAACCTACAGGGTCACACACATAAGGACAGGTTGATGAGAGATAGAATAAATAAGGAACACCGTAAGGTACGATGAACTTAAGTGTAATACGGAAAGTGCTAAGGTACCACGTGGATAAGTGATATATGGTACATCATAAGGTATGATGTCTATAAGCTTAATTGGGCTTTTGGCTTATAGCCTTAATTGGGCTTTTAGCTTGTAGCTCACACGAGTGATTCTATAAATAGATCCCTTGTGATGAAGCAATTTCACTTGATTCAATTTCGTTTTTGATTCTCTCTCTCTCACTCATAAGGTTTCCGTTCTTGATCAGCTAGCACTGTAACAGAAAGCGATCTATTCGTGTGGACTGAGTAGAGGCGCTGTTCTTCATCAACGCTCGTGATCATAACCTCAAAGCTCTAAATCGCCATAAGAGGTAAATATTTCTATCACTGACCATGCTCATTCGTAAGGATCGCTAAAGGAAAATTTTAAATTCCACTGCGCTTTTGATCGCAATTTTCCTTCAGTGGTATCAGAGCCACTTACGAAACCATGGATATGATAGTTGTTTATGTTCTATATTTTCTGTTTTGATTCGATTAAAACCAGAATGAATTGAATAATAAACGATTAATTAAATTTGGCATCTATTGTGTACGATTTGGATGATTGATGTTGACTATGCTTCGGAATCCGACATTAGTATGGTGAAGCAGCGATACATCGATCGTCCATAGGTTACACAAATAAGATCGATCACTTTTATATATGATATAAGTAAATCTGATGCAACGATGGTATATGGGATATGCTGTTTCTGTTTCGTTCATTCAAACACTTGATGATTGTTATTCCTTTGACCAATCACTGTTCATATGCTTCGGAATCCGACATTAGTATGGTGAAGCAATGACATGTGATTAATCATACTGAATCATCAATTGAGATGTGTTTGACAGCATGAAACTGTTGCATTAGGGTTCATGACGGCACAAGGGTTGTGTTGTTGCAGAGTTATGCGATTAGGGTTGTGAATGCACAAGAGTTGTGCAAAAATGACGCCGATTTCAAATGAATTGTTCATTAAAATTTTGCGCCAGGGCGCTGCCCCCTTGACCCTCGTCCGCTGAACGGTCAGCGGAACCACCGTCCGCTGACCGGGCAGCGGAACCCCCGGCTAACTCTGCGTAGTGTTATCAATCGTCGAAATTTAATTTGCCTTTTTTTTTAATTAACAAAATTTAAACTAATAATAAAAGTGTGTTTATTATTATTGTCTTGTGGTGATTAGTTATGCCCTTAGTTTTTTTTTTCCTTTATTTGGTTTTGGGATTGTAAAATACGGCCTGCGTGTCGTGCCTCTCTCTAAAATTCTTGATGTAACTTCTTTTCTCATCTCACTCCCTCGTATGTAAAACGAGTTTCTTTTATGTAATGTAATGTTATGAAGAAAGAGAAGAATACAATATCAAAGGAGGATAACCTTAGAGATCTTGCTTGGGGAAGTTTAGATCGTTATTAGGTTAGCTTAGGTTCTCTCATTGGCTTGGGAGAACGATTGCGCTAGGGGCCATAACTGTATCCTTTTATGTATATTGATTCATGTGTTTGTATGTTGATGCATGAGAGAGACGAATTGCATGTTAAGCCGGTGAGATCAAACTAATAACAAAATCCCTCAAGTTAAATATTAAGTTCATGCTTTCTAAGTTTTATCACTCATCAAGACTAGTATCGAACAATGTAGGTTTTGCCTACGCGAGGTGCATGTTCTATATTAGTAAGGTGCGATGGGATAATTATAATATCCAACTGCTAAAACAATGGGTCAAACTTAACTAAACACATTATAATAAGATTATACATGTTTAGAAGCAAGAGTTGGGAATGATTCATATGATGAATTAGAATAAGGAGTTATTCACCCAACTGAAAATATTCGAGAGTTGTATGAGATACAATTGGAAGGAGTTCCTACCTAAATAACCTAGTTTTGTGTAATCAGCCTAACACTGACTTAGAACAAAGTGAAATGTGGATCTCGACCCACTAGAAAGTCTTCCAACGGGATTTTCCGAATCAAATGATGAGGGTCATTTGGTTTGAGTAAAATAGTGGGATCATATTTGATTAAAGGCCTAATTAAATATGTGTTTTAATGATACTTATATTTTCATTTTTTTGTAGATTACCATGAAAACAAACAACCATATTTTGCGATCAATCCTAGATAAGGAAAAATTGTCTGGGACAAATTTCCTGGATTGTCACCGAAATCTGAGGATTGTCCTCAAGCACGATAAGAAGCTGTATGCCTTGGAGACACCTGTTCCTGAAGAGGAACCGCCTAGTTCGGCACCTAAGGCAGAAAGAGATGCTTATAAGAAGCATCTTGATAATGCTAACGAAGCCGCTTGTCTCATGCTAGCTACTATGAACTCGGAGTTGCAAAAGCAACACGAGAACATGTCAGCGTTCGATATGACCGGGCATCTGAAAATGCTCTATCAAGAGCAGGCAAGAAATGAGAGGTTTCAGGTTTCAAAGGCCCTTTTTAACAGCAAGTTATCTGAGGGAAACCCTGTAGGTCCCCATGTACTCAAAATGATTGGGTGTGTGGAGAACCTTGAACGGTTAGGGTTTCCGCTTGGAAAGGAACTTGCAACTGATTTTATCTTGCAATCGTTGCCAGATAGCTTTAATCAGTTTGTCATGAATTTCAACATGAATGACATGGATAAGAGTCTTCCAGAATTGCTAAGCATGTTGAAAACTACCGAGCAGAATATGAAGACAAAAGGGAAGTCCATTATGATGGTCAGTAATGGAAAGAAGCTGAACAAGAGGCCTACCAAGCAGGTTGGTAAAGGGAAAGGCAAGGAAGTTGCCAAGCCTAAACCTACTGTTCCTGGTTTGAAGCCTAGTGGAGGCATAGCAAAGGAGGGCACTTGCTTCCATTGCGGTAAGACCGGACATTGGAAGAGAAACTGCCCAAAGTACCTGGAAGATAAGAACAATGGAGTAGGGACTTCAAATTCAGGTATTTTTGTTATTGAAATTAATTTATCTACTTTTGCATCATGGGTATTAGATACTGGATGCGGTTCTCACATTTGTACTAATGTGCAGGGGCTAAAAAGGAGTAGAGATTTGGAAAAAGGTGAAGTTGACCTACGAGTTGGAAAAGGAGCAAAGGTTGCTGCTTTAGCCGTAGGAACTTATGTTTTGACTTTAACTAGTGGTTTAATAATTCAGTTAGAGAACTGTTATTATGTACCTGCAATTAGTAGGAATATTATTTCCGTTTCTTGTTTGGACAAGTTTGGTTTTTCATTTATAATAAAGAACAATTGTTGCTCTATTTATTTGAATGATATATTCTATGCTTCTGCACAAATGAATAATGGACTATATGTCCTTGATCTTGAAATGCCAATTTATAACATTAATACTAAACAGACTAAACCTAATGAGTTAAATCCAAGCTACCTTTGGCACTGTCACTTAGGCCACATAAATGAGAAACGCATTTCCAAACTCCATAAAGATGGACTCTTGGACTCTTTTGATTATGAATCATATGAGACATGCAGATCTTGTTTAATTGGAAAGATGACAAAGTCCCCATTCACAGGAAAAGGTGAAAGGGCTAATGATCTTTTGGCCCTCATACATACTGATGTATGTGGACCACTGAACATACCAACCAGAGGAGGTTTTCAATACTTCATCACATTTACTGATGATTTCAGTAGATATGGTTATGTGTATTTAATGAAACACAAATCTGAAACCTTTGAAAAATTCAAGGAGTTCAAGAATGAAGTACAAAACCAACTAGGTAAGAATATTAAAGTTCTTTGATCAGATCGAGGCGATGAATATTTAAGCATAGAGTTTGATGACCATCTAAAGGAATGTGGGATTTTATCCCAACTTACTCCTCCCGGAACACCACAATGGAATGGTGTATCTGAGAGAAGAAATCGAACCTTGTTAGACATGGTCCGATCCATGATGAGTCACGCCGATCTTCCGAACTCCTTTTGGGGACATGCACTATTAACTGCAGCTTACACACTTAACCGGGTTCTATCCAAAAAGGTTGAGAAGACACCATATGAGATATGGAGTGGTAAGAAACCACATATGTCTTACATGAAGATTTGGGGTTGTGAAGTTTATGTGAAACAAAAAATTTCAACTAAGCTTGAGCCCAAATCTGACAAATGCTTATTTGTGGGGTATCCTAAAGAAACAAGAGGGTATTACTTCTACAATCCTTCTGAGGGCAAAGTGTTTGTCGCTCGAACTGGAGTTTTTCTGGAAAAGGATTTTATTTCCAAAAGAATCAGTGGGAGGAAAATAGAGCTTGAAGAAATTCAAGAACCACAAAGCATTGATACACATATGGAGGAATTATAGCAGGAAACACAAGTAGTTGTGGAAGAGCAACATGCTCAAGTAGAACAAGACCAGCGTAGGTCAAGCAGGATACGTCAACAACCTGAGAGATATGGATATCTCATAAGTTATCAGGGTGATGTATTACTCATGGATCAAGATAAGCCTGTGACCTACCAAGAGGCCATAACTGGTCCTGAGTCCGAGAAGTGGCTAGAAGCCATGAAATCTGAAATGGATTCCATGTACACAAACCAGGTTTGGACCTTGGTAGAGCCTCCTATAGGAGTTAACCCTATAGGATGCAAGTGGGTCTTCAAAAAGAAGACTGACATGGATGGTAAGGTACATACCTATAAGGCAAGACTGGTTGCAAAAGGCTATAAACAAATTCATGGGGTTGACTATGATGAAACCTTTCACCAGTTGCAATGCTTAAATCTGTTCGGATTTTACTTGCTATCGCTGCATATCATGATTATGAAATATGGAAGATGGATGTCAAAACTGCTTTCCTTAATGGGACTCTTCTTGAGGATGTGTACATGACACAACCTGAAGGATTTGACATACCAGAAGAAGCCCGAAAGATATGTAAGTTACAACGATCAATTTATGGATTGAAGCAAGCTTCCAGAAGCTGGAATCTTCGTTTTGATGAAACAGTAAAACAATATGGATTCATCAAGAATGAAGATGAGCCTTGTGTCTACAAGAAGGTTAGTGGGAGCATGATCGTATTCCTGGTATTATATGTAGATGACATATTACTCATTGGAAACGATGTCCCAACCTTGCAACAAGTGAAGACTTGGTTAGGGAAATGCTTTTCAATGAAGGACCTAGGTGAAGAAGCCTATATATTAGGAATCAGGATCTATAGAGATAGGTCACAAAAACTGCTTGGCCGAAGTCAGAGTACATACATAGAAAAAGTGTTGAGACGCTTTAATATGCATGATTCTAAGAAAGGATTCATACCTATGCAACATGGCATGTGTCTGTCAAAAACACAATCCCCTTCAAGTAAGGAAGAAAGGGATCGCATGGATAAGATTCCATATGCATCTGCAATAGGATCTATCATGTATGCCATGCTATGTACTCGACCAGATGTCTCGTATTCTTTAAGTGCAACGAGTAGGTACCAGTCTAATCCTGGTGATGCTCATTGGGTAGCTGTCAAGAATATCCTTAAGTACTTGAGAAGGACTAAGGACTCATTCTTGATATATGGAGGTCAGGAAGAGCTTGCTGTAATTGGATACACCGATGCTAGCTTTCAGACAGATAAGGATGACTTTAGATCGCAATCTGGTTATGTGTTTTGTTTAAATGGTGGCGCTGTGAGCTGGAAAAGTTCAAAGCAAGATACATTTGCTGATTCTACAACCGAGGCTGAGTATATTGTTGCCTCAACTGCAGCAAAGGAAGCTGTTTGGATCAAGAAGTTCATTAGTGAACTTGGTATAGTCCATAGCATTGTGGATCCCATTGATCTCTATTGTGATAACAATGGTGCTATCGCACAAGCTAAGGAGCCTAGATCTCACCAAAGATCCAAACACATACTTAGGCGTTATCATCTCATTCGAGAGATAATCGATCGGGGAGATGTGAAAATATGCAGAGTACCTACACTTGACAATGTTGCTGACCCATTAACAAAGCCTCTTGCGCACAAAGCCTCTTGCGCAGCTGAAGCATGATGGACATACTAGATCTATGGGTATTATGGGTATGCCTGACTGGCTCTAGTGCTAGTGAGAGATTGTTGGTGTAAGCCCTAGAGGCCAATACTTTTGGTACTTGTATCGAATTATTTATTAATAATAAAAGGCATTTCTTTATTATGTTTGCTTTCCAAAATAATAAAGTCCCTAGAATGGTTTATTTGTTTAATGAAATGTTAAGTGTGACTTAATCATGAGATCCCATTAAACATAAGACACTACTCTTAAAGTATCCGTAGTCAAGCTTTAAGGTGAAGTGGGATAACATTAAAGCATTAAGATTATTATGAAGATAGATTGATGATCACATCTCATGGATCATAGATAAGGAGTTATCAAGTTTTGATATAGGTATGAATATTAGGAGTAATATTTATACTGGATTGACCCGCTATGAGAATACTACATAGAATGTTATGCAAAGTGTCATAAGTTATTCTCATGATGATAATGGTGTATACCACCCTTCGACCTGAAACCACTATGGACCTTAGATGTAGAGTCAAGTACTTTATTGCTGATCAAACGTCATCCGTAACTGGATGACTATAAAGACAGTTGATGGGTACTTCATAAAGCATGCTGAGGGACATGAGTGACCTAGATGGAATTTGCTCATCCTGCATAACAGGATAAATGTCTAAGGGCCCAATATTGAACTGGACAAGGGTGACACAGTGTATGCCTTGTGTTCATTATAGACATGAGGGAAAAAGGGTAATTGTACAACACAAATATTATAACGGAAAAGGTTTGGTCAGATCACATGACATTTTCGTGACTTGGGTAACAGTGATGTGTTGCTAGATACCGCTAATTGTTTATTATATTAAATGTGTGATTTAATATAATTGCCAACGTCGCGATAACCTACAGGGTCACACACATAAGGACAGGTTGATGAGAGATAGAATAAATAAGGAACACCGTAAGGTACGCTGCACTTAAGTGTAATACGGAAAGTGGTAAGGTACCACCTGGATAAGTGATATATGGTACATCATAAGGTATGATGTCCATAAGCTTAATTGGGCTTTTAGCTTATAGCCTTAATTGGGCTTTTAGCTTGTAGCCCACACGAGTGATTCTATAAATAAATCCCTTGTGATGAAGCAATTTCACTTGATGCAATTTCGTTTTTGATTCTCTCTCTCACTCATAAGGTTTCCGTTCGTGATCAGCTAGCACTGTGACCGGAAGCGATCTGTTCGTGTGGACTGAGTAGAGGCGTTGTTCTTCATCAACGCTCGTGATCACAACCTCAAAGCTCTGAATCGCCACAAGAGGTAAATATTTCTATCACTGACCATGCTCATTCGTAAGGATCGCTAAAGGAAAATTTTAAATTCCGCTGCGCTTTTGATCGCAATTTTCCTTCACTAAGAACCCTACATTGAATTCCTACATAACCTCAGTCTTGATCTTTTCTGACATCTCAGGACGTATACGAAGAACTTTCTGATTTATAGGGAGACAACCTTCCTTCATCGGTAGATGGTGAACCACAATATCAGTATTGAGCCCTGGCATATCTTCGTATGACCAAGCAAAGATATCAACATAATCATGCAACATCTGAATTAACCTCTTTTTGACATTGTCTTCTAGGTTGGAACCTATCTTGATTTCTTTCTTGTCTTTTTCAGTACCCAAGTTTACAACTTCGACTGGCTCTTCATGTGATCGTATGGCTCTTTCTTCTTGCATTAACAACCTAGCAATCTCTCTAGGTATTTCACAATCTTCCTCACCTTCATCCTCGGCTTGGTAGATCGGATTTTGGAAGTCATAATTTGCAATAGCAGAATTGTTATCAATGGGATCCAAGGTGGATATGGATCTGCAATTTGTTATGTGGGTGTGTGTAAATTATAAGTCATTATTTAAATTACATAACCAAAACTTAAAATCAAGAAAAACAGAAAATAACATTTACTCCTGACTAAAGGAGATTGGTATAAAGTCTTCAGCCTTCCAATTGTTGAGCCCATTGCCGGTGGTAAGGAAGATCCAATTATCTATGTCGCATTCACTATCAGCGTCTTCCATAGTATTAACATGATTAAGTGAACTCCATTATTATTGAAGTAGAATGGCAGTCTCCCAGAATTGGTATGAGCACGACGAATAGCCTCCTGAGCTTGAGAAGTGAAACCGTAACTAAATTTATCTTACTTGTAAGGAATATCGGGAAGTTGTCCCCAAAAAGTGCAACCACCTTCTTCAACCACAGCCCTAGCGTCTTTTAGAGAAGCCATTTTCGATGGAGTCTTAGAAGCAACTTTATCAACCGAAGTTGTCTGAGAAACAACTTCAAAAGTCTGTTAACGAGTCTCGACGAACTCACCATCCACCTCAACATACTCGAAAGAATTCAAATGGCTCACCATATATTCTTCTTCACCGCAAACTATAACGATCTTTCATCTCATGGGATTTTTCAACTGCTAGTGTAAGGCATAAGTAACAGCATGCCCCAAGAATCCAAGGGCGTCCCAGCAAACAAGAATAGGCTGGACGAATATCCATCACATAGAAAGTAGATTCGAAGACCTGGGAACCCACTTTGATCGGAAGATCCACCTCTTCGTGTATCGTTCTCTTTGAACCATCATAAGCTCTTACCACAATATCATTGGATTTTAGAACAATCCCTTCATAGTCATGTTTGTCTAAAGCAGCTTTTGGAAATACATTTAAAGAGGAACCTGTGTCCACCAACACATGAGATAAGTTAGTGCCCCTACACTCAATAGATACATGCAGGGCCTTATTACAATTCCTTCCTACGAGAGTTAAGTCTACGTCAAAAAAGCCTAGCCCATTATCAGTCGCTAGGCTTGCATTATGATTTTTGAACTGATCAACTGATATTTCTTGTGGTACATGAGCAGATTTTAGAAATCTCACTAAAGCCTGAGCATGGGTGTAATACAATGGGAGAATTGACTTTTGGGTTTTGCGTTTTATCGCAAATGTTACGGATAGAAAGAGTCGCCACAGACCTTTCTTTTATCCAATAAAGGAAAGGGTGAAAAGAACAGGAAAGACCTTTTGAGGATTTTCTGAGTAAGGGGTTAGGTTATGAAAAGGGTAGGTGTTAGCACCCTTTTCATCTGTAGTCATCTACGGGCTCTTAATCGCTAGCTCACTTTTGAAATGCTTTGTCTTTTTATATGTTTGAAAATATTTTGAAAATGCCTAAGTACGGAAATTTTGTAATGATTCTCGTATCGTTGAGAATGTATACAAAATGTTTGTTTTGAAAATATTTATTAAAAGAAAGTGTTTGTTTTTGAAAGTATGAGGTGTGCAAGTTGTTTTAGTTTGTGAGCAAGCGATTACGAGCGATCTACCTACTCAAAAAGTCTTGGTTCTTTTCCTCCTCCTTAAATAATGCTATCCTACCATTAGTTAGTAGGAAGCCCTATTGTTGGATGTGAAGAACAGACGCGGGTCATCGTACAGTCATAGAAGGCAACTTGTAGGACGCTTTAGCAATTATTGTGAGGGACTAAGATCGTTTCCCGAAGGCAATATTGAAGGGTCATCGAGGGACTACGATCTTTTAACCGGGGGTCTTTGCTAAAGCTTCTCACGTTCGAGGGACATGATTGTTTTTATCCAAGGCAACAAGTGAGGTTACCCTAGAGGTGTGTGTGTGTGTGTGTGAATTGTGTTTTGATTTCAAGTATTTTTGTCTTGAAATTAGGGTTTTTCTATCGGTTGATTTTAATTTTTCCATACAAACCCTAATTACTAACAATAATAAGGAAAGCAGTAAATTGCGAAAATTAAATGTCCTACGCTATTACAATGCTTTAGGAGTGGGGGTACAAATTTATGAATGGGGATGAAAAAGCAGTAAACCCTAATTTATCTATTACAAGCTTTGAGCAATTACATAAATATATAAATGTGAAAAATAAGCAAATGCGGGGAGATGATGAAGAGAAAAGATGTCAAAACCCTAAAACATTTTCTAAGTGTTTTAGTAAAAAGTATTTTTGGTGTTTTTGTTTAGAAAAAAATAATTTATAGTGTGAAATAATAGTAAAATCCTAATTTTAATTAATTTACAAATTAAATAATAAAATAAAACAAAGTGATTAAATTATTTTTTACTTATGAAAAAAATTAAATTAATTAATTAAAAACCTAAATCTAAATTTTGTGATTTTATTATTTTTTCTGATTAAATAAAAATAATTTAGAAAAGAAAAAAGTTAGTTAAAACAAAAAAAGAAAATAAAAATTGGCATGTGTTTGTAAAAGAAATTTGGGGGGTGTACAAAAAGAAAATAAAGTGTTAGGCCCAAAAAAAAGTTTTTGTTCGAAGTAGAAAATATAAAAAAAGAGTTAGAATGGGCCTAACAATTCAATAAAATGGAGGGTGTTGAAAGCAGACAACTTAGGCCCAAGAAGAATTTCATGGATCATGTGTGAGCAACTCAGGGGGTCTATTGTAGGGATGCTAGTTTGGAGCGTTGGATCTTGGTCTGCAGAGATCTGATGGTGAGGAGTTAACGATGCATGGTGCGTGCATTAGATTGCATAGCATGAAATCTGCAAGAGAAATGTTGGAAAATAAAATTCCAGAGGCAGGGATCGAACCCCTGCCCTGACACACTAACGCCTTACACACACACACGCTTGCCACTGAGGTGGCTGTTTCATCCGGTTATGAAACAACACCCAATAAATATATTATAAACTATGTTCACAAGTTCAAACTTATGAACTTCATCTTCTTCCTCGCGCCAGAATATCAACAACACCATTTTCAAATATAAAACTCTTCCATTTCTCAAATATTTTAAAAACTGTAAACATGAAAGTTGTTCTAAATTTCACCACGAATTCAACCACGCCATTAACTTTAATTAACACTCAAAGAATAAAAATAATTTTACTCAGTACCAAAAATGAACCCTAACTGGTCAGGGCTTCGATTCTCAATCCACAAGCAAAATTAATGAAAACTAATGATATGGTTAGCTTCAGGATATTAATATCTACATTTTTGCTTTAGAAAATAAATGCAAATGATGCTTGTAAAGAGATTTCAAATTTTGGAAAACTTACCTCTTAATACAAAATTTAAATTCCCTCTACACGACTTCCAGAGGTGAAATGATGATTTGGTGAGCTTGCTTGGACCTTGAGGAAGCTGTTTGGATGCTCACTTGGTGTTGGGAACTTTTGGATACCTCTGACCAAGTCAACTTGCAAGTATGAAAAGTGAAAATCGTGTATGATGAAGATGATGTTACAATGATGAAACAGGGGTATGGATGAGTTCTATATGGTGTATAGATGATGTTTGAATGATAAAAAGGGAAAGCGCACAAGTGGATTGAGAGTTGGCTTCTTAAGGCTCATGATATGCACTAATGGAGTTTTCTTGGTGATTTTGAGTTTGAGAGTATTTGTGGGCTTGTGAAATCATCCATTGGCTTGCAAATGGCCTCTCTATTTATAGGCAAAAGGTTTGAGGGCAAGGGCTGATTAGGTTTGCAAGTTATGGAGTTATGGCTTGGTTGAGATGTAACTTGTGATTTTTTTAGAAATCAAAGTTCCAATGCATAGTACCGTGGCTCATAGGGTGGTTAGGAGCTTTAGACATGTTGCTTCCTGCTTTAGTGTTTGAGTTTGATAAGAGGAAGCAATTTATGGGCTCAAAGAGTTGACAATGGCATAAAGCATGATTTTCCAAAATGGAAGTGTTAACTTCGTGCCATTAATGGAAAATTGTTTTGGATAAAGCTTGAATCAAGTGGAACATAGCTCAAAAGATTGTGTAATCTTCTGATTAGAGATAGATTTACAAGAATGAAAGGCCAACTTCATCTCTTCGAATCTCTTAGCTCAAGTATGATCTCTTTGTGTTCTTGGACATTTTGGAAATCTTGAATCAAGATCTACAACTCTCATGTTAAATAATTTAGCTGAACCAAAATGGAACTTAGTGAAAATTGGCCAAGAAGTTTGGATAAAAAACTGATCAAAACTTGTTAAAAACTTTTCTAAGTGTTGGATAAAAAATATCACCACTTCATGGACTCATATCTCTTAATCCAAGCACTTTTTGAGGATCATCCCACATTAACAAAGTTGCAGAATTCATCAATTCCTACAACTTTCATGTTGAAAGTTTTCTTTAAATCAACTTGGATCTTGGTGAAAAATGGTCATGAAGTAGTGACTTTGTTAAGAACAAAACACTTAGAATTTTTTCTAAGTGTTGGAAAATTTCCTAACTTTTGACTTTTGTTGACTTTTTTGATTCTTTATGATCAAGTTTGATAGTTTTGAATATCTTGATGATTCTTGATTTTGAATTCCAATGTTGACCAAAAAGTCAAAGTTTGACTTTTGTGTGACTGTTGACTTTTCATCAATTGATTCAATTTTCAAATGTCAATCACTTGTATATTTGGAAATTTCTTGAGCCATATAATTAGGTAAATATGTTGTATTTGAGCCCTTGAGATCATGCTTTAATCCATTAGGTCATGCACTAGTCAAAAAGTCAATGATCAGTCATCTTTAGTCAAAACCCTAATTTTGGCAATTTTTGACCTTTGATGATTTGAGGGCTTTCCTTGAGGAATCATGATCAACCCTTGATCAAATGATGAATATCACCTCAAAAAATTGATTTTGGCAAAAACATCTTGAAGTTTGACTGTATATTGACCATAATTGACTTTTTTTATTCAATAAAGTTGATTTTCAATCATTTGACCCATTGATTGAGCAAACATGTGATGCAAGACTTGAAACATGACATAAGCATTATTGAGGACCTATGATGAACCATGAAAGCCATTTTAGACCCTTGGAACCTAATATTATTTGAGAATCACCAAACCCTAGTTGAAGACCCTTGTTAAGGAGGAGTTTTGACCAGTCTACTCTTTAGTGGCTTTGAGTATTTGAGACTTTTGTGAGCATGTTTTTTTGAAAAAAGTGGAAGGGGAAAATTTGGGGTACAACCCTGTTCAATCTTATTAAACCTGAAGAGTTATATTGGCATGTCCACCATTCGTGACTTGAAGGTAGAAGATGATTGATAATTTAAGTGCCCAGAAATTTGCACTCGTCGGTGCACGGAGTAAGGATATTGGTTGATTATACCAGGAATGGGATTATAGATACCACTTGGAGAGGCAACAGTGAGTTATCAGATATGGACTTATAGATGCCATCCAAAGTAACTGTTGATAGAATTTAGACTAAGTCTACGCTCGACTTCAACTGGAAGAAGTATCAGAATAAATCTACGCTCGATTTAAATTGAGCAAGAAAATGTCTACTGGAAGAAGTATCAGAATAAATTTATGCTTGATTTAATCTGAGCCAGAAGATGTTTGCGTCCATCTTTAACTGGGAGAAGTATTAGAATAAATACTTGGTCGATTTAACTTGAGCTAGAAAATGTCTACTGGATGAAGTATCAGAATAAATCTACACTTGAATTAATCTGAGCTAGAAGATGTCTGCGTCCGTCTTTAACTGGGAGAAGTATCATAATAAATATTTGGTCGATTTAACCTGAGCCAGAAAATGTCTACTGGAAGAAGTATCAGAATAAATCTAAGCTTGATTTAATCTGAGCCAGAAGATGTCTGGGTCCGTCTTTAATTGGGAGAAGTATTAGAATAAATCTATGGTTGATTTAATCTGAGCCAGAAAATGTCTACTGGAAGAAGTATCAGAATAAATCTACGCTTGATTTAATCTGAGACAAAAGATGTCTACGTCCATATTTAATTGGGAGAAGTAACAAAATAAATCTATGGTTGATTTAATTTGAGCCAGAAAATGTATACTGGAAGAAGTATCAGAATAAATCTATGCTTGATTTAATCTGAGCCAGAAGATGTATGCGTCCGTCTTTAACTGGGAAAAGTATCAGAATAAATCTATGGTCGATTTATTCTGAGCCAGAAAATGTCTACTGGAAGAAGTATCAGAATAAATCTGCGCTTGATTTAATCTGAGCCATAAGATGTCTGCATCCGTCTTTAACTGGGAGAAGTATCAGAATAAATCTATGGTCGATTTAATCTGAGCCAGAAGAGGTCTATACTGGAAGTATCAGAATAAATATGTGGTTGATTTAATCTGAGCCAAAAAATGTCTACTAGAAGAAGTATCAGAATAAATCTATGCTTGATTTAATATGAGCCAGAAGATGTCTTTTGAGAATGATCTTCTGAGGAAATTGCTAAAATAGGCCTTTGTCAGATGTAGCCTTGGAGAAGACTGTCGAGGCATATAACTAGTTGATGATGTTTGTTTGTTTATTGATCTTTCCGAAAAAGGTAAAGAGTTATTTGTATGCAATGTCATGATGTATGAAATGCATTGTGTAATGATATTCTCAAAATAAATGAGACTGTGCTATATGCGTTTCGTATGCATATGCTATGATATTGGTAAATGAGGTATGGATGTGAAATGTTGCTGGAAGTGTATCAACAGTTCCATACGATGTCTTTCTGGGGAAAATGAATCCCTGATTGGTGCTAGGGATGAAGAACATGTGTAATCTTTAACCTTTATAGAATGCTTCTGCTGGGGATTCCTTCTTGCTATTTGAGGAAATTCCGCTGGGAAGTGTTGAATTCTATTTGGGGAGAAGAGTTTAGGAACATTAGTCCTTCATTGCTCTACTTGGGAATTTAATTCTTATATACCTTGAGTGGGGATAAAAGAGATGGATAACCTTTCGACTCGTCTAGGGAGTTTAATTCTTGTATACCCTGATTGGGGATAAAAGAGATGGATAACCTTTCGACTCGTCTGGGGAGTTTAAATCTTATATACCCTAATTGGGGATAAAATATATGGATAACCTTCCGACTCATCTGGGGAGGATAAATTTGACTAGTATTTGGTCTAGTTCTAGGTTTCGTAGCAATTCTCTGGGGATAGTGGCGACTTCACTGGGGAGAAGAATTTTGCCGGTGATTCGTAGCCATCTGAGGAATAGACTCAAGTCGGGGAGAATTTAATCTATTGGGGAAATAAACCCTGTTGGGGAAATAAACCTTGTTAACAGAGAAATACTCTGTTGAGGAAACACCTTTACTGAGGGAATGAGCTCTGCGGGAGAGAGGAAATTTGCAGGGGGCTTTACAGTTTTGGTGGAATAAACTCAGCTGAGGAAGAGAATTTTCATGAATTATACTGATTGGAATTGTGAAAAAGATTATATTATTTTATCCGCCAGAGTGATCTGCCGGGGAAATTATGGGGAATGTATCTTCATTGAAGGGGAATTTGTGAAGATTACTCTGTGGGGATAATCTCATGGAAATGGCTCTGTGGGGGTTTGTGGATAACTTGAATGTCATCCCAACTCCTAGAGTCTTGAGCAAATTCTTATTCCTGTTCTTATGCATATATTTGTTAACAGTTAATCGTGTTCATATGCATATGTTCATTCAATTTTAGAAATTGGACGTTTTTGCAAACAAAACAAAAGGTTTGAATTTTAGGGTGTATTTGTATTGATAGTTTTCCCATAAACAGACGATTTTGTACAAAGAGACATAAATCCTAGTAAGAGGAAACTGTCATGAAATGAAAAGAGTATAAAGTGAAAACAAAAAATATAGCTATGTGAAAATGATCTCGTTGGGTTCCAACTCCGCTATTGCCCCTATGTCTTCGAACATCTCATTCCTTGTTGTCGAAAGAAGTTGATTGAACTGATCTGTACCATTTGAACTTTTGACTTTGGTAATAAAGCTTGCAGCAAGTGATCCAACGAGACATAGTCGTATGCTTTTAATCCCTAACTTTTTCCCGAACTGCCCTCTCGGGTTTTCAGTCCAACGGGATACCCTTTCTTGCATAAGCCGCCTTTTCAGGTTTTCGACTTGCCGGGTGTAAAATCTTTTACATATATCTATCATTTTTGACAAAACCCTTTTGATTCACCGGGATTCCCTTATTTTTGCCTAGGCCAGTCAACCTAGCGGGTCGTTGTTAGAGGATAGAACGTATCTAGAAGGGAGGTTAAATAGATACCGTGATTTTTAATAGGAGTTTTTAATGAAAAGTTAAAACATAGTGAAAGCTACCCAGATACACTCGTCTAAAAAAGATCCTCTATTGAAAGGACCGGATATGCGCAAAACTGAATGGAAATAATCAATGAGAATTATTAACACTTAATTCAATTATAATAGATCACTTATACTTTTTAACTGTAGTCAATTACTCCCAATGAATTGTTGAGTATATAACCCACAAATTTTCACTTTTGGACTTTTATCGAACACTTGGTGTGCGTAATCACACCAAGTCCAGTCTATCTTAATTTGTATTGTTAAAACCAACTATATAAATCAAATATATTACTATAGTCCTTAGCAATAGTTCTATCACACTACAAATCCAGACACTTGGAACCACAAGTGCAAATTCACAAATTATAGCGAATAAATGGTAAAAGACAAGAAATAAAAATGACACGCAATTTGTTTAGGCAGTTCCCCCTGTCGTCCTCGCGTGGGGTACTCTACCCCTAATTCTAGAATGTAGAATTAGGATAATTGCTATTATGATTGAAAAGTTTGTACAAGAGATAGAAAATAGTCACCACAATTCAAACCCAATATGTTGAATTGAAAACTAAGCTCCTCGCTTACCTTGATTCGATTTGAACCAAGTATGTCACCAATCTTCGATAAACCTGTGGTTGCAGCTACCTTCTTGAGAACCCAAACCGTTTCTCAACACCCCTTCTTGGATGATTTGATCGCAAGATGGTGACCCTAATTCCTCCTTCACAATCCTCTGATTGTAACTACCTTGTCGAGTGAACCCACGGTTCCTCAATCCCTTAAGCACGGCTGAATTTGGATGAAGCAAAGAATTGTCAAAACCCCTAAATCCCAATGATCTTGTAGGACAAAACCCTCAGATTTTATTCAAGAAAAACCTGTAATTACTCAACCTGAACAAGATCGCGATCTTCTACTTCAGACTTTATCAACACACGTTCGGCACCTTGATCGACAAAAATTATTATTTGTAGTTGTCAATGGATGAGTGAGAGGTTAAAGATGATGAGTACCTTCTGTACCTATTTCACTTTTCTTGTTGAAAACCAAATGATAGAGCCTTACAATATTATATATGTTATCTCAAGTCAAAAACCAAACTAACAAGTTGAAAAACAGATTTAACGAGCAAATAGTCGACCTAAGCCAAAAGGGGGACTCGACCTGAGTATTCCCGAGAGTGCCAGAAGAAAAAGTGCGTGATCTATGCATCGACTGCTCCAGGGTTGTGCATCGATGCATAGTTCCTAAAAATCACTCCCAGGTTGAGTCGACCACACAGTCGACGTGAGAAAACCCGAGACTTCCCTAAGACGCAACTTTCAATCCATGCGTCGACCGCTCCAGGGCTACGCGTCGATGCATAGTTCCTAAAAATTACTTCCAGCTTGAGTCGACCATACAATCGACGTGAGAAAATTCGAGACTTCCTCAAGGAGTAACTCTCAATCATGCGTCGACCGGAGCTTTCTTTGAGTCGACTCAAAGCATATAAATTTCCAAAAATACCAATTCTTGAAGACATTTCATACTTCCTTGCCAACATATAGTGGAAAATTTTGACATTATTGAACCCTTATTGAAGGAAACTTTCCCTCACAGTCGTTTTCATGCATAGTATCTTTTGACTATGTCCGTGTTCACAGAGTGCGGGAAATCTTCACCATCCATGGTGGTTAATATCATAGCACGACCCGAAAATACGTTCTTGACAATAAATGGCCCTTCGTAGCAATGTGTCGGCTCGTCGAATCTCTTAATGGTAATTATGGGAGCCTCACTATCCCATTTGACCTTGAACATCGATGACATGGTAGCTAATGTGTCCGCCAATTGATTCTCTTCTCTTGGGATATGCTCAAAAGTAATCTCTTCAAAGTAACAATTCAAGGTTAGCACATTCTCTCATTAAGGGATAAGATTTGGATGCTTCGTATCACAATCTCCCTTGACTTGAATGATTACCAAGGATAAATCCCCATATACGCTCAGGAATTTGATTCTCAGGTCAATAGCAACTTTAATACCCATGATGCACGCTTCATATTCAGCAAATATTATTGGTGCAGTCGAAGTAAAGTCTGGCAGTGAAGGGCGTATGACAACCCTGGGGAGAGATAATTACAGCACCGATCCCATTGCCAAGTGCGTTAGAAGCATGGTCAAAAACCATAGTCCATCGGGATCCTAACTCAGGCCTTTCATACGACCCAGGTTCTTTATAATTTATAACTAACATAATTTTCTCATCCAGGAATTCGAAATTCATAGCCTGATAGTCGTCTACAACTTGATGTGCCAAATGATCTTCTAGTACAATTCCTTTGATTACTTTTTGAGTTGTGTACTGAATGTCGTATTCTGTTAAGACCATTTGCCATCGAGCTATTCTTCCGGAGAGAGTTAGCTTCTTGAATATGTACTTAATAGGATCTATTTTAGAGATTAATAGAGTATTATGAGTCAACATATATTGTCTTAGTCAGCGAGCAGCCCATGCCAAAGCGCAACAAGTTTTCTCGAGCAGTGAATATCTTGTTTCACAGTCGGTAAATTTTTTGCTAAGGTAGTATATTGCATGTTCTTTTCGACCAGACTCGTCATGTTTCCCCAATACACACCCCATTGAGTTCTCTAGCATGTTAGGTACACGGTTAAAGGTCTTCCTACAACTAGTGGCATCAGAGTTGGAGGTTCTTGTAAGTACTCCTTTGTTTTATCAAAGGCTGCTTGACAGTCTTCGTTCCACTTTACTACTTGATCTTTCTTCAACAACTTGAAGATTGGCTCACAGGTAGAAGTCAAATGAGAAATGAATCGGGAAATTTAATTCAGTTGTCCTAAGAAACCTCTTACTCCATTCTCGGTGTGGGGAGCCAAAATTTCTTGAATAGCCTTAACCTTTGCGGGATCAACTTCAATACCTTTTCCACTGACGATGAAACCCAGGATTTTACCGGATCTTACCCCAAAAGTGCATTTGTTCGGATTTAGCCTTAGCTTGTACTTCTTCAGCCTTTCAAATAACTTATGCAGGTGATCAAGATGTTCTTATTCAGTTTGTGACCTTTCTATCATGTCGTCGATGTAGACCTCTATCTCATGATGAATCATGTCATGAAATAAAACTACCATGGCCTGCTGATAAGTTTCCCCAGCGTTCTTCAACCTAAAAGGCATGACCTTGTAACAGAAAGTGCTCCATTGTGTGACGAAGGTAGTTTCTCCATGTCTTTAGGCACCATCTTGATCTGATTATAACCCGAGAAACCATCCATGAAGGAGAATACATTATACTGAGCGGTGTTGTCGACCAAAACATCAATATATGGTAATGGGAAGTCATCTTTGGGGCTCGCCCTGTTCATATCCCTGTAATTTACACACGTATGTACCTTTCCATCTTTCTTTGGTACCATAACAACATTAGCAACCCATTGATGATATGACATCACTGCTAAGAAACCTTCGTCGAATTGTTTCATAACATTGGCCTTGATCTTTTCAGACATCTCAGGACACATGCGACGAACCTTATGCTTAATCGGAGAACAACCCTCTTTCATTGGCAGACAGTGAACCACAATATTAATATTGATCCCTATCATGTCTTCATATGACCAAGAAAATACCTCAACATAGTCGTGCAACATTTGAATCAATTTTTTCTTGACACTATCCTCTAAGTTGGTGCCTGTCTTGACCTCTTTCCTGTCTGTCTTAGAACCCAAGTTTCGAACTTCGACTGGCTCTTCATGTGGTTGGATAGCCTTTTATTCTTGTATTAAGAGTATAGAAAGTTCTCCAGGTACTTCACAATCTTCCTCACTTTCGTCCTCGGCTTGGTAGATCGGATTTTCAAATTCATAAGCGGCAATAGCAGAATCGTTATCAATGAGATACAGGGTGGATGGGGATCTGCAATGTAGTGTGTGGGTGTGTGTAAGAACACATACCTATTATAAAGTGCAATAAAGTAAAAGAAAGATAGAAAGTGCAGAATTTGAATGCAAAACATCCAATGTTTTCATTAAATGACAATATGACATATGAAATGACAATCCTTAACAAATGAACCATTGTGCCTTGGGTAAGACACAGTTTAAAGTCATTGTTTTAAAATAAATTACATACCCAAACTTCTTAAAGCAATAAAACAAAAATAGCAATTACTCCTGGCTAAAGGAGATAGAGATGATGTCTTCTTCCTTCCAGTTTCTAAGCCCGTTGCCAGCGGTAGGAAAAATCCAGTTACTGAGATTACAATCTCTGTCAGAATCCTCTATAGCATTGACTCCATTGTTACTGACAATGAATGGCAGTCTTCCAGCACGAGCGCGACGTACAACCCTTTGACCTTCTGTAGTAAATCCTGATAACGTATAAATGTATTTCATATTTAGCTTGATTTACTTAAATTATTTTCCATTTTATTCTAAATTAAATTTCTTTGTAGTTGGTATTATGCTGGTATTTGGCTATTTTGCAGGTATCAAATTAATTAAAGCTTTTCTAAGAAAAATAAGAAGAGGGGTACAAAAAGAAGAGAAAAAGGGGAAAATAAACAAAGAGTCATCCCAAGCCCAAAAAAGGAAAGGTAGCGCGCCCACTTGAAGCTTGTGACAAACGTCACAAGTCCGTGAAGACCGGCAGGGCGCATGACTAAGTGACGAACATCACTTGGGCCTTGACGAAGTGACGAACTTCACCTTGAGCCTTGGCAACGGCACGTTCTCCCCCCATCAAGCTTGAAGCAAAAATGTCTCACACGTTCCACTAAGTCAGCTACACAGAGATCCAACACCGCCTATAAACTCTCCTACAAAATCTCACGTGCAGTTATTCAAGACCACTACAAATAGAGGGATTCACACACTTAGCAAGGGCTCTCGGATTTTCCCATCTCCTGCATTTATTTTCCAGAATTATTGTGTTTTCCAGAATTATTATTCTCCTTAGTTTTAAGCAGTAATACTTTCTGACCCATTTAAGCAATAGATTTCCACACTGGAAATCTATTATCTCGTAGTTTATTTCAAGACCTTCAGAATTTTTGTTTAAGTTTATTATTTTATTTCTTTGCAATTGTTTCTCTTTCGGATCAAAGCAAAACCTGCCAACCTGTGGAGGAGTGCTTCTCGTTAGAGCCGGGCGAATTGTTACCAGTTTCCAGTCATATTTATCTTCAGGTTTTTATTTTTGTAAATTATTATTTGCCTTTAATTCAATAATCTTGTTTACTTTGTTGTCTGGCTTGCATTATTCTGTAATTGAGTTTTATAGCATGCTAGGCTAGATTTCAATACCAGTATGTTAGGTCATATAACTGAGGGAATTTGGTAATACTATTGGTTATTTATTTGTTAAACTATTTCCTGGTCTATATTACTATTTTCTAAATGATAAACCGTTTTGTTATGAGAGTAAAAGATGAATAGAAGTTAGGTTCGATAAAGCGAGAGTTTGAGGATCTTTAACTGGACAGTAGTAATTAGGCATTGGTTTTAAAAACAGCGAGAGCGCTTTAAGGCCAATTAGAGTTTATTTGTTTTCAAAAAAATGTTTCTAGCTCCGAAGGAATAGCGAGAGCATACGTTAGGACTTAACTAACCATGACAGTGTGAGACGAGGGTTTTTAAACTGATAAATTTCTACTGAGCATTGCTTGAAACTGCGAATTACCAAATAGGTTACTAATTCCCGAAGTTCGATCATTACATACTGGTTGTCCCCCCTGTTGTACCCCAAATTTTGACCTAAGATACCATCTCCCATCTGCATCATTACATTGCAAGTGTTTTGATCTATTGATTTTAAAATTCATAACTTTTTCAAGTCGAGAGCTGTTTATTTTTGAACGCTAAGTTTATTAATTGATCAGACAATGTTTATTAATTATTTATTATCTTAAATTTAAATAATTGGAATTTTCTTTTCAGTTATTATATAATTTAAAAATTTAAAAATAATAAAATAAATATTTGAAAAGAAGGTTATTAATTGATCAAACGATGTTATTTAATTATTTATTGTTCTAAGTTTAAATAATTTAAATTTTATTTTCAGTTATTATATTTAGAAGAATTATAAATAATGAAGTAAATAATTGAAGAAAAGTTAATTGATCAATGAGGTTTATTTAATTATTTATCATTCTAAATTTAAATAATTGAAACTGGTTTTCAGTATTATATAATTTAAAGAATTATAAACGATAAATAAACAATTGGAAAAAAGAAAAAGAATTAATTGGTAAATAATAGAATTTTTATTCATCTTTATTCTAATTATTACAATTGTTGTTTAAATACTATTGTACAAAGTATTTATAATGACAATTACATAAAAAGTTTAAAGTAAAATAAAAACTATTTTTCCTAAGTTCTAAATCTTCATCTTCTATCCAATGCTCATTTGATTTTTTACCTGCAAAGAATTAAAAAAAAAGTCAGAAATAAATAAATAATGAAAAGCAGAAAAATTAATTTTAGTGTTCATCATTAAAAGCAAAAGGCTGGAATCAGTTTTACCCTTTTTGCAAATCACGGGATTTCTCCCGGTTCACAAAAAGGGATGAATTTTTTTATTGATAAATATGAATGCACAAATTTAAATATGCACAAATTCATTTTTTGGTCAAAATTGCACATTTTATTTGAAAACTGCATAATCTAAAATCAATTGCACATTTTATTTGAAAACTGCATAATCCAAAAATAATTACACAAATTCATTTTTATCAAAGCTGCATTGTCAAAGCATAGCAAAACAGCATATGCACATTTCAACACAAACATGCAACGTAAACTATCCAACAGGTAGGAAGAGGCCAAAAAAAATAGGCTCCTCTACTGTACAAATGCAGGAGACAAAGAGGAAGTGTGCAGTTTAAACCATATTTGCAAGCAATGTATTTCCCATTTTTTACATCATTTTCCAGCATGCTTTTTTAGAACAAGTAAGAACATATCACATTTTAATGTATCAATTTGTACTTAAGAGAGAGAAGAGAGGAAGAGTTAGTTTTTACAGGTTTTGGTTTAGGCAGAAAGAGGCATAAAAACAGAACAACAGCAATGCAGTAAGAGAGGAGAAAACAAGAAATAGGAATAGAGACAAACCGTATGAAGCAGTATGGTGCAGAATATCAAAGAAATATATTAAAATATACCAAAACCTGTAACGAAAACCTCAGGAAGGAAGGCCAAACTGTTATAACAAACAAACCCCCTTCAAAATTCAGAGAGTTGAACCTGCCTGAAGCCTTAGAAACAAAACTGTCAAGAAAATACAAAAAACCATTTTCTCAAAGTTTCAAAACGATAACCAGCATAACCTGCACAAATCCATTTCAAAGCCAAAGCCATCACTAAACCAAACTCATGGCCTAAAAAACAGCATAACCGTAAAAACCTCAACCATTGCCTAAACCACCAATTTGTTACCTATCCTAACCATAACCATTTCAAAACCATTAACCTGCATAAACCATCAAACCAATATGACCAAAAACCATTCCAAACCAGCATGAACCATCAACCTCAAACCATCACCAAAGCCTTGTTTCACAAAACCTGTAATGGCCTAAAAAACCAGTAAAACCAGTAAACTCAAAAGGCCAAACCTGTTGAAACCATAACCAGTTCTAAAGCAAAAAAACCAGAATACTATAGCAACTCAAACCTTAAAACAATGTTCAAGGCAACTATCAAAGCCTCAGAGATAGTCATCACAGGCTAATTCAAAAAAAGGCAACTGAAAGCAACGGTAGCAAGGCGAGAAGAAGAAGAGGAAAAGCATACAATGAAGGCAACCGTCAAGCATCGATATTGGGAAGATAGTCAAAACAATTTTTTTTTTCAACAATAGCATCCAAGGCAACAAAATCATAGCAAAAGAAGAAGAGAGAAAGTATTCAGAGGCAACAGTGAAGCAGATAAAAGCAAGGCAAGAGGAAGAAGATAAGTTTTGGTTTTCAAGATTTTCATCATCAAACCAAAAATAAGAACGAAATACCAGTAATCAGAAGCAAAGCTCACAGCGTCACTGTCGTCCTCGCCCCGGCCTCCTACGCGTTTCCCTCAACCGTTCCTCCTCCGTCTCCAGGTAACGTTTTTTTTCCCTCTCTTTCTTTTATACACCTCATGTAACAACAATAACTTAAAGTAGAATCAATGGACAAAAGAATCGTAACATGCAGTAATCAACAAACCTAACGAAATAAAGTGAAATTGTACCGTAATTCCGTCGCCCTAGTGCTTTGCTGGAGAGAAGAAGAAGGTTGAGAAGCCGGTGGCCGTGGACAGAGGAGAAATTTCAGAAGCGAACGAAGAAGATGAATCACGCGAAGAAGACGAAGACGAGCGAAGAACAAGCGCCGTTCTGTAAACCTAAACCCTTTGCTAACCCTTTTTCCCTAAACCAAATTATGTTAACCCTACAACATATTGAAAGATGTTGGATCTTAACCCATTTCAACTGCCAAAGCCCAACGAATTTCTAATGCACCCCCTTTATTTCTGTTTGTTTTTTCTGATTGGGCCCCTTTGAGACCTTTTAGCCCATGCAACATTTGTTTACTTAACCCCCTATTTCTAACACACCACTCCTTTCATTTTACTTTCTATTAGTTTTTTTTTAAAATTACTAGTAGTTTAGTTAATTAGTAAGTTAATCAAATAATAGATGTGTAACCTAATTAGATAATTTTAATAATGTGACCAAATTTTATTAGTTTAACTTTAGGTTTAATTTAGAATTTTAATATTATTTTCTTTAGACTTAAGTTAGAGCTGTTAAGTTTTAATTTAGTTTAAAATCATTTAATAACTCTTAAAAATAATACCTTTTATTAATACCAAAAAAACATATAAAAATAAAAACTCTAAAAAATATATAAAAAATAAAAGCATTAAAAACATTTTATTTTCTTTTCTTTAATTCTCATGCTTTGTCCATATTAAAAAATGCATAAAAATGAAAACTATTAAAACATTTTCTTTTCTTTAATATTAAACAAATCTAAAAAATGCATGTTCACATCATTTAGTCTTTTATTTAATTGTTGCATATCGCTTATCTATCTAATTTTCTGTTTAATTATTCTGTCTTTATTTGATTATTCTGTTTACATCTAAATCCAAGGGAAAAACGATTAAATTTGTTGACTTCATGTTCTCAAGTCCGATCACGCGAATATTTTTCATTTCATTAAAACTTAAGACAATTTTTCCCCAAATATCCAACCTTTTCAAAACTCATACCTTTTAAGCCAAAACTTCGACATTAGGTCGTCGTATCTTCAAAAACCCGTTCGTACCCTTTTCGGCCAAAACATTTTATTTTTAAATCAAACGAACATTTTAATAAAACAGATATTTCAAAAGGTTCCTATAGAGTACTATAGATACATTGGGTGCTAATACCTTCCCACTGTATAACCAACCCCCGAACCATAGATTTCTTTTCAAAAACGCCTTGTATTTTTATTACTTTAAAAAGTATTATTTTACATTGCATATTTAGGGTTTTATTTCACTCTTTCCCCTTTTCCCTTGGAAATAATAAAGCGCGGTGGCGACTCTTGCTTTTGTGAGACGAATTAATCAATAATTCGATCTCCGATTTACCCCGCTACATTTTTTATCGCTACAGAATTGGCGACTCTGCTGGGGAGAGATTGACCTCTTGCTGGTCCATCCCTAAGTGGGTTAAGCCTAATTTGTCTTATCTGTTTTATTATTATTTGATTTGTTTGATTATGTGTTTAAATTGGGGTGTTTGGGTTTTTTTGCAAAGGACGAATCCTATACCCGGATTAAGTTACACTTAAGAATAGGACGGGCGGTACAGTCATGTTAACTTTGAGGGAGTAATCCCGAAGAAGGAGGCATGAGATCCCCCACTCAATGGAAGGCCCTCTTGAACTTAATATTTGTTTATCGAGTAATCGGGAAGACATTATTATTTTCGACCTAGGAGCCCGAGAAATTGAGGACCATAGAACCCTAACCCATCTTGGCCTTTTTAGGTGTAGCGTGGAGACTATAACGGAGTAATTCGGAAGTAGTTGTTACGCGATGCTACGCTCGGATGAGTTTCTCTTGAGAATATTGCTAATTATTGAGTAATCAAGACGTTGGTAATGTCCGAAGGAGGAGTGTAGACTCTGGGAACTCTTAGAACCTTGTCTTATAGGTGTGATTAAACCGTTAGTACATACCTTGGGGGTGGGCTTTACCTTTGACTCCATGCTGAAACGTTGAACCTTTGAACCCCATGTTTGTGAACTTGTGTGTAACTGTTGCATTATCATTCATTCATGCATCCATCAACATTTTTGTAAAAAACTTGTTTTTCAAGGAACTTAGGAATGATTCTTGCAGACATCTCAGGTACCTATTATGGAATTTGGAAGGAGAAACACTCGGAGTTTTAGTTTTAAGGAGCCCGAGGTTGAAGAACTGAAGAGTTTGATTCCTAAGATTGAGAACCCGACGGATTTTCAGAAAAAGTATGGGTCCATTATACCTCTCATGAAGCGCAAGGTGAAGGAAGGCATACTTAGTACGTTGGTCCAATTCTACGATCCTTTGTACCGATGCTTCACCTTTCCGGATTACCAGTTGATGCCCACCTTAGAAGAGTACTCCTACATACTTGGTTTGCCGATCACCGACTGTGTTCCCTTTTCTGGATTAGAAGAGGAACCCAAATCTCACGAGATAGCGATCATCACCCACTTGAAGAAGTCAGAGATAGAGGAGAACATGACTACAAAAGGGGGAATCAGAGGTTTGTCTGCGCAGTTTTTGTTGAAGAAAGCTCGTCATTTCGCTGAGATAAAAGATACTTTGGCCTTCGAAGACGTCTTTGCTTTACTCGCTTATGGTTTATTCTTATTCCCTAACATTGATAAGTTTGTGGATATCAACGCCATCAGAATTTTCTTGATTGGAAATCCGGTCCCTACGCTGCTAGGAGATACCTACTACTCCATCCATCTTCGAAACTCTTATCAAGGAGGGATGATTATTTGTTGTGCACCGTTGCTGTATCAGTGGTATGTTTCTCATCTACCTAGGTCCGATGTTTTCTGGGATATCGAGAAGGAGCCGCGATGGGCGCCAAAAATTATGGCTCTCACTCATTTCGACATTGATTGGTATAATCGAGCTTACTATGACGTGAAGATCATCGATAGCTGTGGTGCTTTTCCTAACGTTCCTCTTCTAGGTACGAAAGGTGGAATTAACTATAACCCTGTTCTCGCGCGCCGTCAGTTTGGATACTCGATGAGGGACAAGCCAAACAACATCCATGTGAGTGGTTTCTTTCTACAAGAAGGACAAGATCACCAGGCAGCTAAGAAGGAGATCGAAGGAGCTTGGCGCCACATCCATAGGAAAGGGAGAGATATGTTAGGACATAGGGGTGCCGTTTCTTTGGAGCCTTACCTACAATGGGTCCGTGCTAGGGCTTGTGCTCTCAAGATGCCCTATAAACCTGAGAAACCTTTATTCCCTACTGTTGCATCATCATCTGTTGATATCCCTATCGAGAATATGGGAGAATACCAAGGAAATCTGGCTAGGATGAAGTCCGAGAGAGATGCTTGGAAAGAAAAGTATAATATGTCTGAATATGAGAATCGGGTCCTGGCTCGACAACTAAAGGAAAAGGAGGATTTGCTATTTATTCAAGACGGCTGGTTCATTGATCATGATGAGAAGCTTCGTCAAAAGGATGCTTTACTAAAGAAATATGCTAATGAAAGGAAGAGAAAGAAGGAAGGTTCGGTAACCGTTGCTCTCGTTCCTAATCCACAAAAGGAAATCATTGATCGACTGGTAGCTGAGAAGAAAGAGATGGAAGACTTTTATGAAGAGAAGATCAGGAAGCTCCAGTTGCAGTTGGCATTTGTTTCTCCATCTGATGATTCTGAGTGATCTTTAGTTCTTAGTTTTATTTTACTGATGTCATTTTGTAAAACTCTGTAAAAGGACTGCATGTTCCGAAGTTGTAATTTACTGCTTTTATTATGGGCTTCATGTTCCAAAGTTGTAATTTACTGCTTTATTATGGGCTTCATGTTCCAAAGTTGTAATTTACTGCTTTATTATGGGCTTCATGTTCCAAAGTTGTAGTTTACTGCTTTATTAGTGGGTTGTTATCCCAAAGTTGTAATTTCTTGTTTTGTTGTTCCAAGGTTGTAAGTTGTAATTTACCGCTTTTGATTAACGGATTGAGTTTTTGTTGTTCCAAATTCCTTTACCATTGATGTGTGCAAAATTATCGAAGTTCCTTGAAAAAACTATTAAAATGAATTATCATTTGCATCACATATCATGCATCATCCAACATTCCACTTCACATGTTTTCTAGAGTCTTATCCTTGTTTCTTTTTCCACTCCGATAGATTGTCAAGCTGTCTCATCGATACGATACTCGAGCCAATCGTCAGAGAAAGATGGAAGATCTGGAACAGGAAAACCACGAGCTTCGTGAGGAGGTCGCTACCCTTCGTGTTGGTATGGAAAAGTTAACTGCGCTAGTGGAAAGTTTGATGGCTGCTCAAAATCAGCCATCGACTACAGCTGCTGAGACTCAGACTTCAACTACTGTGGTTTCCGAGATTGTCACCGTTCCAACATCTGTGACTCAAATCAACTCTCCGCTTCAACATCAGATGCCAAAAGGTTTTCCGTGGGGAATGCCTTACAACTTTGTGCCAGAGGGGTATCAGCCTTTCGTACAACCTTTGTTTCAACCTACTTTGTCTCTTCCTCTACCAGAGACAACTGCCATGCCGCCGGTAATCCCGTCTGTAACACCTTTCCCGCAACCGGTAATGACAATTGTCGCTCCTGTGGTTCACTCTGTTCCATACTTGAATGAACCTACTTATCCTGCCGAGCCTGCTGAAAGTTTGGGTCTTTTTGATAGAATGGAAGAATTTCAAGACCAATTCCAAGAAATGCAGAGGGAGCTCAGAGCGTTAAAGGGGAAGGATTTGTTTGGAAAGAACACGCATGACCTTTGTTTAGTTCCGAATGTCAAGATTCCAGCAAAATTCAAAGTGCCAGACTTTGAAAGATATAAGGGTGATTCGTGTCCTCGGAGTCACTTGACTATGTATGTGAGAAAGATGTCTACGTATTCTAATGATCATGACTTGTTGGTTCACTATTTTCAAGACAGTTTGACGGGTGCTGCTCTAAAGTGGTATATGGGTTTAGACAGCATTCAGATCCGCAACTTCAACGATCTTAGCGAAGCCTTTGTTCACCAGTATAAGTACAACATTGACATGGCTCCGGACAGGGATCAACTCCAGGCGATGTCCCAGAGAGACAGAGAGTCTTTTAAGGAATACGCCTAGAGGTGGCGTGAAATTGCTGCTCAAATCTATCCTCCTCTTGAGGAGAAAGAGATGACAAAGATATTCTTGAAGACTTTAGGTTCCTTTTACTATGAAAGAATGATCGCCAGCGCACCCAGTGACTTCACCGAAATGGTAAGCATGGGCATGCGGTTGGAGGAAGGGATTCGTGAAGGGCGTTTGGTTAAAGAAGGAAGTCCGTCTAGCAGTATCAAGAAGTTTGGAAGTGTTTTCCCGAAAAGAAAAGAGAAAGATGTCAGCGCATTGTTCCCAGGGAGACCGAGGAGAGGTTACTCTCACGTTGCGACAGTCACTCCGGCTTTCCGCCCAGCTTTGATGACCCCAGCTCATCAAACCCCACCAACTCAACAACGGCCATTTCAGCAGTAACCTCGACAACAGGCTTATCCATTCAACAACCAGAACCGTTCACCAAGAAAGCCGCAATTCGATGCCATCCCTATGACTTATACTGAATTGTTCCCTGCTCTTATCAGAAAGAATCTCATAACGACGAAACCTCCTCCTGTCGCACCAAACAGTACTTCTCCGTGGTACAAGGCAGATCAGTTTTGTGAATATCATCAAGGGTCGCCGGGGCACAACCTTGAGAATTGTTTTGCTCTAAAGGCGGACGTGCAGAGGTTGATTAAGAATGGTATCTTGTCTTTCAAGGATGTTAACCCGAATGTTAGAGATAATCCTTTGCCTAGACATGGGGCAGCATCAGTGAATATGGTGGAAGGTTGTCCGGGAAAGTTTCGAGTTTTTCTAGTTGAACACATAAGAGAGTCGTTGATCAGGTTACATCAGAGTTTGAGAAGACTTGCCTTTGTTAGGCAGCAGCATGATTATGATGTTTGTGAATTTTGTTTAAGAGAGGTTGATTGCCCTATTGTGAAGGAGGATATTCAAAAGTTGTTAGACCAGAGAGTTATCACTATTACCTATGACAGAAATCCAGAGGATGAAGTGAATGTTATAATACCACAATTCAATTTTCCTGAATCAGTAGAGATCATTTACGACAGTCAGACTGCACCTGTTGATCCTTTGATCATTTACCCACCTGGTCCTGTTCCTTACAACTCAGACCAAGCTATACCGTATAAGTATAATGCCACAATGATTGAGAATGGGGTAGAAGTCCCTATACCGACAAGGCCGTCTTTTGTTAACATTGCTGATGTGAGTAGAGTTACGAGAAGTGGACGTGTCTTTGCAGCAGTACCTTTGAAGATACCAGAAGTTCAAGTCAGGAGGCCCATACCGGCAGAAATTCCAGTGAGAAATGTTGAACCAAGGGTTGAGATAGGCCGATCCAGTGAACCTATCCCTCGCCCTGAGGATGATGAGATTCTGAAGCTTATCAAGAGAAGTGAATATAAGATTGTGGACCAACTATTGCAAACTCCTTCCAAGATTTCTTTGCTTGCTTTACTGAGAGATTCTGCTGCCTATAGAGAAGCTTTGATGAAGGTCTTGGACCAGGCGTTCATGGATCATGATGTGACGGTTGACCAATTTGATGGAATTGTGGGAAATATTACTTCGTGTAACAATCTTGGTTTCAGTGATGAAGAGCTTCCGGAGGAGGGAAGAAACCATAATATGGCTTTGCATATCTCAATAAGTTGTGGAAATGATACTTTATCAAGTGTGTTGGTAGATACAGGTTCGTCGTTAAATGTAATGCCCAAAACTACATTATCTCGACTCTCATATCAAGGTGCTCCCATGAGACCTAGCGGAGTAATTGTCAAAGCGTTTGATGGTTCTAGGAAGACTGTCATTGGTGAAGTGGATCTTCCTATAGTAATTGGTCCTCATACTTTTCAGATTACTTTTTAAGTAATGGATATTCGTGCTGCCTACAGTTGCCTATTGGGTCGTCCATGGATCCATGATGCAGGGGCAGTCACTTCCACCCTCCATCAAATATTGAAGTTTGTAAGGCATGGAAAGCTAGTAATGATTGGTGGAGAGCAGGCTATGGTGGTAAGCCATTTGTCATCTTTCTCTTTTATTGATGCTGACGAGGATGTTGGAACCCAATTCCAAGCTCTATCTGTTGCTAAGAATGAAGTGAAGAAGCAAGGGACGTCTATTTCTTCTTTTGAGGATGCGCGACGAGTGGTTGAAAGTGGTTCGGCTGAAGGTTGGGGCCATGTGTTGACTCTGCCCGAGAACAAGTCTGGAGAAGGTCTTGGTTTTCATCCCGTGTCTACAAGAGTCAAGCAGGGAGTAGTTACTCGTCCGATTCAAGAAGTTTCCGAAGCGCAGGTTTTATCCACCCGACTCCTCCTGAAGTTGATGCTATAATAGGAGACGATTCTGAAGAGGATTTACCCGATTTTGTGACGCATGGAGTGGTTTGCCAGAACTGGATTGCTGTTGATGTTCCTGTTGTGATGCACATTTCTGAGTAATGTTTTGTTTTATTTTTGAAAAAAACTTTCGCTCTGCCCAAGGCGAAAAGTATTTGTGTCGGGCTATGTTGAAAATAAATCCTTTTGCTCTGCCCAAGGCAAAAGAGAGATGTCTGGGCTCTTTGTTTCAAGTATTTCCCCTCATGAATAAAAATGTTATTTTGTCCACGACTGTTTTATTTTTCACTTTTTCTGGGAAATAGTAATGAAAATTAATTGGTAGTAATAGGAAAATATAATAATATTTTGTTTCATTTGTACAACATTCATATTAATCGATTTCTAAAATAAAGCATAATCATATGTGCAGATTAATCCATGACTTAACCATTGAAAACAATGATCCTATGCCCTCTCCCAACTTTGAATTCCCTGTGTTCAGAGCCGAAGAAGAGGATAGTGAAGATATTCCTGATGAAATTTCCCGTTTGCTTGAGCACGATGAGAAGATTATTCAACCGTTTGAAGAACCTGTAGAGTTGATCAATTTGGGTGATGAAGAAGATAGAAAGGAAGTCAAAGTCGGAGCATTGCTTATCCTAGAAGTTAAAGAGAAAATGTTGGAGCTTCTCAAAGAGTATGTTGATGTGTTTGCTTGGTCTTACCAAGATATGCCAGGTTTGGACAATGATATTGTGGAGCATCGTTTACCGTTGAGACCTGAATGTCCGCCGGTTAAGCAGAAGTTGAGAAGGACTCGTCCCGATATGGCTGACAAGATCAAAGAAGAAGTTCAGAAGCAGATTAATGCAGGTTTCCTTGTTACATCGGTCTACCCTCAATGGTTAGCCAATATAGTGCCTGTTGCTAAGAAGGATGGCAAAGTTCAGATGTGTGTAGACTATAGAGATCTGAATAGAGCTAGCCCAAAGGATGACTTCCCATTACCGCACATTGACGTATTGGTCGACAGTACTGTGAAGTTCAAAGTCTTTTCTTTCATGGATGGTTTCTCTGGTTACAATCAAATCAAGATGGCACCAGAAGATATGGAGAAGACATCTTTCATTACACCTTGGGGAACATTTTGTTATCGGGTTATGCCGTTTGGTTTGAGGAATGCTGGTGCAACATACCAAAGGGCCATGACTGCTTTGTTCCATGATATGATGCATAAGGAGATCGAAGTGTATGTAGATGACATGATTGCCAAGTCACAAACTGAAGAAGATCACTTGGAACATTTGTTGAAGTTATTCCAGCGTTTGAGAAAGTATAAACTCCGTCTGAATCCCAACAAGTGCACTTTTGGTGTTCGTTCTGGAAGACTTCTGGGTTTCATTGTCAGTCAGAAAGGTATTGAGGTAGATCCTGATAAAGTCAAAGCTATTCGGGAAATGCCCGCACCCAAGACGGAAAAACAAGTAAGAGGATTCCTTGGGAGACTGAATTATATTTCTAGATTTATATCTCATATGACTGCTACCTGTGGGCCGATTTTCAAGCTTCTTAGAAAGAACCGAGGATGTGTGTGGACAGAAGATTGTCAGAGAGCTTTTGATAGCATCAAAGAATATTTGCTTGAACCTCCCATTTTGATTCCTCCGGTGGAAGGAAGACCTTTGATTATGTACCTGACTATATTGGAAGATTCCATGGGATGTGTGCTTGGTCAACAAGATGAGACTGGAAGAAAGGAACATGTTGTATATTATCTGAGTAAGAAATTCACAAACTGTGAGTCTCGATACTCATTGCTTGAGAAAACCTGTTGTGCTTTAGCTTGGGCTGCTCGCCGTCTGCGCCAGTATATGATTAACCACACCACTTGGTTGATCTCCAAAATGGATCCGATCAAGTATATCTTTGAGAAGCCCGCCTTATCTGGAAGAATAGCCCGTTGGCAGATGTTGTCATCTAAATATGACATTGAGTATCACACTCAGAAAGCAATCAAAGGGAGTATTTTAGCCGATCATTTGGCTCACCAACCAATTGACGATTATCAATCCATCAGGTTTGATTTCCCAGATGAAGATGTTATGTACTTGAAAGCTAAAGATTGTGAAGAGCCGTTACCTGAAGAAGGACCTGATCCCGAATCCCATTGGAGTTTGATTTTTGACGGAGCTGTGAATTCTTATGGAAATGGAATTGGGGCAATCATCGTCACTCCCCGAGGTACTCATATCCCGTTCACGGCGAGATTGAAGTTTGACTGCACGAACAACATGGCTGAACATGAGGCATGTATTATGGGTCTCGAAGAAGCAGTGGATCTAAGGATTAAGATTCTTGATATTTACGAAGATTCAGAATTGGTAATTAATCAAATCAAAGGAGAATGGGAGACTCGTCATCCTGGTTTGATCCCTTACAGAGACTATGCTAGAAGATTGTTAACTTTCTTCAACAAAGTGGAATTACATCATATCCCTAGAGATGAGAACCAAATGGCTGATGCTTTAGCTACTTTGTCTTCAATGTTTCAAGTGAATGGTTGGAACGATGTGCCTACAATCCGGGTTATGCGCCTCGATAGACCTTCTCATGTGTTCTCAGTAGAAGAGGTCACCGACAACAAACCGTGGTTCTATGACATTAAACGTGTTCTTCAAACTCAAGAGTACCCGCCTGAGGCATCCAGTAAAGATAGGAAGACGTTGAGGAGATTAGCAAGCAGTTTCTTCCTCAATGAAGAAGTATTGTATAAGAGGAATTACGACATGGTCTTGCTCAGATGTGTAGACAGACGTGAAGCAGACATGCTGATGCAAGAAGTACATGAAGGATCCTTTGGCACACATGCCAATGGACATGCAATGGCTAAAAAGATGTTGAGAGCTGGTTACTATTGGATGACAATGGAATCTGATTGCTGCAAATATGTGAAGAAATGTCATAAATTCCAGATTTATGCGGACAAGATACATGTGCCACCGACCCTCCTCAACGTTATCTCTTCACCTTGGCCTTTCTCTATGTGGGGCATTGATATGATTGGAATGATTGAACCCAAAGCTTCAAATGGTCATCGTTTCATCTTGGTAGCGATCGATTATTTTACCAAATGGGTGGAAGCAGCATCTTATGCTAATGTAACCAGACAGGTGGTAGTCAGATTTATCAAGAATCAGATCATTTGTCGATACGGTATCCCGAGCAAGATCATCACTGATAATGGTTCGAATTTGAATAACAAGATGATGAAGGAACTTTGTGAAGAGTTCAAGATCGAACATCATAATTCTTCTCCTTACAGACCGAAGATTAATGGGGCTGTTGAAGCTGCTAACAAGAACATCAAAAAGATTGTCCAGAAGATGGTGGTAACTTATAAAGATTGGCATGAAATGCTTCTGTTTGCTTTGCATGGATACCGTACTTCAGTTCGAACTTCAACAGGCGCAACCCCATTTTCCCTAGTTTATGGTATGGAAGCAGTACTCCCCGTGGAGGTTGAGATTCCGTCTATGAGAGTGTTGATGGAAGCTAAACTTTCTGAGGCTGAATGGTGTCAAAGTAGATATGATCAGTTGAATTTAATTGAAGAAAAGAGATTGACAGCGTTGTGTCACGGTCAATTGTATCAGCAGAGAATGAAGAAGGCTTTTGATAAGAAGGTTCGACCACGCGAGTTCAGAGAAGGTGACCTTGTGCTCAAGAAGATATTATCTTTCCAACCTGATTCTAGGGGCAAGTGGGCTCCGAATTATGAAGGACCGTATGTCGTTAAGAAAGTTTTCTCTGGAGGTGCCTTGATTCTCACCAATATGGACGGTGAAGAGCTCCCGCGCCCCATGAACGCCGATGCAGTCAAGAAGTATTTTGCTTAGGTTTGAGTTGACAGTTTGCTAAGTTGAAAACCCGAAAGGGCGGCTTGGGCAAGCTTTTGGTCAGACCGGTCTTGGCATTTGAACACATTTCGGAATTAGAAGTTGTTAGGGAGAATGGTGATCATTGTTTTTGTGTAACCCTTTCTTTCATGTACTATTTCCCAAACTTTTGTAAACCGTTGGAGTCGCGTTGTTAGCGAACTACCATCTTATTAATGAAATTTGCGCATTTACCTTTTGTGGGCAAAATTTTAAATTTTTACGGAAATATTGGAAACAAAGTTATTTAAAGTATTTTTATTTTTAAAATGCGTCATAAATAATGAAAGGAATATTAACAGTTGTTTCGAGGATGGTCAAGCCATAAAATGCGAAACAGTACAGTAATTTATCCTTGCATGATGAACATGTTTTATTTCAAAATCGTCATGAGGTGTTGGTTGTGTAAGCTTTTGTCTCTGGTGGTACCGAGTTTGGTGACTCGCCAGTTGTTCCAGTTAAGCTTTGTTTCAGTTATCTTTATTTGGGCAATTTCTGAAGTGTGGTACGCTTTGTCTCATGCCAGTGGTCTATTGGTATTAGAAGATTGGATTTGAATACTTTTCTCCTCAGAAGACTTGAGCCTTGTGGCGTGCTACGCTCCGACGTTGCTGTGGGGTTCCAGTTCCAGTTATTTTCCGTCTTTTTCAAGATTGGCCAAGTATCTATTATGATGTGACATCTTATTATCTTCAAGTTATTCTGTCTGTTTGTTTTGTCAGCATAACATTCATTTACTCATTTTACACTTATATCACGCATGCATATTCACATTTGCCATTGATTTTGGGTCGTACTTTGTTTATTCAAACAGCGTACATGTTTCTTTCCAAGTAGAAGGTCAGCTTAGGCAGAAAATGTGCTTCCTTTCTAAATTCCCCAACTGAGCTAATCCTCGTGGATGATTTTTGATTTAGCCTACCCTGTCCATTTCTGGATAGGATGAATCCCCAATCGAATTACTTTCTCATTGGGTGGAGTCTTGTTGACTGTCTTCTCTCTAGTTTATTCCTGGATGAAGTTGTTGTCTCTTGCATAGGCTATCTCATGATTTTCCCCAGTGAAATCGCGACCTAGACGAATGGTGTATTTATTTTGCACATTTAAGTATGTGATCTCTTCGGGAAGGATTGATTCATGATTCTCTTTGACGAAGATTTTATTCTCTGCCAGTGTCCTCACAATTTCCTTCTGAGTTTATTTTAGAAAACGACAAGCGGCAGCTCTTCACGAGCAACTTGTGCGTTATTATTGGAAAACGACAAGCGGCAGCTCTTCACGAGCAACTTGTGCGTTATTATTATTTTTGGAAAACGACAAGCGGCAGCTTTTCACGAGCAACTTGTGCGTTATTATTTTTGGAAAACGACAAGCGGCGGTCTCTTCATGAGCAACTTGTACGTTATAGACACCATTGGAAAACGACAAGCGGCAACTCTTCACGAGCAACTTGTGCGTTATTATTATTTTTGGAAAACGACAAGCGGCAGCTTTTCACGAGCAACTTGTGCATTATTATTATTATTGGAAAACGACAAGCGGCAGTCTCTTCATGAGCAACTTGTACGTTATAGACATCGTTGGAAAACGACAAGCGGCAGCTCTTCACGAGCAACTTGTGCGTTATTATCATCTTTGGAAAACGGCAAGCGGCAGTCTCTTTATCTGAGCAACTTGTACGTTATTATTTTTCTGGAATACAGCAAGTGGCAGCTTCTTTATTTGAGCAGCTTGTATGTTATTGGTATTTTCTTTGGAAAACAGCAAGTGGCGGCTTCTTTATTTGAGCAGCTTGTGTGTTATTGACATCCCTGGACGACAGCAAGTGGCAGCCTCTTTATTTGAGCAGCTTGTATGTCATAATATTTTTGGAAGACAGCAAGTGGCAGCCTCTTTATTTGAGCAGCTTGTATGTCATAATATTTTTGGAAGACAGCAAGTGGCAGCTTCTTTATTTGAGCAGCTTGTGTATCTACAATCTTATTATCTCAGCATCAATGAGTATATCTCCGGAAATCTCGCAGAGAAGTTTGTTGTGAATCATTACCTTCCGAAGTCGGTAATCCATTATCAGCAAAATTGATACTTTTTGTCTATCTTTTACCTTGAGTTGTGAGCTCACTGAGATTTTTGGGTCAATAATCTGCTTTATGGCCTATGCAAGATGCCTTCTTTGTTAAAGTCAGAGGTCGTATTCCCTCAATTTTATTCCCTGTCAAGAGTCTGTCATTTAAAGTCGATGGCTCGTTTCCCAAGTAATGTATAATCTGTGTCTCTGTGTTTTGTTGGTGTTTGATTTCTCCAGCATTGTCTTGTTTCATACAAAATCTTTCTCTGTGAATTCAATCACTACATTCATATCAAGCACAATGGTGGTATCTTAGGGCAAAAATTTGCGTGTTATGTATTTAAGTACCTTCAATCTCGTCGAAACGAAGATTTTAATCTTCATATCTTCGGATAGAAGAAACTTAAATAGGGGCAGCTGTTGTACCCCAAATTTTGACCTAAGATACCATCTCCCATCTGCATCATTACATTGCAAGCGTTTTGATCTATTGATTTTAAAATTCATAACTTTTTCAAGTCGAGAGCTGTTTATTTTTGAACGCTAAGTTTATTAATTGATCAGACAATGTTTATTAATTATTTATTATCTTAAATTTAAATAATTGGAATTTTCTTTTCAGTTATTATATAATTTAAAGATTTATAAATAATAAAATAAATATTTGAAAAGAAGGTTATTAATTGATCAAACGATGTTATTTAATTATTTATTGTTCTAAGTTTAAATAATTGAAATTTTATTTTCAGTTATTATAATTTAGAAGAATTATAAATAATGAAGTAAATAATTGAAGAAAAGTTAATTGATCAATGAGGTTTATTTAATTATTTATCATTCTAAATTTAAATAATTGAAACTGGTTTTCAGTATTATATAATTTAAAGAATTATAAACGATAAATAAACAATTGGAAAAAAGAAAAAGAATTAATTGGTAAATAATAGAATTTTTATTCATCTTTATTCTAATTATTACAATTGTTGTTTAAATACTATTGTACAAAGTATTTATAATGACAATTACATAAAAAGTTTAAAGTAAAATAAAAACTATTTTTCCTAAGTTCTAAATCTTCATCTTCTATCCAATGCTCATTTGATTTTTTACCTGCAAAGAATTAAAAGAAAAAGTCAGAAATAAATAAATAATGAAAAGCAGAAAAATTAATTTTAGTGTTCATCATTAAAAGCAAACGGCTGGAATCAGTTTTACCCTTTTTGCAAATCACGGGATTTCTCCCGGTTCACAAAAAGGGATGAATTTTTTTATTGATAAATATGAATGCACAAATTTAAATATGCACAAATTCATTTTTTGGTCAAAATTGCACATTTTATTTGAAAACTGCATAATCCAAAATCAATTGCACATTTTATTTGAAATCTGCATAATCCAAAAATAATTACACAAATTCATTTTTATCAAAGCTGCATTGTCAAAGCATAGCAAAACAGCATATGCACATTTTCAACACAAACATGCAACGTAAACTATCCAACAGGTAGGAAGAGGCCAAAAAAATAGGCTCCTCTACTGTACAAATGCAGGAGACAAAGAGGAAGTGTGCAGTTTAAACCATATTTGCAAGCAATGTATTTCCCATTTTTTACATCATTTTCCAGCACGCTTTTTCAGAACAAGTAAGTACATATCACATTTTAATGTATCAATTTGTACTTAAGAGAGAGAAGAGAGGAAGAGTTGGTTTTTACAGGTTTTGGTTTAGGCAGAAAGAGGCATAAAAACAGAACAGCAGCAATGCAGTAAGAGAGGAGAAAACATGAAATAGGAATAGAGACAAACCGTATGAAGCAGTATGGTGTATAATATCAAAGAAATATATTAAAATATACCAAAACCTGTAACGAAAACCTCAGGAAGGAAGGCCAAACTGTTATAACAAACAAACCCCCTTCAAAATTCAGAGAGTTGAACCTGCCTGAAGCCTTAGAAACAAAACTGTCAAGAAAATACAAAAAACCATTTTCTCAAAGTTTCAAAATGATAACCAGCATAACTTGCACAAATCCATTTCAAAGCCAAAGCCATCACTAAACCAAACTCATGGCCTAAAAAACAGCATAACCGTAAAAACCTCAACCATTGCCTAAACCACCAATTTGTTACCTATCCTAACCATAACCATTTCAAAACCATTAACCTGCATAAACCATCAAACCAATATGACCAAAAACCATTCCAAACCAGCATGAACCATCAACCTCAAACCATCATCAAAGCCTTGTTTCACAAAACCTGTAATGGCCTAAAAAATCAGTAAAACCAGTAAACTCAAAAGGCCAAACCTGTTGAAACCATAACCAGTTCTAAAGCAAAAAAACCAGAATACTATAGCAACTCAAACCTTAAAACAATGTTCAAGGCAACTATCAAAGCCTCAGAGATAGTCATCACAGGCTAATTCGAAAAAAGGCAACTGAAAGCAACGGTAGCAAGGCGAGAAGAAGAAGAGGAAAAGCATACAACGAAGGCAACAGTCAAGCATCGATATTGGGAAGCTAGTCAAAACAAATTTTTTTTCAACAATAGCATCCAAGGCAACAAAATCATAGCAAAAGAAGAAGAGAGAAAGTATTCAGAGGCAACAGTGAAGCAGATAAAAGCAAGGCAAGAGGAAGAAGATAAGTTTTGGTTTTCAAGATTTTCATCATCAAACCAAAAATAAGAACGAAATACCAGTAATCAGAAGCAAAGCTCACAGCGTCACTGTCGTCCTCGCCCCGGCCTCCTATGCGTTTCCCTCAACCGTTCCTCCTCCGTCTCCAGGTAACGTTTTTTTCTCCCTCTCTTTCTTTTGTACACCTCATGTAACAACAATAACTTGAAGTTAGAATCAATGGACAAAAGAATCATAACATGCAGTAATCAACAAACCTAACGAAATAAAGTGAAATTGTACCGTAATTCCGTCGCCCTAGTGCTTTTCTGGAGAGAAGAAGAAGGTTGAGAAGCCGGTGGCCGTGGATAGAGGAGAGATTTCAGAAGCGAACAAAGAAGATGAATCACGCGAAGAAGACGAAGACGAGCGAAGAACAAGCGCCGTTCTGTAAACCTAAACCCTTTGCTAACCCTTTTTCCCTAAACCAAATTATGTTAACCCTAAAACATATTGAAAGATGTTGGATCTTAACCCATTTCAACAGCCAAAGCCCAACGAATTTCTAATGCACCCCCTTTATTTCTGTTTGTTTTTTCTGATTGGGCCCCTTTGAGACCTTTTAGCCCATGCAACATTTGTTTACTTAACCCCTTATTTCTAACACACCACTCCTTTCATTTTACTTTCTATTAGTTTTTTTTAAAATTACTAGTAGTTTAGTTAATTAGTAAGTTAATCAAATAATAGATGTGTAACCTAATTAGATAATTTTAATAATGTGACCAAATTTTATTAGTTTAACTTTAGGTTTAATTTAGAATTTTAATATTATTTTCTTTAGACTTAAGTTAGAGCTGTTAAGTTTTAATTTAGTTTAAAATCATTTAATAACTCTTAAAAATAATACATTTTATTAATACCAAAAAAACATATAAAAATAAAAACTCTAAAAAATATATAAAAAATAAAAGCATTAAAAACATTTTATTTTCTTTTCTTTAATTCTCATGCTTTGTCCATATTAAAAAATGCATAAAAATGAAAACTATTAAAACATTTTCTTTTCCTTAATATTAAACAAATCTAAAAAATGCATGTTCACATCATTTAGTCTTTTATTTAATTGTTGCATATCGTTTATCTATCTAATTTTCTGTTTAATTATTCTGTCTTTATTTGATTATTCTGTTTACGTCTAAATCCAAGGGAAAAACGATTAAATTTGTTGACTTCATGTTCTCAAGTCTGATCACGCGAATATTTTGCATTTCATTAAAACTTAAGACAATTTTTCCCCAAATATCCAACCTTTTCAAAACTCATACCTTTTAAGACAAAACTTCGACATTAGGTCGTCGTATCTTCAAAAACCCGTCCGTACCCTTTTCGGCCAAAACATTTTATTTTTAAATCAAACGAACATTTTAATAAAACAGATATTTCAAAAGGTTCCTATAGAGTACTATAGATACATTGGGTGCTAATACCTTCCCACTGTATAACCAACCCCTGAACCATAGATTTCTTTTCAAAAACGCCTTGTATTTTTATTACTTTAAAAAGTATTATTTTACATTGCATATTTAGGGTTTTATTTCGCTCTTTCCCCTTTTCCCTTGGAAATAATAAAGCGCGGTGGCGACTCTTGCTTTTGTGAGACGAATTAATCAATAATTCGATCTCCGATTTACCCCGCTACATTTTTTATCGCTACACCCCCCCCCCCCTCTGATTATTTAATTATATTTAAACTTACTTTTAGTTCCCCCTAATCTAAACCTAATATTTTTACCCTTAGATTTACACTGTAACACTAGATAACAATATGATTGAATTTTGGTCCTTTGGGTTCGATAATCTTTAAAACTACGCGATAAGACTGTGCACTTGCAGTCCGGATTATTTAGACTACCTCTATATGGATCAAGTATTTGGCGCCGTTGTCGGGGACCAATTTAGTCAATATCGTAATTCTATTGTTGCACCGTACAGACTAAGGGTGCATTTTTTCCTTTCTTTGAACAATTGTATGCCAAATACTCGTTTAAAAGGAGGAGAATTAGTACAACGAATCAACGAAATTGAATGTTTTGTAAACATAAGACTTCGAATCCTCGATCTTCCCGAAGTAGCTCAATTCCAATTCCCATTCCCGAAGAACCAACTCTGAAACTAGACATGGCTGCGCTAGGTAATCGACCTCTTAAGGAGTACGCTGCTCCTTCTCGAGCTGAGTCGCACTCGAGTATTGTTCCTCCTGCCATCGAGGCAAATAATTTCGAGCTTAAACCTTTGTTATTGCAAGCCGTTTAACAAAATCAATTCTATGGAGGCCCTACGGATGATTCAAATCTCCATTTATCCGTGTTCGTGCAATATGCCGACACAGTGAAAGCTAATGGTGTTAATCTCGAAGCAATTTGATTACGTCTTTTTCCGTTTTCTTTAAGGGATAGATCCTGAGCGTGGCTCCATTCCTTACCTTCAAACTCCATAACTACATGAGACGAATTGAAGAAAGTCTTCTTAGCAAGATATTTTCCACCTAGTAAAACTGCAATATTGAGAGGACAAATCAACAGATTTACTCAAAAAGACGACGAATCACTTTTCGAAGCTTGGGAGTGATAGAAGGACATGCTGAGACTTTGCCCATATCATAGACTTGAACCATGGTTAATCATCCACACCTTCTATGATGGTCTCGTATATAACACCAAATTATCTCTAGACACTGTCGTTGGTGGTGCACTAATGGACAAACCTTATAATGAAGCTTATCAACTCATTGAAAACATGGCGCAAAACCATTATCAATGGGGAGGAGAACGAGCCTCCACACGACGATTGCACGAAGTCAGTGGCATAGACCACATCAATGCTAAAGTAGACGCCCTGACTCAACAGATTGAGAGTTTAGCAGTAACCCCCACAACCACCGTGGTTGCCGTAGCTCGAAGCTGCGATTTATGTGGAGTACCTAGACATATCGTTTCTGAAGGCCAACTGCTAGCTGGAATACCTCCTGACCAGATGAATTATGCTCAAGGAAACTCGTACTCTAACAACTATAACCCAGTTTAGAAGAATCACCCACATTTCTCCTATAAGAATAACAATGTGTTATACGCCCCTAAAGCACCTCCTGGTTTCCAAAAGCCAACTCAAGCTGCACCTCAAGCTGCTCCTCACGCTGCACCTCAAGCACCCCGTAAGTCCAACCTTGAGATAATGATGGAAAACTTTGTTGCTGCTCAAACACAATAGAATAAGGAATTTATGAACCAAAACATACACACCTCTGAACTAGTAAAACAATTAGCGACCAAGGTAGATGCCTTGTGTTGCACACCAAAATTTGCCCTCTCATTTCACAAGGGATCACCCTGGATCCCAGGTTTGCTTCTATCAAGTTTCCAAGCCTTGAACTACAAATTTTCCAAGAAAATCACTCACAAGGGCAAAATGGTCATTTGCATGATGAAAAGTCAAAACTTTGACTTTTGGATCAAATTAAGCTTCAAGAATCATATTTTATCAAGACACTTTGAAATATGAAGTTTTGTTTCATCAAAATCCAAAAAGTCAAAATTCTAAATACTTAGAATTTTTTCTAAGTGTTTAAGAAAATATGACAATTTCAGAACTTCTGACCAGATTATCACCATAGCACTCAGCAAATTCTGGACACTCTCAAGGCAAAGTTTGGTCAGAACATCTGGACCAGTTTTCACAAAGGTTCAATCAGAGTTTTCCAGGTTAAAACAAAGAAGGTTACTAAGCGTGCTGCAAGCTTATTGGAAAGTCTGAGAGATCCTTCAGAACATGCTAAAGCCAGAAGGTAAGAGGATCATAAGGTTAGATGCTACGCTGAAGCAGAACTTCTAATCCAGGGATAAGAAAGGATGTAGAGTTTCACATGGCAGGATTTCTGATCATCATTTAATGCTCACAACCACCTGTGAGTTGTTATCCAAAGGATTTCCCCCACGTGTACCCCTACTGTCTTGGGAAGACCAACTGTTGTGCAAAAGTATGCTAGGCCCATGCGCTGCTTCTACTTTTCCTTAATTCATGCTTCCAAATCCATCTTAGGAGCTGTTAGCCATCCAACTTGATGCATTGAACCACACTTGTTTAAGCTTACTTCAAGAGTAAGTCAGCATCCGGCATATGATGTTGGTGCCACTTGACCGTCCCAAACTGCAAAACCTTTGCCTATAAATAGAACACCTTTGGCCATTGAAAAGAGGTCAGAAATTTGAATAAGAACTGTAAACTTGAGAAAGAAAAGCCTTGAACCCCTGCAAAAATTCCAAGAGTCCAAAAAGATTGCAAACAAAAATACAAAACCTTAGCATTTGATTCTTGCATTAAAACTCCATTTTTCTCAAGTTGTTTCCTGAACAAAACCACCCATATAGTTCCTAGTATACATTCAAAAGCCATCCAAAATTCTGTAATCAAACAGTAACACATTCTCCCCCAAATTCCACTTCAAAAGGATTAGAAATTCATCCCTTGATTGCCCAAGAATCTTCTAATCATTTAAAATCCAAGCTGAAAACTTCCATTCAGCTGAGTACGTAAAGAAGTTGCTCAGAACATCACCAGAGTTCAGGATCAACCTCCAGTTCACAGGATCTTTTCTAGCTGCAAGGTAAATTTTCTGCTGACTCTCATAATATTATTTAAGCATTGTTAAATCTTGCATATTTAACACAATGTAGATATTTTGATCCTGATGATGTACATATTCTGAGATTTCATGCATCTGCCTGCCTAAATAGAGGGATTTCCAGTTCAGAGTTTCATAAAGAAATTAGGACTCAGAATTAGGATTAGCAAATTCATGTTGCTTCTGATTTGTGTTTCTAATATTTCTTGAAACTTGTCATAACTGTCATGTATGTGACTTTTGTTCTGTTAAGTAATGACTAAGCTACAGATGTTATGACTAGCAAGGAGAGAGACAAAGTTCTGACAGTTGCATCAGAACTTCTGAAAACTTCTGAGTTCTCAGAAGATCCAGAACTTCTGAATTTCCATATTTTTACTATCATGTTTATGTTCGTGCAACACGTCAGAATATGAACTTCTGACCTCTTCCGTTTAAGCGTTTACACTAATTTTGTCTTCTTTCCTTTATTATTTCTTTTCATCACTTTTATCTTTCATTAATCAAAAAATACCAAAAATATTTCATATTCACATATTATATTTCCTTTTAACATGAAAAAATATTTTCTTAAACAAAAATTATTTCTTTTCTTAAATAAATAAGCATTTTTTATTTCCTGTACATTCTTATCTATTTCAATATGGTTGTAATAGTAACATAGGATTTAATTGGCACTCCCCATTCATAAATATGTACCCCCACCCCCCAAAATATTGTAATAGCGTAGGACTTTACATTTTCGCACTGTTATTTCTTTCAATATATGCTAGTAATTAGGCGTGTGTGACAAGATAAAACTAACAAATAGACCACCAAAAATCAAAGATTATGCATTCAATCAAATACACTTGCACACGAGCACCCCTAGGGTTATTCCACTTGTTGCCTTACAAAAATGGACATGTTATGCATGTGGGATGTCTTAGCACAAATGATCGAAATACAAGATCATAGTCCCTCGATGACGCTACAAATGTTGCCTTTCAAAATGATCTTAGTCCCTAAAAAAAAGTGCTAAGTCATCTCACAACATTGATATCATGGTCATACGATGACCCAATGCCCGTCCCTTCACATCCAACGATGGGGCTTCTTACCAAAACAATGGTAAGATAGCAACGTCTAAAGGAGGAGGAAAAAGAACACGTAAGACCTTTTGAGTAGGTAGATTACTTTTAGTTACTTGCTCACTCTCAAAACAAACATCCTTGCTATTTTCAAAAACAATCACATACACCTTCAAAAAAATTTCAAAACACTTTCCAAACGTGAAATATTTTCAAAAGCTCAACACTTTGTATACGTTCTTACGAACGAAAACTATTACAAAGTTTGCCTAAACGATGGTGCCTTTTCAAAATACTTTCGAAACCATACAAAAGCACTTTTTTTCAAACAAAAGAAAGTTATCTAGCAAGTAACTAAGAGCCCATGAAAAAACATCGATGAAAAGGGTGCTAATACCTTCCCTTTTCATAATCTACCCCCCGAACTCAAGAAAACATCTCTAAAGGTCTTTCCTGTGCTTTTTCACCTTTCCTTTTGGATAAAAGAAAAGTCGGTGGCGACTCTTGCTAAACCGCAACATTTGCGAACACAAATGCAAAACACCTAAGTCAGTTCTCCCATCGTACCACAGAACTGGCGACTCTGCTGGGGAATAACTCTGTTGAGTGAGGTTACCTTAGGGTTAGATCATATTTACTTGCTTTCTTTGTTTGATTTGTATGCTTTACATTTTGGTTCCTTGTTTGGGTTTGTTTTAAAATCCTACACCCCGATTTGGGGACACCTTTTAGGTAAGTAGCAATAAACTGTGAGGGAACTGTGTGGGGTATACCGACACGGTTGAAGCAGTAGCTACGTTGATGTGGCACTTTGGTTGGTAACGGTAACCCTTGAGTTGAATCGAGGAGAGTACGGGGCCGCCATGTGGTGTCGTGAAGCATCAACTGACCTTAGAACCTTACTTGACTAACTTGGCCATTAGGAAGTAGTGAGATAGCCGGTTTCGGTGTAAAGCTGAAAATTGGTTGATACTCGATGCTACACTCATTGAGACTTGACCCCTGAGTTTTGTTCGGTTGCGAGTCAATTGCTTATTGAATGAAGCTTGTGGGAAAGGTCAGTGATATTGAGATCCCTTAGAACCCGGTTACTATTAACTAGGACAGGTTGAGCCAACTAAACTTCAAGAGGGTACTTACCTACAAACTCCATGCAAGCCTAAAACTAAGGACTTGTCTGCTTTGTGTGTATATGATTATTTGTATATAAACTTGCTTTGTAAGTTCAAATGCGCCTAAGAGGGGGGTGAATTAGGTTCTTTAAAACTTTTTCTGAATTGTATGAATATTTTTGCACGAGTTTCTTTTCTTTCTTTTTCTGATAAGTGATGAAAGCAGTAAATGCGGAAAGTAAAGAACAGAGATGTATCCTGGTTCCCCTCACAGTCCGAGAGTACTCCAGTCCCCTTTCAACATGAAAGAGATTTCCTTATAGTTGGTAATTTGTACAAAGACTACCTAACAACCAAGAACAATCCTCTTGGACCAAGAACAATCCTCTTGGATTTTCACTAAGACCACAAAGAGAACAATCCTCCCTAAGTGTCTTTCTTGTTTCCAACAATCCTGAAAATAAGGATACAATAGTTTGTTTGATTTGTATAAGAGTTTGAATGATGAAAGAGCAATGTCAATCACTTGATTGATCTTTTCTATTCAATATGAAATTTAAGATGGAATACTCTTATAAGTGCTCAAGAACAATTTTCAGTATGCATATGAAAATGATGAACAAAAATCTTGAGTTTAGAAAGTATGATTCAAAGAATAAAAAATAATAGTTGTTAGTGATTGTTGTTGTTTTTTCAAAATTCTAAATAAAAATAATTTATTGTGTAGTAATACCTCTTCAATGAAACATAGCAATGTTTAAACCATTTTTACCAAAAAATGTATTTGAAAAGATACAAAGATTGCCATGAAAAGGTGTTACAAAAAGTTGCTGGAAAAATAATTTTTTTCAAAATCTGAAGCACAACAACTGGTTGCACTAAAGCAACAACCGATTGCTGTAAAAGCAACGTTTAAAAAATTTGAAAAATATAACTATGACAACCGATTGTAATTGAGGAGCAATCGGTTGCTCATAGGCCAACGTTTAAAAATTTTGAAAATAGAACACATGACAATCGATTGCTGCTAGATGACAATCGATTGTATGTCAAAACATAAACTTTTGTTTTTTTGAATGCAACTGATTGTCCTAGCATGACAATCGATTGCTTGTGTACAAAAATTAAAAAATCATTATTTTCAAAGATTTGAAGCAATTTAAAACACCCTTCTTCAATCATACATAGTATATACTCAAAATATTATTTTAATAAAGTAAATGCATGATTAAAAATAGTTTTGAGCACTAAGAGCATAAGATCAAAAATTTCATATACCTTAAGCGAAAATTCTTGAAATGTTGATATTGATCAATGAATCTTTGCTTGAGATAAATCATCTATCTTGATCCATTCATTTTTGCATGCTAGCTTGTCTTCATCAAAACATTTGGAAAGCTTGATTTCACAGTCTCCCCCTTTTTGATGATGACAACCATTGCTTGAAGTTTGGAGTGCATCTTGGTTTTCTCTAATCAAGTTGTTTAAAAACTCCCCCTAAGTCAAAGACTCCCCCTTGATCTATTGCATGAGGGTTTTGAAGATTGCTTGCTTGCTGCAATTAGGGTTAGAGAAACACAAAAGAAACTACAAAGTCTTCTCCCCATTTGTCATTAGCAAAAAGGAATGGGAAAGAAGATCATAAAAATTTTGCACATAGAAACAACATAGCATAAATAAAGTTTGCATACATAGATATAACAGAAACAAAGTGCACAAAACAAAAGGGATCACAATACATGAAGTGTCTTAAATGAAACTAGAAAAATGACATAAAACATAAGAGCATAAAGTACTAAGAAATATAATAGCTTAAAAACTAATCATCCATGTCTTCAATAAAGTCTTCATCATCTTGATTTTCACTATCATTGCCTTCATTGGTTGGAGGTTGAATGAAAGGGTAATCATAGGGTTGAGCTTCGCAAGGAGGGACATTTGTATGGGCATAGAGATGAGCAAATTGATTGTTCATATTGTTGTTCATGTATTGAAGGTAGTTAAAAACTTGATTGTAAGAGTTTTCCATTGGTTGTGGAGGTTGGTTTTGAAGTGGTTGTTCTTGTGGAGGTTGGTTTTGTGGAGGAGTATGAATGTATGTGATGGTTCTATTAATCGGATCAAATTTGACGCCGGTTTTGGTATTACATACTTTCTTCAGAGTGATTTCATGTTTGGGGTTAGTCATAGGCACCATGTGTTCACCAAACAAGGTAACATTGAACTTCTCAAACACAAGGGTAAGCCAGGAGCCATAAGGAAGAGCAGAAGCATTTTCATTATGTAGTGCCATATGATGTAGAATCACATAAGACTAGTTGATTTGAATCCCATTCTTCATCGCACACAGAATCTGCATCTCACAATCGTTGATATTGGAAATGTTTGAGAACTTTGGCATAACCATATACGCCAAAAAGTAGTGGATCAAATGATCATCAATAGTGAGAATTCCTGCAGACCAAGAGTTCCTCTCCGGAGTTCCACCAATAAGCCTTTGCCTTTTCTGAATAAAATCACGCTCGGGAATTCTTGCAATTCCATAGTAGAAGTCTCTTTTGCTGTAGCCAGGCAGATTTGCATTTGAGAGAAGTTTAATGCAAGCACCATCATGTGGAATACCCAAAGCTTCACCAAAATTTTGCACTGTGAGTTCTATAGGAACCCCTTTGACATTTGAAATCATGCATCTTCTAGTAATGGTTAGATTGTTGTAGAAAATCCTAACCAAAGTGGGGTAAATGGGTCCATTAACACCAATCAACTTGTATATCTCTTGAGATCTAAATAATGCTGGAAAACTGAAGCATTCAGAATAGAAGTTGTCAAGATTACCGAACATTGGTAGAAGAACCGTCATCTTCTGAAAGTGAGACACAAATCTTTCCCTTTGGATTTTTGATGGAATGAGTTTTGAGATATCATCACCTTGAGATGAGGAAGAAGCTTTTCCCTTGCCTTTCTTTGATGTTGACATGGTGAGGGATGAGAGAATTGGAAGGGGAAAAGGGTATTTGGTGTTTGTAGGGTTTCTTGATACAAAAGAGGATATATGAAGTTTAGGTTTTGGTTGGGCTTTTATAGATAGATAGTCTTTCAATGGATAGGTAAGGCATTCAATGGTTTAGTCAAAACAATAAAGACTTGTAGCATAGATATTCTTGAGTGTGTAACTATCCAAAAAATTGTGTCATAGGAAAAGACTAAGCATTAAAAAAGTTGTTGACCAAACACTTAAAACATTCAAAAAGAGAATAAGAATCTTGTACCAAATAAATAATAGTAATGACAATGGAAGAGAAAGAATAAAAGAGAGTGTAACTGAAAAAAAATAAAAATAAAATTAAAAATTTTAAACTATGCAATCGATTGTTGTTTGATGACAAACGATTGCATCCTTTGAAATTTTAAACAGGGGAGAAAAGATTAAGAGAGCAACCGGTTGTCGTGGAGTGACAACCGATTGTTGTGAAGGCAGAATCTAAATTTTTTTAGAAACAACCGATTGTCATTAGTGAAAAAGTGAAAAAATACTTAATTTTTGGGGATTTCATGGTCATATATAAAAAATTTAGTAATAAAAACATGGATCATGATATATTACCATAAAGTTAAGATTAAGATCATATCCATGTACCTTAATTAGATAATGTCATTTTCGTCCAAGATACCTAGCTCTCTTCGGATCTTGAAGAATGGTTCTTTTGCCAATGGTTTAGTGAAAATATCTGCTAGTTGATTATGCGTATCCACAAAGGTGACTTCGACATCTCCTTGAAGTACATGATCACGAAGAAAGTGATGTCGAATGTCGATATGCTTTGTTCTAGAATGAATCACAATATTTTTTGTAATGTTGATTGCACTTGTGTTGTCGCATCAGAGTGGAATGCATCCAAGGTCGAGTCCGTAGTCACAGAGTTGTTGCTTGAGCCATAGAATTTGCGCACAAAAACTACCCGCTGCAATGTATTCCGCCTCGGCCGTACTAAGAGCCACACAAGCTTGTTTCTTGCATGCCCAAGAGACTAATGCATTTCCCAAAATGTGACAAGTGCCACTTGTGCTTTTTCTATCTGTTTTACATCCTTGCAACCAGAGCGAAAGTTTCTTCAAAGTCAATTCCCTCTTCTTGGTTGTATCCTTGGGCTACCAATATTTCTTTGTTTCGAACAATTATACCGTTCTCATCAAGTTTGTTTTTAAACACCCATATGGTACCTATGATGTGTTTGTCACTTGGTCTAGGAACAAGTTCCCAAACTTGATTTCTCTCGAACTGATTTAATTCTTCTTGCATAACAATCATCCATTAGTCATCTCCTAATGCGTCGTCGACTTTGGAAGGTTCGATTTGAGAAATGAACACCATGTTCAAGCAAGCATCTTTGAGGTTCAATCTTGTTGAAACGCCTTGACTGATGTCACCGATGATTTTATCAATAGGGTGATCTATATGGGTTCTCCATTCCTTAGGTAGATCATTGACATTTGATTCTTCCGGAATTTGTTCTTCTTGTTGTTCCAATTGATTCTCATTGTTGGTCTTGGAGCCATCTTCTTGAGGAATATCTAAAATCTCATCATCATTATTTAAAACAATAGTATCCTCCTCGGAGGGGTTAGATTCATCAAATGATACATGCATAGATTCCTCAATAGTTAAAGTTCTTTTATTGTAAATACGATAAGCTTTACTAGATAAGGAGTATCCAAGAAAAATACCTTCATCCGATTTTTCTTCAAACTTACCAAGGTTGTCTTTTTCGTTGTTAAGGACAAAACATTTGCAGCCAAAGACATGAAAGAATGAAATATTTGGTTTCCTTACTCGAAAGAGTTCATACGAAGTCTTCTTCAAGATAGGTCGAATATTAACTCTATTGCTTACAAAGCATGTCGTGCTTACAGCATCCGCCCAAAAGTATTTTGGAAGGTTTGAATCACTAAGCATTGTCCTTGTAAGTTCAATAAGAGACCTATTCTTCCTTTCTACAACTCCATTTTGTTGAGGAGTCCTTGGTGCTGAGAAATTATGTGATATTCCATGTTCTTCACAAAAATCTTCAAAGGAGGAATTCTTGAATTCTCCACCATGGTTGCTTCTTATGGAGGCAATAGATAGTGACTTCTCATTTTGAATTTGCTTTGCATATTTCTTGAATGCCTTGAATGCATCATTTTTCTGCACTAAAAAGAGTGTCCAAGTATATCTAGAAAACAATTCCATATGAAGCAAGTCCATATGAAGCAATTCTAGTGGCCTAGTAGTGGATACTAGATTCTAGGATTTGAAAGTTGATTTTGTTTGCTTTCCCTTTTGACATGCATCGCAAAGTCTATCTTTGATGAACTTTATCTTAGGCAGTCCAACAACAAGGTCATGCTTAATCAATTTGTTTAAATGCTCCATATGAATATGAGCGATTCTTTTGTGCCATAGCCATGAGTCATTGTTGTTTGCCATGAGACATTTAACCTTCAAAGACAAATCGTTAAGGGAAGTCATAAAAATATTATTTACTCTTTTACCTTTAAGTTTAGCCTCATGTGTGACTTCATCTTCTATCAAACATTCATCTTTAGTGAACTTGATCTTGAAGCCTTTGTCACATAGTTGGCTAATACTTAGAAGATTGTGCTTTAGTTCTTCGACATAAAGAACATCTTCAATTGATGTGAAAGGTGGACCACCAACTTTGCCTGTGCCAAGAATCTTTCCTTTGTTGTTATCTCCATACGTCACATAACCCTTGGCCTTAAGCTTTAGATGTGAAAATTTGTCGATATCTCCCATCATATGCTTGGAACAACCACTATCGAGATACCATATATTTGAAGTGGTCGTCAAGCTTACCTACAAAACAAGATTAGGTTTTGTTAGGTACCAAAGTTGCTTTGGGTCCTTCATAATTAGTTCCTTTCTTAACCCACACATAATGCCCATTTGCCATGCCAAAGTTTCTGACATAACAAGCATTAGGTGTGTGTCCTCGAATACCACAATAAAAACAAGTAGGTTCAAATTTACTTCTATATCTAGAAGGATAAGATTTCTTCTTAGAGGGTATTTTCTTTTTAGGATAGTGATGAACTATTTTGGGAGTGATTTCTTTCTCTTTGGTTGGTTGATCGCTAGCCTTGACAAAGATGGTTTTGTTGGTACTTGGTTTTGAAAATTTTGAGTATCCAAGACCACTTTTGTCATTTGAGTATCTTTGTTGGCTAAGAACACCTTCCAATCCAATTTGTCATTTTTCATACCTTTCAATAACCCTTTTCAATTGGACAATTTGGAAAGAGAGAGATTCACACTTTGTGCATACAAAATTATGTTTTTCATCACTAACTTTTTGCTTTTCATCTTTGAGATCTCTTTCAATAGATCCACATTTTTCTTCCAACGATGAAATTTGTTTCTTTTGTGATGAGATAGTTTTGTACATAATTTTGCATTCATTTAACAGTTCATTTATAGCACCTTGTGCATCACCATCCAAAAGATAGAATACGTTACTAACCTCATCATCTTCGCTTTTGGAGTGGTGTGAGGCCATTAATGCAAGATTGGCACTTTCGTTGCTATTGGAGTCGGATGATGAACTCAGTTCAACATCTTCCCATTCATTATATGCTTTCTCATCTTTTGATTCCTTCTTGCTTTTGTAGCCACTTTTCTTTGAAAGTTTTGGACAAGCCGGTTTGATGTGACCTTGTTTACCACATTCATAACAAGTAACTTCTTGTGTTTATGAGGATCCTTCCTTCTTCTTGAAGTGTTTCTTCTTCTTTGAGTGCGAGAAGGCTTTGTCATTTTTACCAAATAATTTTCCAAGTCTTCTAACGAGAAGCATGAAGTTTTCATCTTCATCATGATTATCTTTCTTTTCGTCTTCCTTGGAGTCAATCTTCAAGGCAATGTTCTTAGACTTCTTTTCTTGATTTTCACGCTTTTCCAATCTACCAAGTTCTGTCTCGTATTCTTGAAGTTTTCCGAACAAGGTTGCGGATGTCATAGTAGCGAGACTCTTCTTTTCTGAGATTGCCATTACCTTTGGTTTTCATTCTCTAGTCAAGGATCTGAGCACTTTTAGGTTCAATTCATCATTAGTCAATGTTTTGCCAAGTTCCCTTAGATGATTTGTTAGATGCATAAATCTCTTTTATAAATCAAGAATGGATTCTCTGGGTTGCATACAGAACAATTCATATTCTTGACTTAACGTATTAAGTCTCGATCTCTTTACTTCAGTTGTTCCTTCATGTGTTTCAACCAGTGTATCCATAATTTCTTTTGCCATTATACATGCTGAGACACGGAAGAATTCATCCATACTAAGTGCGCTTTGAAGGAGGTTTATTGCCTTTTTGTCATACAAGACCTTTTTCTTATCATCATCATCCCATGTAGTTTTAGGCTTTGATGAGCCAATGCCGTTTACTACAGTTACTAGAACAAAAGGGCCATTTTGGACAGCATCCCATATTTCTTCTCCTTGTGCTTCTAGATGAGCCTTCATACAGATCTTCCAGAAATCAAAATATTCACCTTAGAATAGAGGAGGCTTGTTGCTACTGACACCGTCTCTGAACATAGAATTGTTGTTTGCGGAAGCCATTTTGGATCTAGTAGGAACAGGTTACCTATAACCTGCTCTAATATCAAATGTAAGTTAAGATGCGCCTAAGAGGGGGGGGGGGGTGAATTAGGTTCTTTAAAACTTTTTCTGAATTGTATGAATATTTTTGCACGAGTTTCTTTTCTTTCTTTTTCTGATAAGTGATGAAAGCAGTAAATGCGGAAAGTAAAGAACACATAGATGTATCCTGGTTCCCCTCACAGTCCGAGAGTACTCCAGTCCCCTTTCAACATGAAAGAGATTTCCTTATAGTTGGTAATTTGTACAAAGACTACCTAACAACCAAGAATAATCCTCTTGGACCAAGAACAATCCTCTTGGATTTTCACTAAGACCACAAAGAGAACAATCCTCCCTAAGTGTCTTTCTTGTTTCTAACAATCCTGAAAACAAGGATACAATAGTTTGTTTGATTTGTATAAGAGTTTGAATGATGAAAGAGCAATGTCAATCACTTGATTGATCTTTTCTATTCAATATGAAATTTAAGATGGAATACTCTTATAAGTGCACAAGAATAATTTTCAGTATGCATATGAAAATGATGAACAAAAATCTTGAGTTTAGAGAGTATGATTCAAAGAATAGAAAATAATAGTTGTTAGTGATTGTTGTTGTTTTTTCAAAATTCTAAATAAAAATAATTTATAGTGTAGTAATACCTCTTCAATGAAACATAGAAATGTTTAAACCATTTTTACCAAAAAAATGTATTTGAAAAGATACAAAGATTGCCATGAAAAGGTGTTACAAAAAGTTGTTGGAAAAATAAAATTTTTCAAAATCTGAAGCACAACAACCGGTTGCACTAAAGCAACAACCAATTGCTGTAAAAGCAACGTTTAAAAAATTTGAAAAATATAACTATGACAACCGATTGTTATTGAGGAGCAATCGGTTGCTCATAGGCCAACGTTTAAAAATTTTGAAAACAGAACACATGACAATCGATTGCTGCTAGATGACAATCGATTGTATGTCAAAACAGAAACTTTTGTTTTTTTGAATGCAAACGATTGTCCTAGCATGACAATCGATTGCTTCTGTACAAAAATTTAAAAATCATTATTTTCAAAGATTTGAAGCAATTTAAAACATCCTTCTTCAATCATACATAGTATATACTCAAAATATTATTTTAATAAAGTAAATGCATGATTAAAAATAGTTTTGAGCACTAGGAGCATAAGATAAAAAATTTCATATACCTTAAGCCATAAGTCTTGAAATGTTGATCTTGATCAATGCATCTTTGCTTGAGATAAATATTCTATCTTGATCCATTCATTTTTGCATGCTAGCTTGTCTTCATCAAAACATTTGGAAAGCTTGATTTCACATGCTTACCTCGCATATTTGTACATAACATCATAACATCATACCATAGCATTTTCAATAACCATTTCAAGGATCTCGAGGGTCTTTGATGCAGGTTATGATGAACCAAACGTCTAGCAAGGGGCAGGGGCATTTATTTTCCTCTGACCAAACACCGTCAAAGATCAAGTACAACAAACTTGAGTCAAGGGCTATGACCCACTTGACATGGTGAGCTTAATTCTCCTGGAAAGACATCCACTGGTACAAAGCTCTCCAAATATGTAAGTGACTACTTACCCCGCGAGATCCTTGAAAACATGCATCCACATATCATGACAAGTTTCTCCCTTATAATTCTCCTTATCTTCCTACTGTTTATTTCAGTAAGATGGATATGGAACAGACTGTAAAAGATCTCCAAGCTCAAAACGCTCAATTCCAACAAATATTCCTGGCTATGGCTAAGGGGCAAGAAGACCTGAAATATCCTTCTCAAAGACAAGAGGAAGAAGTGCAAGAAGTCAGTAGGCGTCCTGAACTCGAGAAGAAGACCTGGAGGGCCAGTCAAGAGAGCTCTAGATCTTTCAACTCCGTCCAAAATGGGGGATAGTCTCGAAGAAGACCACAATTTAGAGATTGATGAAGTTGAAGCTGACTACTCAGAGGAACAATATCCTCCCACTGATGACAAGTACAAGCAGTTGGAGGATCGCCTCATTGCTATGGAGATTCAATAGATACCTGGCTTGGATTTAGGAGACATGGGTTTGGTTTCTGGAGTGGTCATCCCGCCAAAGTTCAAAATCCCTACCTTTCCCTGTACGATGGAGTCTCTTTCCCTAATATGCACTTAAAGTCTTATGTCCGTAAGATTCAACCATACACAACTAATCCGAAACTTTGGATCCATTTCTTCCAAGAAAGCCTAGTAGGGACTCAACTCGAATGGTTCTATCAATTGGAGGGTTCTCGCATCCACACTTGGGAAGATTTAGTTGTTTCTTTCTATAAGCTGTATCAGTATAATGCTGATCTTGCACCAACTCGTGTGCAATTGCAGAACATGACCACGGGTTCCAACGAGAGTTTCAAAGGGTACGCCCAAAAATAGAGAGATATGGCTGGTAGGGTGCAGCCCCATTTAACTAACAGGGAGCTGATTCACATCTTTATGGGAACTTTAACAGGGCCTTTCTTCAAACACTTGATCGGAAGCTCCTCAGCCGGGTTCACCGAGCTAATACTGACCGACGAAAGGGTCGAAGCTGGCATCAAGAGTGGAAAGATCCAAGGAGCTACACCTTCTGATGCTCATAAAAAGCCATATAATAGGAAGAAAGAGTCCAATGTCGTGTACAGTCAAAAGAGTCGTCATGACCAACACGTGGGGGGAGTCCTGATCTCTAGTTCTGCGTCACACCGACAACAGCAAAGGGGAAATCAGTGAAGTCCAAACGAGCCCAAAAGACAGTTTACCAAGATCAACATGTCGCTGTCTCAAGCGCTACAACACTTGTTGAGGATGAATTTGATTTCATTGATAGGACCTCATCCAAACCCCAAAACTTCTTCTCCTAACTACAATCCTAATACGACATGTGCTTATCATTCTGAAAGTCTCGAGCTTGACACTAACGAATGTTGGGCATTGAAGTAGAAGATTTAGAATTTGATTGACGCCAATGAGATCGAGTTCGACCCTCCGGAGACTCCAAACGTGATCACTACTCCTTTGCCGAAACATTGAGAGCGTCTTGTTCATTTTAAATTTTCAATTGTAATTTCTGTTGTTATTCAAACAATTATCTATTAATGTCAAACTTTGTTTCATTAATGCATTGCATATGTTTGTCTTGAATTCATCCATTCGTTTTCACTATACTTAAACTATGCTTTCTACTTTCTTTATTACATTTAACTCTTGCTAAAAGTTACAAGCCTTTAGAGGGAGGATGACGAAAACAATGCCATAATCTCATACAATATGCTTTTGAACAGACCTTGCTGACGATGTACATGCATTCTTTCAAATCCTAAACACTGGAGTTATAAGGAAGATAATCCCTAGTCAACCCCTTCAAGCCAAAGAAGTAGAAGTTTTCTGTTTTAACACCAATTGAAACCTTTAATGAAAACCTGGGGGAGGGTAGTCTCTCAATTAATTCAAACGCGCATTAAGCTGCAAACTCTCATCTCGTAATACAAGGAAAGACATCAAAAAAACATTCCTCTAGGATCAAAAGATAGCGATGGTTCCCTACCAAATAGACAGTCATTATTTCTCAAAAAAAAGGAAAGCCCACTAAGTCAAAACCTACGAAGGAGACTTAAGAAAACTGGGGCATCCCGCTGACTGTAATCTCAAAACAAGAACTGTCAGGCAAAAACCAGGGATAACAAATCAAAGAAAGAGGTCACTACAAATCCTCAACAACATGGAAAATGTTGCTAAAAATGACTGCCTTCTGACAAACTCAACTTGTCATAACCATCACCAAAACGTTATTCCAGACTCAATTGGAGTTCAAACGCATAATTAACTGAGTTTAGGACTGAAGAACATCACGAAGAACGGGTGGGTACAAATACACTTTGAGCCTTTATCCTTTGTTTCTTAAACCGTGAACCAAGCCACATTACAACCCTTCAAAAGTCCTAATTGAAGCATGGGTTAGTTCGAAAGCATACTGTTACAAAAGGTATCCTGACTCCTGTAAGGCTTTACTCAAAATACAAAGTTGAATTACAAACTTCTTTACTTGCTAAAAACGCATTTTTTTAAACTTCAAGACAAACATAAACTTTGCATTACTTGAATATCACTGTGTACATATGGCTATTTGTTTGACAGCGGAGAAATTCACACAACGAATATCCAGTGAACGAAAGCTCTCTCAGTGAACAAAATCAATTCAAGAAGGATGACACTTCCATTGTCAAATATCCTATCAACAAGGGAGCAAGACATGTTACTATCCAACACACCTGGGGTAGTCCAATCAAGATTCTAAGAAATCTCTCAAGAATTGCAGAGTAACCAGGGGCAGGTCTCCATCCCCGTCACTTGGGGCATTGAACGTCAATCCCGACAAAGGGTTACGTACAGTCAAACATTTCCAGACAGTGCCACAAACACTCGCTACTAGGGGCAGTGAAAAATCTCCCCAAAATCCTTTTCATAGGATGATTCCCCAGCCAGAGTTTAATCTCTGAAAACCTTTCCCCAGCTGAGACAACCTCAAGAATCCTCAAGGACTTTCCCCAATGAAGTCATCACCTCTCTAGCAGACCGAAAACAAGGTTTATTTCCCCAACAAACGGCCGAAATCCCCAACTTGAGGTCGCCTCTCCGACTACTACAAATCAAAGGACTACAACTCCTCTTCCCCAGTAGACTACTCTACAATCCCCAGCAAGTTACTGTGAAACCTAGACCCGACCAGATATCAGTTCAACTTCGACTCCCCGGCAGAGCAATGGACAACCGAGACTCCTGAACTCTTTTCCCAAGCAGGAATAAACATTCTCCCCACAGAGTTCTCAATATCACCCAGCGGGTTTCTCCTCAAACAAAAAAATAGGAATCCCCAATGGAAACATTCTAAGCAAAGTTTGAAGACACACCAACTCTTCAACAACAGTCCAGGATTTAACGACTCCCCGACATTTGTCAAGGATTTATTTTCCCAGACAAAAATACATTCATTAACATTTCACATTTCATACATCCTATTTACATACATGATAAGTGCATACAACACAATCTCATTTATTTTTTAGAACATCATGACATCATGCATTTCATACATCATGACATTGCATACAGCTAACGTTTTACCTTTTCCAGGAAAAGGTCAATCAACAAATGGCTACCATCAACCTTTTCAAGTTCCAGATTAATACCTTAACAAGCCAGGAAAACTATCTGTGGACGACTGATTGTAGATTAATACCTGTAACAAGCCAGGAAAACTATCTACATGAATAGATTGAAGATTAACACCTGTAACAAGCCATGGAAACTATCTTTATTTCTCAGGTTAAATATTAATACCTGAAACCAGACAGGACAACTATCTACTCGACTAGCTCAGGAAACCCTACACAGGTTCCTCTCTTTCCAAGATGCAATTTTACACGGACTCATCATGAAGCAACCCTACACAAGTTCCTTCTCAAGAAATTTCAGATAAAGTTTTACACTGACTCATCATGAAGCAACCCTACCCAAGTTCCTTCTCACTTCCAGATGCAGTTTTACACGGACTCATCATGAAGCAACCCTACACAGGTTCCTCCTTTCCAGATGAAGTTTTACACGGACTCATCATGAAGCAACCCTACACCGGTTCCTTCTTTCCAAGATGAAGTTTTACACAGACAAATCATGAAGCCACCCTACACAGGTTCCTTCTTTCCAAGATGAAGTTTTACACGGACTCATCATTGAAGCAATCCTACACAGGTTCCTTATCACTTCCAGATGCAGTTTTACACGGACTCATCATGAAGCAACCCTACGCAGGTTCCTCCTTTCCAAGATGCAGTTTTACACAAACTCATCATCAGGAAACCCTACACAGGTTCCTCTCTACCAGATGAAGTTTTACACGAACTCATCATCAAGAAACCCTACAGAGTTTCCTCCCTTCCAGATGCAGTTTTACACGGACTCATCATTCAAGCAACCCTACCCAGGTTCCTACTCACTCCCAGATACAGTCCAGATACGATCCAAATTCGGATGTAATTCTGTAACTCATTCAAATACAATCCAGATACAATCCCCTTCGGATGGAATCTTTAAGCCCATCTCCAACAACTATCCATTATCTATCCAAATGGCATCTTTAAGCCCATTCCCTACACAATCAATCACAACATCATCGAGTGCAAATTTCTGGGCACTCTGGTGTTCAATCATCTTCCACCTTCAAGTCACGAATGGCAGAATTACCAATCTAACTCTTCAGGTGTAAGAAGATTGAACAGGGACAGTTGTTGCACCCCTAAATTTTCCCTCTCATTTGCCCTCTCATTTCACAAGGGATCACCCTGGATCCCAGGTTTTCTTCTATCAAGTTTCCAAGCCTTGAACTACAAATTTTCCAAGATAATCACTCACAAGGGAAAAATGGTCATTTGCATGCTGAAAAGTCAAAACTTTGACTTTTGAATCAAAATAAAGCTTCAAGAATCATATTTTATCAAGACACGTTGAAATATGAATTTTTGTTTCATCAAAATCCAAAAAGTCAAAATTCTAAATACTTAGAATTTTTTCTAAGTGTTTAAGAAAATATGACAATTTCAGAACTTTTGACTAGATTATCACCATAACACTCAGCAAATTCTGGACACTCTCAAGGCAGAGTTTGGTCAGAACTTCTGGACCAGTTTTCACAAAGGTTCAGTCAGAGTTTGTCAGGTTAAAACAAAGAAGGTTACTAAGCGTGCTGCAAGCTTATTGGAAAGTCTGAGAGATCCTTCAGAACATGCTGAAGCCAGAAGATAAGAGGATCAGAAGGTTATATGCTACGCTGAAGCAGAACTTCTAATCCAGAGTCAAGCAAGGATGCAGAGTTTCACATGGCAGGATTTCTGATCATCATTTAATGCTCACAACCACTTGTGAGTTGTTATCCAAAGGATTTCCCCCACGTGTACCCCTACTGTCTTGGGAAGACCAAATGGTGTGTAAAAGTATGCTAGGCCGATGCGCTGCTTCTACTTTTCCTTAACTCACGCTGCCAAATCCATCTTAGGCGCTGTTAGCCATCCAACTTGATGCATTAAACCACACTTGTTTAAGCTTACTTCAAGAGTAAGTCAGCATCTGGGATATGATGTTGGTGCCACTTGACCGCCCCAAACTGCAAAACCTTTGCCTATAAATAGAACACCTTTGGTCATTGAAAAGAGGTCAGAAATTTGAAAAAGAACTGTGAAACTTGAGAAAGAAAAGCCTTGAACCCCTGCAAAAATTCCAAGAGTCCAAAAAGATTGCAAACAAAAATACAAAACCTTAGCATTTGATTCTTGCATTAAAACTCCATTTTTCTCAAGTTGTTTCCTGAACAAAACCACCCATACAGTTCCTAATATACATTCAAAAGCCATCCAAAATTCTGTAATAAAAAAGTAACACATTCTCCCCTAATATCCACTTCAAAAGGATCAGAACTTCATCCCTTGGTCGCCCCAGAATCTTCTAATCATTTACAATCCAAGCTGAAAACTTCCATTCTGCTGAGTACGTAAAGAAGTTGCTCAGAACATCACCAGAGTTCAGGATCAACCTCCAGTTCACATGATATTTTCCTGCTGCAAGGTAAATTTTCTGCTGACTCTCATCATATTATTTAAGCATTGTTAAATCTTGCATATTTAACACAATGTAGATATTTTGATCCTGATGATGTACATATTCTGATATTTCATGCATCTGCCTGCCTAAATAGAGGGATTTCCAGTTCATAGTTTCATAAAGAAATTAGGACTCAGAATTAGGATTAGAAAATTCATGTTGCTTCTGATTTGTGTTTATGATATTTCTTGAAACTTGTCATAACTGTCATGTATGCGACTTTTGTTCTGTTAAGTAATGACTAAGCTACATATGTTCTGACTAGCAAGGAGAGAGACAAAGTTCTGACAGTTGCATCAGAACTTCTGAAAACTTCTGAGTTCTCAGAAGATCCAGAACTTCTGAATTTCCATATTTTTACTAACATGTTTCTGTTCGTGCAGCACGTTAGAATCAGAACTTCTGACCTCTTCCGTTTCAGTGTTTACGCTGATTTTGTCTTCTTTCCTTTATTATTTCTTTTCATCACTTTTATCGTTCATTAATAAAAAAATACCAAAAATATTTCATATTCACATATTATATTTCCTTTTAACATGAAAAAATATTTTCTTAAACAAAAATTATTTCTTTTCTTAAATAAATAAGCATTTTTCATTTCCTGTACATTCTTATATATTTCAATATGGTTGTAATAGTAACATAGGATTTAATTGGCACTCCCCATTCATAAATATGTACCCCCACCCCCCAAAATATTGTAATAGCGTAGGACTTTACATTTCCACATTGTTATTTCTTTCAATATATGCTAGTAATTAGGTTTGTATGGCAAGATAAAACTAACAAATAGACCACCAAAAATCAAAGATTATCCATGCAATCAAATACACTTGCACACGAGCACCCCTAGGGTGATTCCACTTGTTGCCTTACAAAAATGGCCATGTTATGCATGTAGGATGTCTTAGCACAAACGATCGAAATACAAGATCATAGTCCCTCGAAGACGCTATAAATGTTGCCTTTCAAAATGATCTTAGCCCCTAAAAAAAGTGCTAAGTCATCTCACAACATTGCTATTGTGGTCATACGATGACCCAATGCCAGTCCCTTCACATCCAACGATGGGGCTTCTTACCAAAATAATGGTAAGATAGCAACGTCTAAAGGAGGAGGAAAAAGAACACCTAAGACCTTTTGAGTAGGTAGATTACTTTTAGTTACTTGCTCACTCTCAAAACAAACATCCTTTCTATTTTCAAATACAATCACATACACCTTCAAAACATTTTTAAAACACTTTCCAAACGTGAAATATTTTCAAAAGCCTAACACTTTGTATACGTTCTTACGAACGAGAACTATTACAAAGTTTTCCTAAACGATGACACCTTTTCAAAATACTTTCGAAACCACACAAAAGCACATTTTTTCAAACAAAAGCAAGTGATCTAGCAAGTAACTAAGAGCCCATGGAAAACCATGGATGAAAAGGGTGCTAATACCTTCCCTTTTCACAATCTACCCCCCGAACTCAAGAAACCATCTCTAAAGGTCTTTCCTGTGCTTTTTCACCTTTCCTTTTGGATAAAAGAAAAGTCGGTGGCAACTCTTGCTAAATCGCAACATTTGCAAACACAAACGCAAAACACCCAAGTCAGTTCTCTAACCGTACCACACCTTGGCTACACATAACAAAATGCTAGAAATCCAGATTTCTCAAGTAGCCCAACAACAAGCAACAATTGTCGCTCCAGCTGGGGTGTTTCCTGGTCAACCGTAACCTAACCCGAAAGGTCATGCTAACGCCATTACATTAAGAAGTGGGACTGAATTAGGCGGACTAGTAGATCCGAGAATCTCAACTGAACCGATGTCTCAACAAAATGAAAGTGAAACCGAAAAGTCAAAAATAAATGACGAACTGAATGAATCTATTGAACCAGAAACAACAGCTAGAAATGAAGCTTAAAAGGAAAAACCATACGTACCTTCACCACCATATAAGCCACCTATCCCATTTCCTCAGAGACTAGATAAATCTAAAACCGAAGGACAATTTAAGAAATTTGTAGAACTTATTAAACAATTAAACATAACGATACCATTTACAGAATCCATAACACAAATGCCTCTTATGCCAAATTTCTTAAAGAGATACTATCTAATAAAAAGAAACTTGAGGATAATGAGAAAGTGATGCTTACTGCAGAATGTAGCGCTATTATCCAGATTAATATTCCGCCTAAGCTGAAAGACCCTGGTAGTTTCTCTATATCCTGTGTGATAGGGAAGTTCGTAATAGACAAAACACAATGTGATTTAGGAGCTAGTGTGAGCTTGATGCCCCTCTCAATCTGTGAAAAGCTGCAACTAGGAGAACTGCGACCAACTAGGACGTCCCTACAATTAGCTGATCGATCTTTGATATACCAAGTGGGTATGCTAGAAAACATTCCCGTTAGAATAGGTCCATTCTATATTCCCACAGATTTCATTATAATGGACATTCAAGAAGATTCAAACATTCCCATCATACTAGGAAGACCTTTCTTAGCCATTGTTGGCGTTATCATCGATGTGAAATGAGGGAAATTGACTTTTGAAATCGGAAAATAGAAAATTGAATTCATTCTTTCTCAATTCCTTAAAGCCCCTGCAATAAATGACACATGCTGTTTTCTTGACATCATCGATGAATGTGTGAAGGAAATAAAGTCAGAACCACCAAAGGATGCTGAAATCCTAAGAATTACAATACCACCTATTTTTGAAGACGACAACTGGCGTGGGGAATACCAAGACGACCACCTAAGTGAATGCCTAGCACTCACTCCCGATCCCATACTTGACCCTAAGAAACCTGTTGTCGAACTTAAAACATTACCAAATGATATGAGGTACGAATTCCTAAATGAAGAATGTAAACGACCTGTCATAGTAAACGCTAACTTAGGACGAACCGAAACTGAAAAGTTACTGAATGTCCTGAGAAAATATCCAAATGCTCTAGGCTATAACATCTCAGATTTGAAAGGAATAAGTCCTTCAATCTGTATGCATCGTATTATGCTCGAGGAAGATTGCAAAACGTCTAGAGAGCATCAAAGATGAATCAATCCCATTCTAAGTGATGTAGTTAAGAAGGAAATTCAAAAGTTGTTGGAATCTGGAATCATATATCCTATATCCGACAGTAAATGGGTTAGTCTTGTACATGTCGTACCCAAGAAAGGAGGAGTCACCGTAGTCACCAACGAACAAGGAAAATATGTAGCCCAACTGTTGTACCCTAAAATTTTCCCTCCCATATTTATCAATACATGTCAAGTGAGGTCCTCAAATTGCTCAAGGAAGTCCAAGAGTTGACCAGACAAACTCTCTCCTAAGGTAGTCTACCTCAAATTAGGGTTTCATTTTGCATCAAGATGCTTGAGTCCAAAGGATCCAAAATGCTCACCATTGTCCTAATATATTCTCAAGATCATCCATGTCAAGTTTCAAGCCTTGCAGAGGAAGTTTGCTCAGTCAATTGCTCAAAGGCCTGAAAATCGACTATGCTAGGTCAAAAGTCAACCGTGGCCCACATATAGTCAAAGTTCAAGATTTTTGGTCAACACCCTCATTTTGAAGTATCATTCATCATTTGATCAAGGGTTGATCATGATTCTGTTAGAATATAGTTTGATTCTACAACCCTTGAGTAAAGTTTTGATCATAACAAAATACAAAGGATAAAATTATTTCTAAGGTATATACAAAGAACAATTATTCTCCTGAAAATTATGCTATGTATATGAAGAAGCTCTGATGGAATCAGCATCAGAATAGAAGCAGCATCAGAAGATCAGCAATCTATGTTACACACTGAAACATTGGAGTCTGATGACCAGAATCTGCGCCTAATCAAATACACTCTGACTCTGATCAAAGACATCTTTTCCAAGTCATCTACACTCTGAAGCGTTATCAGCAGATACAGCAAAGAAGATTCTGAAGCGTTACTAGGTATTCAAGACTGAATTAAATGCTAACGACTTTCTTCAGACAAAGATCTTCTACAAAAGGAAAGTGCATTATTATCATTAAACCTGCTTTATGGACAACATGTCCTTGCTTGCCTATATAAACAAGACTGCTTTTGAAGAGAAGCACGTACATACGCACTCAATTTGCTAAGCTATTTCAAACCACGCTCATTCAAAGCTTTAGCAAAGTCATTTTATTCCAATCTTAGTTTGTGCAATTATCACAGTTGTGATATATAGTTTTGTAAGAAAACAACATACACACTAGTTCAATTCATTTGTAAAAGATTTCCTTGAGATAAATCGGTCTGTGGTTGTACTCAAGAAGACTTTAACAGTTGTTAAAGTAGCTATTGTAATCCTTTGAAAATAGTGGATTAAGACCTCGTTGGAGAGAGGCGAAATCACCTTGACGGGTGGACTGGAGTAGTTTGAGATTAAACGAACTAGGATAAAAATACTGTGTTGTCAAGCCATTTGTTTTAAGTTTTACAATTCAACCCCCCTTCTTGTGTTTTTCACATCTTCAATTGGCATCAGAGCTTCTGGTTCTGAGCTTTAACACTTAACCGTGTCAGTACAAGATCCAGTGTCATAAAAACACAATGGCAGGACCAAGTCAAAACATCAGCAATGACAACAATGAAGAAAGGGACAGATTCAGTGGCAAACCTCCAGCCTTTGATGGAGAAAACTTTGACTACTGGAAAGACAGAATTGAGAGTTTCTTTCTGGCCCATGATGCTGATCTGTGGGACATGGTGACTGATGGATACACAAACCCAGTGGATGGATGTGGTCAGAAGATTGACAGGAAAATGATGTTTGATCAGCAAAAGCGTGAGTTCAGAAATCATCACAAGGCCAGAATAATTCTTCTCAGTGCTATCTCATATTCAGAGTATGAGAAAATATCAAACAGAGAAACTGCTAAGAATATGTTTGATTCTCTGAGAATGACACATGAAGGCAACATTCAAGTTAAAGAAACAAAAGCCCTTGCGCTCATTCAGAAGTATGAGGCATTCAAGATGGAAGGCAGTGAATCCATAGAAGCTATGTTTTCAAGATTTCAAATTCTTGTTGCTGGCCTAAAAGTTCTTGACAAAGGATATTCCACTGCTTATCATGTCAAGAAGATCATCAGAAGCTTGCCAAAATAATGGAGGCCAATGGTCACAACGCTTAAACTAGCCAAGGATCTCAACAAAATCTCTCTGGAGGAACTTATCAACTCCCTCAGAAGTCACGAGATAGAGCTAGAAGCAGATGAACCTCAAAAGCAAGGTAAGCCATTAGCTTTAAAATCTAACAGAAAATCTGACTCCAAAGTTTTGCAGGCTGTGGAAGAAACCTCTGATGGATCCTCATCAGAAGAAGATGAATTGTCTCTTCTCTCCAGAAGGGTGAACCAACTGTGGAAGCAGAGGCAAAGGAAGTTCAAGAATCCTAGAAAATCAGAAAATCAGAATAAATCTTTCTCCAGATACAGAAGGTCAGAATCCTCCTCTAGAAACAAAAGATCTGAAGGCTCCTCAGGATACAAAAAGCCAAACTATAAAGACATCATCTGCTATGAGTGTAACGAGCAAGGGCACTACAAAAGTGATTGCCCAAAACTTTAGAAGGAGAAGCCCAAAAAGAAGTTTGGCAAAGAAAAGAAGAAGAGTCTCATGGCTACATGGGATGATTCTGATACATCTGAAGCTGACTCAGAATTAGATGATGAAAGAGCAAACATAGCTCTCATGGAAAACGTATCTGAAGACAGTGAAGCTTCTAAGTCAGACTCTGAATCAGATACAGAAGAGGTATTCCCTTACTTTACTATTAATTTTACCAAGGCTGAATTAGCAGAAAGCCTTACTGAAATTCTTGAAAGGTATCAGCAGATCAGAGTCAAATTCAGAAACCTGAAAAGGAATCTTGCTTCTGACTCTGATAAGACTGAGAGTCTCAAATTGGAGAATTCTGAGTTAAAAGATAAAATTTCAAATTTAGAAAATCAAATGCATAACTCTCAGAAGGAAACAATCCCTGAAACTCCCAGCAATGCTGATGAGATCATCAAAGAGTATGATCACAGCTTTCAGAAGTTTCTAGCTAAAAACATAGACAGAAGAAAAATGGCTTCAATGATCTATGGGGTTAGCAGAAATGGCAGAAAAGGGATAGGATATCAAGGTAAGGTTCCTACACTAAAAAATGCCATGGATTTAGTTATAAAGCGTACTCCACTTGACTCACACTTTACATATGGGCACACACATGACATAAAATATATAAGTAGTGATTACTCTGTCAAACCAAAATTCAACCAGAGTTTTGGTAGAACTAACAAATCAGGACCCAAGAAAATATGGGTACCTAAGGATAAAATAATACACGTGGCAGATATCTTTAGAAGCAAAGCAAAAACACCAATCATAGTACCTGGACTCTGGCTGCTCACGACACATGACGGGAAGAAGGCATATGTTCCAAATCCCGGAACTTAAGCCTGGAGGCCACATAGATTTTGGAGGCAATCAGAGGGGAAAGATCATTGGCTCTGGAACAGTAGGTAATGGAAATCTTCCCTCTATTAGTAATGTTTTATTAGTTGATGGATTAATGCATAACCTGTTATCCATAAGTCAATTAAGTGATAACTGTTATGATGTAATCTTCAATCAAAATTCATGCAAAGCTGTTAGTCAGAAAGATGGGACTATCCTATTACATGGATAGAGGAAAAACAACATTTATAAAATCAAACTTTCTAAACTGAAAAGTCAGAACGTAAAATGTCTTCTGTCTGTTAACAACAAGCAATGGACCTTGCACAGAAGATTAGGTCATGTTAGTATGAGAAGAATATCTTAGATTAACAAACTCAATCTGGTCAGAGAACTTCCTAACTTGAAGTTCAATTCTGATGCTCTGTGTGAAGCATGTCAGAAAGGCAAATTTGCAAAACCTGCTTTCAAATCCAAAAACGTTGTTTCCACCTCTAAGCCATTAGAACTTCTGCATATTGACTTATTTGGTCCAGTAAAGACTACCTCAGTCAGTGGCAAGAAGTATGGGTTAGTAATCGTAGATGACTATAGCAGATGGACATGGGTAGAGTTCTTAAGGCACAAGGACGAGTCACACCCTGTGTCTGTTACCTTCTGCAACCAAGTTCAAAACGAAAAGAATCTTAGAATTGTCAAAGTCATAAGTGATCATGGTGGAGAATTTGAAAATAAAGATTTTGAATTATTCTTTAATGAAAAAGGCATTCTGCATGACTTTTCTTGTCCTAGAACTCCCCAGCAAAATGGAGTTGTAGAACGAAAGAACAGAACATTGCAAGAAATGGCCAGAACCATGATCAACGAGACTAACGTTGCTAAGATCTTTTGGATAGAAGCAATAAACACAACGTGTTACATTCAGAATAGAATCTCCATCAGACCTATTCTGGAAAAGACTCCATATGAATTGTGGAAGAACAGAAAACCCAACATTTCCTATTTTCACCCATTTGGATGTATATGTTTTATTTTGAATACAAAAAATTATTTGAACAAGTTTGACTCTAAAGCACAAAAGTGTATTATGTTAGGATACTCTGAACGCTCAAGAGGGTACGGAGTATACAATACAGAAACACAGATGGTTGAAGAGTCAATCAGTGTTCGGTTTGATGATAAGCTTGACTCTCAAAAGTCAAAGCAGAATGAACTCCTTGCAGGTATGGAAGTTGAACTCACAGGTACTACAGACAACTCAGAGTATCTCAACAGAGACACTCCCTCAACATCAGAAAGAGTCACTACAAGTAACCCAACACCTTCTGTTGATCAACTCTATAAAAGACCATCCAGAAGCAGAATTGATCACCCAGAAGAAACAATCTTAGGAAGGAAGGAAGATCTAATCAGAACAAGATCTACCTTTAGAAACTCTGAAGAATCCCTCATGGGACTTGTTTCTCTGATTGAACCAACAACAATTGATGAAGCACTTCTGGAAAATGACTGGATTCTGGCAATGCAGGAGGAGCGGAATCAGTTCACAAGAAATGACGTATGGGATCTGGTTCCCAAACCAAAAGGATTCAACGTCATAGGCACAAAATGGGTGTTCAGAAACAAACTGAACTAACAAGGTGAAGTCATCAGAAACAAAGAACGGCTGGTAGCATAAGGTTATAGTCAGCAGAGACACTCCCTCAACATCAGAAAGAGTCACTACAAGCAACCCAACACCTTCTGTTGATCAACTCCAGAAAAGACCATCCAGAAGCAGAATTGATCACCCAGAAGAAACAATCTTAGGAAGGAAGGAAGATCTAATCAGAACAAGATCTACCTTTAGAAACTCTGAAGAATCCCTCATGGGACTTGTTTCTCTGATTGAACCAACAACAATTGATGAAGCACTTCTGGACAATGACTGGATTCTGGCAATGCAGGAGGAGCGGAATCAGTTCACAAGAAATGACGTATGGGATCTGGTTCCCAAACCAAAAGGATTCAACGTCATAGGCACAAAATGGGTGTTCAGAAACAAACTGAACTAACAAGGTGAAGTCATCAGAAACAAAGCACGGCTGGTAGCACAAGGTTATAGTCAGCAAGAAGGGATAGACTATACAAAAACCTTTGCTCCAGTCGCCAGGTTAGAATCTATCAGACTTTTAATTTCATTTGCTGTCAATAAAGGCATTACTTTGTATTAGATGGATGTCAAGAGTGCATTCTTAAATGGCTATATAGAAGAAGAGGTTTATGTGCACCAACCCCCTGGTTTTGAAAGTTCCAAAAATCCAGAATATGTTTTCAAACTAAAGAAGTCACTCTATGGTCTGAAATAAGCTCCCTGAGCTTGGTATGAAAGACTAAGTAACTTCCTGTTAGAAAAGGAATTCACCAGAGGGAAAGTGGACACAACCCTGTTCAGTAAGACAGTTAAGAATGACATCTTAGTATGTCAAATTTATGTTGATGACATTATATTTGGATCCACTAAACCCTCTCTGGGAAGAGAGTTTGCAAAATGTATGCAGGCAGAATTTGAGATGAGCCTGATGGGGGAACTAAAGTTCTTTCTGGGCATTCAAATTAATCAAACCCCAGAAGGAACCTACATTCATCAGAGCAAATATGTCAGAGAACTTCTGAAGAAATTTGATCTCTCAGAATGTAAGTCCTCAAGAATTCCAATGCATCGCACGTGCATTCTTGAAAAAGAAGAGGTAAGTAGCAAAATAGAACAGAAGGTCTACAGAGGTATGATTGGTTCTCTTCTCTATCTGACGGCCTGAAGGCCTGACATTTTATTCAGTGTTTGCATTTGTGCTAGATTCCAATCAGATCCTAGAGAATCTCACTTAACAGCAGTTAAGCGAATTTTCAAGTATCTGAAAGGTACTACTAATTTGGGTTTGTGTTATAGAAAATCAAGTGGTTACAACTTAGTAGGATACTGTGATGCTGATTTTGCTGGAGACAGAGTAGAAAGGAAAATCACTTCTGGAAGCTGCCAGTTTTTGGGAGAAAATCTGATCTCATGGTCCAACAAAAGACAATCCACAATAACTCTATCAACAGCAGAAGCTGAATACATAGCAGCAGCTGGATGTAGCACGCAAATGCTCTGGATGAAAAGTCAACTTGAGGACTTCAATATATTTGAGAGTAACATCCATATCCTCTGTGACAATACTTCTGCTATTTGTCTAAGTAAAAATCCTATTTTGCATTCTAGGGCTAAGCATATAGAGATAAAACATCATTTTATTAGGGACTATATTCAGAAAGGGATTCTAAATTTAAAATTTATTAACACAGACCATCAATGGGATGATATCTTTACAAAACCTCTTTCTGAAGAAAGGTTCAACTTCACTCTGAAACATCTCAGCATGAAGCTCTGCCTAGAATAAAACTATTTTGCTTCCATATCTTAACCTTCAGAACTTTGTTTATTTTTCTGTGAACTACTGATCAATCTTCCTTTAGATCTTTAGAAGTACCGATTGTATAAGAATCTATCCATGAAGATCTGAGCGCTTCATTTCAAGGATAGAAATGTGCTTTTCACTCAAGCAAACAGGTGTCATCCAGTCATCATCTACTTTTTGAGGCTGAACACACGTTCACGTTTCTGAAAGGTCAAAAGCGCTGATTGGATGCATTGGGACACATGTCATGGGTAACCGTTCCAATATCTTTCTAAATCCGCCAAAATCAGCTGTCATTAAATGCTCATAATCATTATAATTCATTAAATGCTCTCCTACCGTTTATGTTTTCAAAATACTTTTTCAAAATCTATTTAAACTCATCTCTCACTCTTTACACTCTTTCACTTTCACTTTCATTTTCTCTACAAAGTAATTAATTTTTGTTTGCATCCTTTCTCAAAACCCTTTCAAATTCCTCTCAAAACCTTCTGTGTGAACATGGCTTCCTCAAGCAACCCTACTTCCAGTACTCATAGAATAGATTCCTCCGAACAATATGAAGAACCCTTCAGAACTCTTCTCACACCCATCAAAAATCTAGAAGTACTCTCAGAATTGATTGTGGACTTTAATAGTCTTCAAGAGAACGGGTTTAATCTGTCTGAAGAGGTAAAGTCTTAAGGCTGGAATAGATATTTTGACCGACTGGTAGGTCCAACATTCCCAATCCTTGTGAAGGAATTTTGGATTCATGCTTTATCTTCCAACCATCAAGTTACTTCATACATAATGGGGAAGAAGATAGTCATAATTGAGGACCTTATTGCAAGATTAATAGGCTATAATTGTGGTGGTGTACGATGTATAGACATGGCTGAAAGATGTGCTGATTTCGCCCTAATTGCTAGAGAAATCTTCACTCTGGGTCTTCCCTCCAACAAGATAAGGGATCTTAAAGACCATCATAGAATATGGGCCAAGATTATTCTGGGATGCATAAACCACAGGAAGCCAACCAGCTCTCCTGACTACATCGATATTGATCAGCAATTTCTGATCTACTTCATCTCCCAGAAGATTAAGGTGAATCTGGCTCATCTGCTGTTCAACCATCTAAGGACTAGTGTTAAGGAAACCAGAGAAGAGGAGCGCACAAAAAGGGACTGGATACCCCTAGGAAGGCTTATATCAAATATTTTAATAGAGAATAAGCTGATTGATCATCTAACATAAGCTCAGGAAATCAGCTCTTTGGAAGCTACTGTTGTCAAACAGTTGAATGCAAAGAATCTAAAGAAGATGAAGTTAATTGAGAACATCAAGAAGGAACCCAATGTCACTTCTTTTGCAACAATCTCCAGCATAAGAATCCATCTGGATAACTTTCCCATGTTCTCAGAGATTGATTCTAAACCTGAGATAATAGTCAGATATCTGGATGCATGCAAGGCGGATGGTACAACCCCAGATTTGAACATTCAGGATTTGCAGCAGAAGGCTCCAGAAGTTATGCTGAAGAAAAACAAGAAAAGGAAGGCTGTAGCAGAAGGATCATCCCAGCGGACTCCTAAAAAGAGAGGTAATCCTTCTTCTGTAACTGTTTTAAATTCAATATCTGTATCAACATCTGTACCAATCCCCACTCAATCAGAAAACCCCACACCACAAACACTTGATGACTTTGACATTGAGTTTGACCCCTCAGAAACCTTAACTCTTAGAGGATCTCACTCCCTACCTCCAAATCCAAATATTGAAGTAACCCAACTATAACTTGCAAAAGTTCTATCAGATATAGAAACCTTTGACCAACATATATCTGCTCACATACCAGTAAATCCAAACTCTGAAACAATTTCAGAAGCACCTCAACCAGAAATTCCACTCTCTCCACTACCAGAAACTCATCCACCTTCTCCACAACCTAAAACCTTACAACCAGAAGTACAAACTTCTGAGGTCCAACCCTTTGAATCCTGCGAACTAGAACTTCATCACCATCAATCCAACCAAACACTTGATTCTGATCCTATTCCTATTCTTTGAATCACTGAACCTCTAAACATCAGTATTCCCCAAATTCCCTCTTCACGAGAATCCACTCCACCAAAGACCCCAAATAGTCCAATAATCATTCTAGACTCTCTCACTTCCTCACCAAATATCAATCCACATGACCATACCAAAACTATCATTGACTTAACTGATTTTGAACGCTTTGCTGCCATAACTAACAAAATAGCCATTCCAAAACCAAAACAATCTGAACCCACACCAGATGTTGGTACCCGTTTATTGATATTTGAAACAGAAGTGCAGAAGTGGATCACTTCTATGAAGCAAGCTAGTCTTGAGCTGATTGATCCTGCTGCATCAGACTACCTTTGGACAAGGTTCAGAAGATGGGCATGTTCTGAAACCCATAAAATGCAAGAACAGAGCTACGGACTAGTTCAACAGAACTTCAACAACTTGCTAAAAGTTTTTGAAGATCAAGTTCTGAGCCAGATTCTTAAGGAAGAAGCTCTTCCTCTGGACAATTCTCCCTGGTCTGAACATCGTCCAGCAGACAGAGTTCAACCAGAGTCAGAAGATCTCAATCTGACTGACACTCCAAAACAGATAATTCCTTCTGAACAACTGGGTCAAAAAGAGGACATTGCAGAATGCTCTGAGAAGCATCCAGTTGTTGAAGATCCTCAAGCTTCCTCCTATGAAAGGCATACTTTAGAAGACTTGAAGAGATCTGATACTTTGATGAAGGAAAGAATGGATAAACATGATGACAAAATTTCGGAAATCAAGAACATGTTAACCAAGCAGGAGGAAACCAACATCCAAATCAAGGGCTTGTTGGAAGCTTTGTTCACGCGTATTCCTCCTCCCTCTTAGATTTTTCTATGTTTAAAAATTTTGTTTTTCTGTAATATTCTCTACATAGCCCTGAACTTATCATTGATTCTGTTTTAATATAAACTTATTTTGGCTCTGATTATGTGTTCTTTTTGATAACTGACAAAAAGGGGGAGAAAGAAAAAGATATTTTCAATAGCGGATTATTGAGACATAAGTCTCAAACATTCTAATCTACATAAATTCTCTTTTCTAAAAAACTTGAACAGGTACAAAACTCTGCTGAAAGATACAGTAAGATTCTGATGCTCAAATATTCATGGAGTTAAAAGGAAGTAATCAACTCAGGGGGAGTTTCTCTACTTAACTCTATACTTTTTGCTCCTTATTCTTTATTGAAAAATCTTGTTTTTGTCATCATCAAAAAGGGGGAGATTGTTAGAACATAGTTTGATTCTACAACCCTTGAGTAAAGTTTTGATGATAACAAAATACAAAGGATAAAATTATTTCTAAGGTATATACAAATAACAATTTTGCTCCTAAAAATTTTGCTATGTATATGCAGAAGCTCTGATGGAATCAGCATCAGAATAGAAGCAGCATCAGAAGATCAGCAATCCATGTCACACGCTGAAACATTGGAGTCTGATGACCAGAATCTGCGCCTAATTAAATACACTCTAACTCTGATCAAAGACATATTTTCCAAGTCATCTACACTCTAAAGCATTATCAGCAGTTACAACAAAGAAGATTCTGAAGCGTTACTAGGCATTCAGGACTGAATTAAATGCTAACGGCTTTCTTCAGACAAAGATCTTCTACAAAAGGAAAGTGCATTATTATCATTAAACCTGCTTTATGGACAATGTATCCTTGCTTGCTTATATAAACAGGACTGCTTGTGAAAAGAAGCACGTACGGACGCACTCAATTTGCTAAGCTATTTCAAACCACGCTCATTCAAAGCTTTAGCAAAGTCATTTTATTCCAATCTTAGTTTGTGTAATTATCACAGTTGTGATATATAGTTTTGTAAGAAAACAACATACACACTAGTTCAATTAATTTGTAAAAGATTTCCTTGAGATAAACTGGTATGTGGTTGTACTCAAGAAGACTTTAACATTTGTTAAAGTAGCTATTGTAATCCTTTGAAAATAGTGGATTAAGACCTCGTTGGAGAGAGGCGAAATCACCTTAACGGGTGGACTGGAGTAGTTTGAGATCAAACGAACCAGGATAAAAATACTGTGTTGTCAAGCCATTTGTTTTAAGTTTTACAATTCAACCCCCCCTTCTTGTGTTTTTCACATCTTCAGATTCACCAAGGATTTCTTACAATTCATCAAAACCCAAAAGTTGCTAAATTAGGGTTTTGTAGGAAAAGTCAACTCAACTTTGACCAAGCATAACTTTCTCATACTTTATCAAAAATGAGCCATCCAAAGATCATTTTGAAGAGGATGCAATTCCCTACAATTCATCTTCATCTCCCAAGTTCAGAATGTGCATTCACAAAAAGATATAAATTTTGACATTATAGGTCATTTTGAAAAGTCAACAAAAACACCTTTTGGGTCAAAGCTTCATACATGAGAATGGAAGACTAAATTGAGATGATACCAAAAGGGTTGTTTAGAGGACATCCTAAGCTTTCTAAAAAGTCAAAGAACACCTCTCTAGGGTCAAAATTGAGAGAGTTATGCATTGGCCAAGTTGACCTTTTTTACAAAATTGCCAAAAGTTAAATATGCTCAAATATGCATTTTTTTGCTAAATGGGCCCAACTTTTTATGCTTGCACTTCAATGATAACATAGTCCACGACCTATGGGACCCTCAATGCTTTATTTATTCATTTATTTAATTTATTTTGATTTTTATTCATTTAAAATTCAAATAAAATCAAATAAATCTAAATAAACCATACATTGTGTTTTAGGGATGATTTTTGCATTGAAGGAAGATCTTATATGTTGTCAATTGAGAATCAATTCGTGCAAGGCTAATTTGGGTGGAAAAAGATTGAATTTGAGCAAATTTGGAAAGATATCATATGCCATGAAAGACCAAATAAAATCTTCATAATGGGCAAGATTGAGTTCGTTTTTGTTGACCTAACATGTTGTATTACATATACAAAAGCAAGGCAAGGCACGCAAAGAGGTTGAGCAGTCGTGAAAGAGGCAAACAAAACTGAAAAATCTCAAGAAAAAATGGTGATCCAATTCCAAGTTACAGGCCATCCCAAGCCATCTTCATCTTGCCAATCGATTGCTAGACGTCTCAGGATCGTGTTCCAATCATTAGCAAGCCTTCCCACGTCCTGAAACGTGTTGTAGAAGTCACATGGTTAGCTTAAAATTTGGATTTCATTTTCATCAATTTATACATCATTTGCACGTTTTAATTGCATATTCTTATTCCTTAACGTGTTTGCAAGCTAATCATTATATTCAATTGCGTTTTTGATGATTGTATGAAAAACTGACACGGCTAGGGTTTCTTGTTTAGGTTTAGGGCTTTGCAATACAGGTGAAATTGGATGTTGATTCTGGTACCATGGGACTCGTGAGGATGAGACGAGTTGATTAGTACCAGCCATGGTTATTTATATAGCCTATGGATAATTTTTGAAATACACAGGTTTGTAGCTACAGCGCCATGTCCGTAGGTAAAGGTATCTGGGGCTAAAACGATGGTTGGGAGGAAGAGGAGGATGTGTGGCACTCCCTGGTTGAGCAGTTTGAATTTCAGCGCGTTTTTTTTCAATATCCATTACTTTTCATATATTATATTTTGTTTTTATTATATAAATAAATAACAATGGAAGCACATATGGCAAGCGTGCAGTGGAAAAGTGCATGAGGACCTGGGTTCGATCCCCAGGTCCCAACCTTTCTTCATATTTTTCTTCAATTGGCAATCTAGCGCATTACACATCAGGAGATTCACTGTGTGCCACCAAGATCTGGCCATCCAATTCATCAACCCTCCAGATCTAATGCATTTCCTTTGGAGGACTACCATGCGCCCCCATTCAACGTGCACACTAGATTGAATAAAGTCAAACAGGCCTTAGCCATTTGGTCCTAGCAATTTAGATAGCACCCCCCCCCCCCTTTCAGCACAAACCACCAGGCCCATTTACTAACTTTTTTTTATTTCTTTTCTTTATTTTTTATTCTTTATTTTCTTTTATTTATTTAATTGGAAAATTAAATTTTTTTTCACAAAAACCATAAAGTCAATAATTCATAAAAAATTAGGATTAGTTTTTATTTTATCAAAGTTAATTTAATTTAGTTTAAATTTGGGAAATTGTAATTTGTTTTCAAAAATAAAATCAAATAGAAATTAGGTTAAACTTTTGACTTAATTTTATTTTTCTTTTCTTTCTCAAATAAATAAAAATACAAAAATAGGTTTTAGGATAAATAAATTTATTATTTTTTCTTAAATTAAAATTAGTTAGGATCAGGATTTTCTTTTTAATGTAATAATTTCTCTATTTTCTTAAATAACAAAACATGACAAAAAACTCTTCTTAATCAATCACAATTAGGTTTAGGCAAGGGTCAAAACCCCAGTTGTCTCATACTCGATTCATCGCGCGCGTTTATTATTTTTGTCGATATTGTTGTAACTGTTCATGGTTTGTAATATTTTAATCTAGGGCTTTTTATTTATCACTTTTTTCCCGGGTTTTTGGCTATGTAATTGATTCCCCTCCCCGAAGCCTTGTAATAGCGTAGATTTACTTTCTCGCATTTTAATTCTCGCAAATATTTGACTGTTTAGATGTATGCTAATAGGAATGTATGACAAGGATGCATGACAAATTAATCCAGTTAGAAAACCCTAATGTGCAAAGACTAAATAATTGAAAATGGATCACTCGCACATATCACTCTTAGGGTATACTCTCACTTCGGTTGCCTTCGGTAAACGATCATTAAGTATAGGGTGTCTTAGTGGTTGCCCACCTGTCTAACAAAGATCAAATGTCCCATTCAAATGTTGCCTCAAAAATGTTGCCTTGGAAATGTTGCCTCGGAAATGTTGCCTTGAATATGATCTTAAGACTTTAGGGTTATTACTAAGTCGTCCTAAGATTGCTTTAGTGACCGTACGCCCCTTTCGAATTGACCCTTACAACTCCAATGACGGTGCTACCTATTTCTCAATAGTAGGATAGTGTTGTCTAAAGGAAACGAGAATAGAAACGATCTTTTTTCGAGTAGGTAGATGCTAGTAGGTACTTGCTCAAAACAAAACTTTTAACACTTACACTTTTCAAATAAACTTTCAAAAACAAACTTCGTCACACATTTGAGGACTGACACAAGGGATATCACGAAGTCAAACTTTTCAAAACAAAGCACATACACAAGCAATTTTTAAAAGATGAGCAAGTACCTAAGAGCACATGGAAAACCGTGGATAGAAAGGGTGCTAACACCTTCCCTTTCTATAATCTACCCCCCGTACTCAGAATATCTTGAAAAAGGATTTTTTTTCTGTACTTTTTTCCTTTCCGATTGGATAAAATAAAAGTTAGTGGAGACTCTTGCTTACTGCGACATTTTGCAAACACAATACACAAAACGCAAACCAGCATTCAAACAGTCAGTTCTGCCACCGTATCACAGAACTGGTGACTCTGCTGGGGATTTAATAAGTGGGTTATACCTTAGGATCTGGTTCATCATAATTGCTTCTCTTGATTGCTTTGTTTGCTTTACTTTTAAGGGTTTTGTTTAGGGTTACAATAGATCCTAACCCGGATCTGGGGACACATTTTAGGTAAGTAACAATAGACTGTGAGGGAACTGTAAAACGTAGACCGATACGGTTGAAGTAGTAGCTACGTTGATGTGGCACATTGGTTGGTACCGGTATCCCTTGTGGAGAAATGAGGAAAATACGGGGCCACTGCGTGGTGTCGTTAAGCATCAACTGACCTTAGAACCTTTAATCGCCCAACTTGGCCATTAGAAAGTAGTGAGATAGCCGGCCTCAGTGTAAAGTTGAGAACTGGTTGATACTCGATGCTACACTCATTGAGACCATACTCTCGAGATAGTTCCGGCTGCAAGAAAAGATTGTGTGAGCTGAAACCATGACCGATGGAGGATGGTCAGTGATATTGAGATCCTCTAGAACCCGGTTACTTTTTTCTAGCACAAGTTGAAACCGAATTAACTTCAAGAGGGTACTACCTTTGACCTCATGCAAGCCTTAAACCTAAGTGCTTTGTGTGATTTGACTGTGTTTGCAATATCTGTGTTTTCTATACCTGTGGTTTACCATGACATCATGCATCATAACATGGCATTCATGCTTCATTACACTAACCATTTCAAAGACCAAGGGAATTTATCTTTGTTTTGTTTTGCAGATTATGGCTTCCGTGCACAGAAATACCATCTGAGTCAACTTTGTGTAAATACCTGTCCAACTTAAAGAACTAGCCTCAAGAGTTTCTGAGACTTCTATGTTCATTAAGAGACACGGTCAACTTCTCAGCTTGGTTACTTCAAATCTTGATGAGCAGATGATGAGCGTAATATTTCAGTTCTTCGATCCCGTGCATCATTGCTTCACCTTTCCAGATTACCAGTTGGTACCCACCTTGGAGGAGTTCTCTCATCTATTGGGCATATCCATCCTTGAACAGGTGCCCTTCACAGGTATGGAAGAAGTTTTTAGACCAGAAGACATTGCCTCAGCTCTGCATTTGAAACGGGCTGATGTAGTATCCAATTGGGAAACACGAAGCGGGGTCGAAGGTTTTCTAGCCAAATTTATGATAGACCAGGCTCAGCTATTCAGGGATGATTTGGATTTTCAGGATTTTGAAGATGTCTTGGCTCTTCTTATCTATGGTTTGGTTATCTTCCCTAATCCAAACTCCTTTGTAGATGTGAATGCTGTCAAGATTTTCCTTTCCTGCAAACCTGTGCCTACCTTGCTGGGAGTTATCTTGCATGCCCTCCACACCCGTACTATGAGGAAGAGAGGAACTGTCATGTGTTGTATGCCGTTGCTGTCGAGGTGGTTTATTTCTCACCTCCCCAAGTTTATGCTGAAGAACGAAGAAGGTTTGGGTTGGTCCTACAGAATAATGTCACTTGCTCATACAGATATTCTTTGGTGTTCCCGGGCTATGGAAGATATTGTTGTTATTGACCGTTGTGGGGGATATCCTAATGTCCCATTGCTTGGAATCAGAGGAGGTATAACTTATAATCTTTGTCTGGCTTTGTGAAAATTTGGTCTTGCTCGAAGAGATGGTCCCCATGAGCTACTTCTTGAGGACATTGTATTTGACTATAAAGATGATGTTAAGGAGCATCGTCGGAGGTTTATACGAGCTTAGGGCATGGTGAATAGATCTGACCCCCAAGAGTTGGGACCAAAGATTTCCCTTCCTATTCAGCCTTACCTCCAATGGGTCCGAGCTTGTGCCCAGAAGCTTGGGATGCCCTATGAGGTCGTATTACCAGTGATTATGGAGCCCACTAATGAAGAAGGCATTCCTTACATGGTTCTCTATCCTTACATTCCCACTGATCCTGAGGAGTTGCAGAGGTCTTGGATCCAGCTGAAGAATGAGCGGGACACTTACCGGGAATAGTACCATGAGCAAGAAAGGAAGGCTTTGAAGCTCACCAGGCAGCTCAAGGAAGAAAGAGTGATCAATGACTACATCAACCCAAAGAGGAAGCGACCATGGGTCTTTTGATTTTTATTTTTCTAGTTTTAGATTTTGTTTTGTTTACTTCTTTGTAACGCCTTAAAGGCATTGTTGAACCTTTCAAAGTTAGGCTAATAAAGTTTTGTTTATTTTTTTGGTTTACAAATTTAAATCTCACAAAGTCTTTGAAATCATTACATACGCATCCCATTATCATGCACACCATTACAGGCACAGAACGCCAATTCCAAAAGATGTTTATAAGTCTAGCTAAAGGGCAAGAGGATCTGAAGACCCTTATTCTGAAAGAGAAGAAGAAGAAAAAGAAGGTCGGTATTCTGAACATGGGTAGATGATTCGTAGAAAGGTTGAGACAACCAACTGATCTGACCTCCTCATCCAAGGACGGGGAGAACCAAGAAAGAGCAAAGGATCCTAGTCTTGTAGTTTTTGATAACTATATGGATTACGATGATGAGAAGTATCCTCCTGCTGAAGATAGGTACAAGCAGCTAGAAGATCGTCTGAGTGCTATGGAGATTCAAAAAATACCTGGTTTGGACTTCGGAGAATTGGGACTGGTATCGGGAGTGGTCATCCCTCATAAGTTCAAATCTCAGATCTTTGCCAAGTATGATGGAGTATCCTGCCCAAAACTCCATCTCCGCTCATATGTCAGGAAGATCCAACCCCACACTGCTGATATAAATTTGTGGGTGCATTTCTTTCAAGATAGTCTGTCAGGAACTCAGCTTGAATGGTTCTATCAGTTGGAGGGGGCCAGTGTCCGAAACTAGGAAGACCTTGATGCTGTTTTTTACAAGCAATATCAGTATAACGCCGACTTTGCTCCCACTCGTACTCAGCTCCAGGGTATGTCTATGGGTGCAGGTGAAGGTTTTAAGGACTATGCTCAAAAGTGGAGAGACTTGGATGGAAGAGTCCAACCCCCTTTGTCTAATAGGGAGTTGGTTGACATGTTTCTAGGGACGCTATCTGGTCCATTTTTCAATCACTTGATCAGGAGCTCGTCATCTGGTTTCACTGAGTTGATTTTGACTAGAGAGAGAGTAGAAGCTAGCATTCGAAGTGGTAAAATATAGAAGGATGCCTCTTCGGGTTCGGTAAAGAAGCCTTTCACTGGTAAGAAGGAAGCTAGTGTAGTTTATGGCCCGAGGGGCCAAAACAAATATGAATACCATCAAACGGTGAATGATGTAGTGATACCAAGACCCCCGGTTGCTCCACAATGCAACAATCAACAAAGAGTGGAAAGACCGCAACGACAATTTACCCGCATCAACATGACTTTGGCTGAAGTTCTACCTCATCTGCAGAAATCCAACTTGGAAACCTTGAGAGAGGCTCCCAAGAATCCAAACACTACTTCTCTAAGATACAATCCCAATGCGCGGTGCGCCTACTATTCGGAGAGTCCAGGTCACGACACAAATGATTGTTGGGCTCTGAGGAATAAAGTACAAGATTTGATGGAAGCTAAGGAGATAGAGATGATGCTCTAGAAATCCAAATGTTATAACTGCTCCCATGCCCAAACATGGTCGTGGAGTTAATGTTGTGGACACCGATTCGTTTGTGACCTCTGTGGAAGAAATCTCTACTCCTCTGATGACGGTTAAGAAGAACTTGTTGTTGGCCGGTTTATTTCCGGGATGTGGTGAAGGTTTCCACATGTGTGTAATTCTTCCTTCTGGTTGTTGTTTATTGAAATCAGGTGTTTAGCACCTGATGGATAATAAAGAGATTTTGTTTGAGAAGATTATGATTCCATTTGTTCCAAATGAAGACATTGCCAGCATAACTATTTCCTCCAATCCTTCCAAGGTTTCCTCGAGAAAAATTGTTAGGATTACACCTATTTCGAGAATTGCCCCGCTAATAATCACCGCTCTGGGTCCCATCCCATATACCTCATATAAGCTTATCCCATGGCATTACGGTGCTGATGTATATTACCATGGTGTTAAGCAAGATCTACAGACTGAAGAAGCTGATACTCATATCAGTAATATTGTCGGGACCAGTAAGGTTACTCGAAGTGGAAGGGTCTTCTCTCCTAAGATTTCCCCGAAGACTATCATCAAGCCTGTTGTTATTCCAACTGCTGATCCAACCAGCACTCCTGACAATTCTCCTATCCCTACTCCAATTATTACACCTGCTGCTATTCCTATTATTACTCTAGTTGTCACCCCTGCTGCTGAGCCATATGGGACTCGGGGCAAAGAAATCATATGTGAGCCTTCCCGAACAGAGGCACCTAAGAAAATCATTAGAGAAACCTCTAAACAAGAAATAGAGGAAATATTTAAAATTATCAAGAAGAGCGACTACAACGTAGTCGAGAAGCTGGGGAAGACCCCATCAAAGATCTCCATGTTGTCCCTGTTGTTGTGTTATGAAGCCCATGCAAAGGCTTTAATTTCATTTCTCAAGACTGCGCATGTGCCGCAGGAAACTTCAGCCGATCAGTTTAAAGATCGCATGGCCAGCCTGACTGCTGACAATGGGTTGGGTTTTTCAGATGCGGATCTGACACCGAAAGGAAGAAATAATAATGATGCTCTGCTTGTCTCGATCGAGTCTAGGGGCACCACTTTGGCCCATGTGCTGGTGGATACCGGGTCCTCACTGAATGTTCTGCCAAAGAAAGCGTTAGACTGTCTGGATTGTGAAGGTTTGATTCTAAAGCTGAGTAACATTGTGGTAAGGGCTTTCGATGGATCAAAGAGAATGGTGCACGGGGAGGTGGACATCCCTTTTAAAGTGGGTTCTCAGACCTTTGGGTCCACCTTCTACGTAATGGATATCAAGTCGTCGTATTCTTGCTTGCTGGGTCGTCCTTGGATTCATAAGGCTGGGGCAGTTACTTCCACACTCCATCAAATGCTGAAATATCCGGTGAAGGGGAACATTGTCACGGTGCAAGGTGAGGAAGAGTATATGGTGAGCCATCTCAATTCCTTTCGTTACGTAGAGATGGACGGGTGTGATACAGTGGGAGAACTGACTTGAGGTTTTGCGTTTGTGTTCTCAATTGTGCGGTTTAGCAAGAGTCACCACCGACTTTTTATTTTATCCAAAGGAAAGGTCAAAAAGCACAGGAAAGACCTTTGAGATGTTTTCTTAGGTTCGGGGAGTAGATTTGAAAAGGGAAGGTGCAAGCACCCTTTTCATCCATGGTTATCCATGGTCTCTTAGTTACTTGTTTAGATCACTTTCTTTTGCTTTTCAATTGTTTGAATTGGTGCTTTGTGTGTGATTTTGAAAATGTTTTGAAAAGAGGCCATCATTGTGGCAACCTTTGTAATGAATCTTGTTTGAATATATACAAAGGTGTATTGTCTTTTGAAAATATTTTTCAATGTTTGAAAGTTTGATTTGGGAAATGTTTTGAAATGTGTTGTGATGTGTTTTTGAAAAATAGCAAGGATGTTTTTGTAAGTTTTGATCAAGTAACTAAGAGTTATCTATCCTATTTTACTCAAAGATCTTTCCTATACATTTTTAACCCTTTTGACAGTGTTGTTTTACCATTTCATTTGGTAAACAACCTTGTATTTGGATATTAAACGGGACATGCACGGGTCATCGTATTGACCATGATAGCAATATTGCCAAGTATCTTTAGCAATTTTTGAGGGACTAGATCATTTTGTATAGGCAACCAAGATAGCATCATCGAGGGACTATGATCTTTTGTTTTTTTTTTGTTTTTCCAAGATATCTAGCATGCATACCATGGCCATTTGTTTAGGAAACCAAGTGGATATACCCTAAGGGTGCATGTGTGCAAGTGTGTTTGATTGCATGCATTTCTCTTTGATGTTTGGTGATACACTTGTTGGTTTTATCTTGCCATAAACACCTAATTACTAGCATTTACATTTGAAAGCGATAAATTGCAGAAAGGTAAAGACCTATGCTATTACAATATTTAGGGGATGGGGGTACATATGTATGAATGGGGATTGCAAGTAAAAATAAGTCCTAAGTTACTATTACAACCATATTGAAATAATGTACAAGAAATGTAAAATGGACTTGTTTAGAAAATGTTTTTGTCTTAAGGAAATAAAATAAAAGAAAATATTTTTATGTTTTTATGTTAATAAAAAGAAGATGAAAAGGAAAATAAATGCAAAAATAGAAACAGCGTGTTGCTGCAAACAAGGATCAGAAGTTCTGATGTCAGGCGCGTGACTCAGCAGGAGACATCCGTGGGATCAAAAGTTCTGGACTGTTAACTCTGAGGTCCTGCAAGAAACGTTAGAGGGAAAACACAAAGGCTCTAGATGGTTGTTCAACCAGTAAACCAAAAGTCAGAAGTTCTGTATTTCACTGAAATAGTGAGCAAGTGTCAGCAGTTCAGTGTATTTGACATGTAAGGAGACCTCAGAAGTTCTGTGCTGTGTTAGAACAGTGAGTGAGTCATTAGAAGTTTGTGTTAAGCCAGTGAATGAACCTTAGCAGTTCAGTGCATTATCAGTATGTGAGAATCAGAAGTTCAGTGTGTGTTAATAGTGAGAAAAAATCATGAAAGTTATGTGTGTTATCAGCAAGTGAAAATCATAAGTTCTATATTACATTTCAACTCTTTTCTCATATTAATCAGCACGTCAACAACTCATTCATTTTGGAAAACAGCAAATCAGAAGAATAACAACACAACAATTCATAGAAGTTCTAATCCTAAGTCTGAGTCTAGCATTATTCTAGAAGTTCTGACCATAGTTTTTCTACTTAAGCATTGATATGTACAACATTAATACTATGATATTTACATGCTAATGATGTTCAGAGTGAAAAGCAAGTAAAGTCATAAAGACTTACCTGGAGCGTGCTTAGAGCTTTAAGTGGCTGCCTTTGGATGTTCTGAGTCAGCAAGAGAGACGGAAGAGTGGTTGTGTCCTTTTGTTCAAAGGGAAGAACAAAGGTTTGTTTTTTATGTATGAGAAATCTGGATTTTTATGAAGGTTTCAAAACTTCCCTTTTCTCTCTTTTGGCCAATCTCTCTCTTCAAAAGCCAGCCCCTTGAGCGTGTGATGGAGCCAAGTATTTATAGATGAATTTGTTATGATTTTAGGGGGAAAAACAAATAGGATTTAAACATGTTTTGGCATCCTGTTCCTTTGCTTTTTCATCACAGTTTTTGTATGCTAGTTTGGTGTAATCATGAGATGCAGGCGTAGGCTAAGCTAGCCGTTGGTTATAGGTCTGCAGCAAGTTGTATAAGCAAGGTTTTGGGATTTGGTCATGTTCTGACCAAAGCTTTGAAAATAACCTTCATGTGCTGAAGCGCTGCCTTGTCTTTGAAGCAAGCATGGTGGCTGTCAGCAAGAATTAAGGAAAAGCAAAAGCAGAGTTGCTATCCCAAGACAGTAGAGGTACACGTGGTGAAGATCCTTTGGATAAAGACTCAGAAGGTGGTTGTGAGCATTAAATGAGCATTAAATGATGATGAGACTTATCACAACCAGAAATCCTGCAACGTGATACTCTACACCAAGGCTTTGTTCTAGATCAGAAGTTCTGCTTCAGCGCAGCATCCATCCTCTGATCTTTGTATCTTCTGGCTCCATCATGTTCTGAAGGAGCTTTTAGACTTTCTAGAAAGCTTACAATACGCTCCTTAACCTTCTTTGCATTACCCTAGAAAATTCTGATTGAACTTGCCAAGATGCTGAAGAGCCATGTTCTGACTGGAGACTATGTGCTGAACCATGTTTACATCTTCTGACTGCACCTACCTGGAGGCTGGCTCAGAAGTTCTGAAATGTCATTTTTTCTTAAATACTTAGAAAAATCCCAAGTATTTAGAAATTTGGCTTTTCCATAGTAAATTTGACTTTTGAATTTCTTAATGAAACAAACTTCATATTCCAACATGTTTTGATAAAATATGATTCTTGAGATTTGATATTGATCCAAAAGTCAAAGTTTGACTTCTCAGTGTGCAAATGACCATTTTTCCCTTATGAGTGATTTTCTTGGAAAATTGCAGTTCAAGGCTTGGAATTGGATGGAAGCAATCTTGAGGATCCAAGGTGATTCCTTGAGAAATGAGAGGGCAAATTTTGGGTTACAACAACTGCCCATGTTCAATCTTCTTGAACCTGAAGAGTTAGATCGACGAGTTTGCCGTTCGCGACTCGAAGGTAAAAGATGATTGGACACTAGAGTGCCCATAAATTTGCACTCGTCAAAGCATAGTTTGAGGGAATGGGCTTAAAGATGCCATTTGGAGATGTGACAGAATCTTGTCGGAGACGGGCTTAAAGATGCCATCCAAGAATGTTTATTGAATTATATGTTGTAGGTGAAAGAATGAGTATCACAAAGGTATCCAAGTCTGGAACATCTGAGCCGGGGATCTGAATAAGAAATAGATTAGCATCCGTGTTTGGAGAATCCGTAAACTGTTTTCATGAGTTGAATCTGAACAAGCGATAGATTAGCATCCATGTTTGGAAGCGTCCGTAAACTGTTTTCATGATTCTGGAGTTGAACAAGCAATAGATTCACATCCGTGTTTGCAAGCACCTGTAAACTGTTTTCAAAAGTTGAATCTGAGCAAGCGATAGATTAACATCCATGTTGGGAAGAATCCGTAAACTGTTTTCAGAAGTCCTTGAAGTTGAAGTTTTCTAATCTTATCCTGAAAAGGGTAAAATATTAGCTGAAACACAAAGTTATGTTGCATGAAATGTATGATGCAATATATGTGTTATATCAATGTTTATGATATATGAATGCAATGTATGCACATGTAAGCTGATGAGCTGTCTTGCTGGGGAAGGTAAATCCTGGATAGCTGGAGATAATAAAATCTTTGACCGCTGTCGGGGAAAATAAATCATGGACCACTGTTGAAGAGTATGTGTGTCTTCAAGTTTTTTGACAACCTCTGGGGAGAATCTATACTGCTGGAGAAATCAGAAGTTTAGGTTGTATGCCAATCTACTGGGGATTCCTGTTTCGTTGTTTGAGGAGAACTCCGCTAGGGAATATCTGAAAGCTCCATGGGGAATTGAGAATGAGAATCTTCATTCTGCTAGGGGGATTTGTGCTGAGGAGTCAAGAACGAGAATCTTCGATCTGCAGGGGATTAAAAACTCTGAAAAATTTATGCTGAGGGTAAAGAAGGCTCTGGAAACTTTAGTGGAGAATCAAGGATGAGAATCTTGATTTTGTTGGGGAGTAAAAACTTTGTGGGGAATAGCTATACTATTGGAGAGTAAGCTTAGGACTCTGGGAAAAGCTTATTCCTTCTTGGAAGAAATTTAGGAGCTTAGGTTGTATGCCACTTTGAGAATGAGAATCCTCATTCTGTCGGGAATATCAGGAGCTTGGGTGTATGCCAATTTGAGAATGAGAATCTTCATTCTGTTGGGTTAGGAATTCAGGTTGTATGCCACTTTGAGAATGAGAATTTTCATTCTGTTGGGAATCGGGAATTCAGGTTGTATGCCACTTTGAGAATGAGAATCTTCATTCTGTTTGGTCAGGAGGTTGGGAGTATACCAATCTTCTGGGGAAGCAAGAATGAGAATCTTCATTCAGGCGTTTGGGTCAGGAGGTTGGGAGTATACCAATCTCCTGGGGAAGCAAGAATGAGAATCTTCATTCAGGCGTTTGGGTTAGGAGGTTGGGAGTATACCAATCTTCCAGGGAAGCAAGAATGAGAATCTTCATTCAGGAATTTGGGTCAGGAGGTTGGGAGTATACCAATCTTCTGGGGAAGCAAGAATGAGAATCTTCATTCAGGCGTTTGGGTCAGGAGGTTGGGAGTATACCAATCTTCTGGGGAAGCAAGAATGAGAATCTTCATTCAGGCGTTTGGGTCAGGAGGTTAGGAGCATACCAATCTTCTGGGGAAGAAAGAATGAGAATCTTCATTCAGGAGTTTGGGTTAGGAGGTTGGGAGTATACCAATCTTCTGCGGAAGCAAGAATGAGAATATTCATTCAGGCGTTTGGGTCAGGAGGTTGTGAGTATACCAATCTTCTGGGGAAGCAAGAATGAGAATCTTCATTCAGGCGTTTGGGTCAGGAGGTTGGGAGTATACCAATCTTCTGGGGAAGCAAGAATGAGAATCTTCATTCAGGCGTTTGGGTCAGGAGGTTGGGAGTATACCAATCTTCTGAAGTTTTAAGGATGAGAATCTTCATTCTGTTAGGGGTATCAAGAGGTTGGGAGTATACCAATCTTCTGAGGTTTTAAGGATGAGAATCTTCATTCTGTTAGGGGTATCAGGAGCTTGGGAGTATACCAATCTTCTGAGGTTTTAAGGATGAGAATCTTCATTCTGTTACGGGTATCCGGAGCTTGGTAGTATACCAATCTTCTGAGGTTTTAAGAGTGAGAATCTTCATTCTGTTACGGGTATCAGGAGCTTGGGAGTATACCAATCTTCTGAGGTTTTAAGAGTGAGAATCTTCATTCTTGAGATAAATAGAATTTTAGGAGCTTCAATTGTCCGTTATTCTGCTGGGGCATCATCTCCATTGAATTTTGGGAACCTCGATCGTCTGTTATTCTGTTGAGAAATCATCTCTGTTGAATTTTGGGAACCTCGATCATCTGTTATTCTGTTGAGAAATCATCTCAGTTGAATTTTGGGAACCTCGATCGTCCGTTATTCTGTTGAGAAATCATCTCTGTTGAAGATGAAAGTTGGATGCACTGCTATCTGGTCGTGGTCCAGGCTTCACGATGTATGATACCATTATCTGGTCGAATCTAGGCTTCATGGCGTTTGGAGATATCAAGATATTATCTGGTCGAATCCGAGCTTCATAACTTGTATTTAAAGATATACCACTATCTGGTCGACTCCAGGCTTCGTAGTATTCTTGGCTGCTATCTGGTCGTAATCCAGGCTTCACGGAAACTTGCTGGGGATTAAACTATTATCTGGTTGAATCCGGGCTTCATAGCTTGGTTTTAAGAGATACCACTATCTGGTCGTAATCCAGGCTTCATGGTAAACTGGTACTGTTATCCGGTCGTAACCCGGGCTTCACAATATGTTGTAGAGATCAAGATACTATCCGGTCGTACCCGGGCTTCATAACTTGAATTTTGTGAGAATTTGATTGTATCTTTCTTGAAAGGTAAAGGTTAGTGGCATATATCAAACAATGACGTTCTCAAAATAGATGAGATTGCATTGTATGATGGTCCTGACGTACGGATGTGTAATGTTTTTCAAGACGACCTTTCGCTGGGGAAAATAAATCCCGAACTGGTGATGGAGAAAAGAGTTGGATTCTTCGTCTCTGATAGTGAAAAATATGGAAGCGAATCAGAACAAATCGTTGAGAGATTTATCTGAGACCGTAAAACCCGGAATATCTTCCACTGGAATAAGAATCAGGGAGATCTTAGTGTCGATCTGTCTGAAACAGAGAAGGTCTTTGATTAACTTTGACTCAACCGGATGATGGAGGAATCTTTGACAACTGCAACTCCAAAAGGTGATAAAAGAATCTTTGACAGCTGCAACTCCAAAAGGTGATGAAGGAATCTTTGACGAATGCAACTCCAAAAGGTGATGATAACCTTTACCTTCCGATCAATCTGCATATGTTATGAATGTTTTGGAATGTAATTTTGTTTTTTAGAATAAATCTTGGACAAGTGTTGGGGAAATAAACCCATGACCGTTGGTCTGCTAGAGAGGAGAGATCCGTCATTGCCTCTAGTATCAAATGTTTGTGATACTGCCAGGAAATTTGGACTGTATGTAACCCTTTGTTGGGATTGACGTTCAATGCCCCAAGTGATGGTGACAGAGACTTGCCCCTGGTTACTCTACAATTGAGATATTTGTTGAAATCTTGACTGGACTGCCCCAGGTTTACTGGACTTTGAGAGATTTGTTGAAATCTTGACTGGACTGCCCCAGGTTTACTGGACAATGCCATGCCAAGTCCTTTTTTGTCGATAGGAGATTCTTTTTTGCAAAGGAAGTGTCATCCCACTTGAAGTGAATTTGTTCACTGAGAGAGCTTTCGTTCATCGGAACTTTCACTGTGTGAATTTCTCCGCTGTCAAACAAATATCCATATGCAAATGATGATATTCAAATAATGCAAAGTTTATGATTGTCTTGAAATTTTGAAAAATGCGTTTTTTAGCAGAAAACTTTTATAAGACAAATTCAACACAAGGTTTAGAGCAAAGCCTTACAGGAGTCAAGATACCTTTTGTAACAGTATGCTTTCGAACTAACCCATGCTTCAATTAGGACTTTTGAAGGGATGTAACGTGGCTTGGTTCACGGTTTAAGAAACAAAGGATAAAAGCTTAAAGTATATTTGTACCCACCCGCTCTTTGTGATGTTATTCAATCCTAAACTCAGTTAATTGTGTGTTTGAACTCCAAATGAGTCTGGAACGACGTTTTGGTGATGGCTCACACAAGTTGAATTTGTTGGAAAGCAGTCATTTTTTGCAACATTTTTCCTGTTGTTGAGGATTTGTAGTGACCTCGTTCTTCTTTTTTCGTTATCCCTAATTTTTGCCTGACTGTTCTTATTTTCGAGATTACAGTCAGCGGGATGCCCCAGCTTCCTAAGCCTCCTTTGTAGGTTTTGGCTTAGTGGGCTTTTCTTTTTTGAGAGGTAATGACTGCTTATAAGATAAGGAACCATCACTGTATTTTGATTCCAAAGGTATGTTTCTGATGTCATTCATTGTATTATGAACTGAGAGTTTGCGGCTTCAACGCGCATTTTGAATTAACTGAGAGACTACCCTGTCCCAGGTTTGATTAAAGGTTTCAATTTGTGTTTAAAACAGAAAACTTCTACTTCTTTGGCTCGAAGGGGTTGACTAGGGATTATCTTCCTTATAACTCCAGTGTTTAGGATTTGAAAGAAACGCCTGTACATCGTCAGCAAGGTCTGTCCAAAAGCATACTGTATTAGATTATGGCATTGTTTTCGTCATCCTCCCTCTAAAGGCTCATAACTTTTAGCAAGAGTTAAATATCATAAAGAAAGTAGAAAGCATAGTTCAAGAATAGTGAAAACGAATGGGTGAATTCAAGTCAAACATATGCAATGCATTAATGAAACAGAGTTTGACATCAACAGATAATTATTTGAATAACAAAAGAAATTACAACTTGGAAATTCAAATGAAACAAAAGCTTCTTAGTTCGAACTTGTCATTTCAGGTGGAGCACCCTCAGCGGAAGATTTTCATCTCGCCATCCTGTGTGAATTCCAGCACTCCTCTGTCAATCAAGTCTTGAGTCTTTTTTTTCAAAGCCCAACAGTCGTCGGTGTCATGTCCAGGACTATAGGAGTGGTATGCACAGAATGCATTAGGATGATAGCTAGGAGCATAGGTATTGGGATTCCGAAGAGGATCCTTTAATACAGTCATATTGACCTCCAACAAGCGTTCCAGTACTTGTGATAATGGCATATTAATCTCAGTGAAGCGCCTTCCATATGTATTTTTCTTACGCCGATTACCCCGTTGATGTTGGAGAGGTTGTTGTTGGGCTTGTGACCCTGAAGCAAGCTAGGGAGACTTTCCCTTGGCTTCTTGTCTCAAAGGAGGCTTAATGGTGACTTGATCTTCAACCCTAGTTGTTTTCTCTATTGGGTTACATCCATCTTGATGCAGTTTGTTGATGAGGACCTTCAACTCTTCTTGTCTTTGAGCCAGGTTTTGAATGAGAGCCATTTGGCCTACCAGTTGTCCCATCATATGGATTTTCATTGTTGCCAACTCAATCTGTAGCCCTTCCAACTGATCATTCCTGACGCCGCCTGGATTCCCTATAAACATGCCCCTTGTGAGGAGAGCTTTCACTTCTTCCTGCCCTTGGATAGGTTCAAGAACATTTCTTGAAGTTGAGCGTTTTGAGCCTGGATATCTTTGACAGTCCTCTCTAGAGCCATCTCTATTGGAATAAACAGTAGGAAGGTAAGGAGACCTGAAAAGGGGAAACCTGTCATGATAAGATGCATGATATGTGGATGCATGTTTTCAAGGATCTCGCGGGGTAAACACAAGAAAATGTTAGAGATTGAACTTCGATCAACATTTTTGATTGGAGAACTTTGTATTGGTGGATGTCTTTCGACAAGAATCAAACTCACCATGTCAAGTGGGCCATAGCCCTCGATTCAAGTTGTTGTACTTGATCTTTAACGTCGTTTGTTTAGAGGAAAATGAATCCTCTTGCCCCTTGGTAGACGTCTAGTTCAACGTGACCCTGCATCAAAGACCCTCGAGATCCTTAAAATGGTTATTGAAAATGCTATGGTATGATGTTATGATGTTATGTACAAGTATGAAAAAGCAAGTGTATATATAGACAATCACATTCACACAAAGCAGACAAATCCTTAAGTTTAGGCTTGCATGGAGTTTGTAGGTAAGTACCCTCTTGAAGTTAGTTGGCTCAACCTGTCCTATAAATAGTAACCGGGTTCTAAGGAGCTCAATATCACTGGATTATTTTCTGTGTTCATTGCTTCAGTTTAGCCACTTTACTAGCGACCGAAATATTCCAAGAAAACAACCCTCAATGAGTGTAGTATCGAGTATCTACCAGCTTCGGACTGCACCAAAGCCGGTCATCTCACTACATCCTAATAAGGCCAAGATGGTCAAGTAAGGTTCTAAGAGTTCATTAGTGCTTCATGACATCACTCAGCAGCCCCGTATTCTCTTTGATTGACTCAAAGGCTACCGGTACCCACAAATATGTCGCACTAACGTAGCTACTATTTCAACCATGTCGGTATACCCCACACAGTTCCCTCACAGTTTATTGCTACTTACCTAAAAGGTGCCCCCAAATCCGGGTGTAGGATTTAAAACAAACCCAAACAAGGAACCCAAAAGCAAAGCATACAAGTCAAATAAGATAAGCATGTAAAGGTGATCTAAACCCTAAAGTAACCCCACTTTTAATAATATCCCCAACAGAGTCGCCAGTTCTGTGATACGGTGGGAGAACTGACTTGAGGTTTTGCGTTTGTGTTCGCAATTGTGCGGTTTAGCAAGAGTCGCCACCGACTTTTTATTTTATCCAAAGGAAAGGTCAAAAAGCACAGGAAATACCTTTGAGATGTTTTCTTGGGTTCGGGGAGTAGATTATAAAAATGTAAGGTGCAAGCACCCTTTTCATCCATGGTTGTCCATGGGCTCTTAGTTACTTGTTTAGATCACTTGCTTTTGCTTTTCAATTGTTTGAAATGGTGCTTTGTGTATGGTTTTGAAAATGTTTTTAAAAGAGGCCATCGTTGTGGCAACCTTTGTAATGATTCTTGTTTTAATATATACAAAGGTGTATTGTCTTTTGAAAATATTTTTCAATGTTTGAAAGTTTGATTTGGGAAATGTTTTGAAATGTGTTGTGATGTGTTTTTGAAAAATAGCAAGGATGTTTTGCAAGTTTTGATCAAGTAACTAGGAGTTATCTACCCTATTTTACTCAAAGATCTTTCCTATACGTTTTTAACCCTTTTGACAGTGTTGTTTTACCATTGCATTTGGTAAACAACCCTGTATTTGGATGTTAAACGGGACAGGAGCGGGTCATCGTATTGACCATGATAGAAATATTGCCAAGTATCTTTAGCAATTTTTGAGGGACTAGATCATTTTGTATAGGCAACCAAGATAGCGTCATCGAGGGACTATGATCTTTTGTTTTGTTTTTGTTTTGCCAAGATACCTAGCATGCATACCATGGCCATTTGTTTAGGCAACCAAGTGGAGATACCCTAAGGGTGCATGTGTGCAAGTGTGTTTGATTGCATGCATTTGTCTTTGATGTTTCGTGATATACTTGTTGGTTTTATCTTGCCATACACGCCTAATTACTAGCATTTACATTTGAAAGCGATAAATTGTAGAAAGGTAAAGTCCTACGCTATTAAAATATTTAGGGGATGGGGGTACATATGTATGAATGGAGATTGCAAGTAAAAATAAGTCCTAAGTTACTATTAGAACCATATTGAAATAATGTACAAGAAATGTAAAATGGACTTGTTTAGAAAATGTTTTTGTCTTAAGGAAATAAAATAAAAGAAAATATTTTTATGTTTTTTATGTTAATAAAAAGAAGATGAAAAGGAAAATAAATGCAAAAATAGAAACAGTGTGTTGCTGCAAACAAGGATCAGAAGTTCTGAAGTCAGGCGCATGACTCAGCAGGAGACATCCGTGGGATCAGAAGTTTTGGACTGGTAAACTCTGAGGTCCTGCAAGAAACGTTTGAGGGAAAACACAGAGGCTCTAGATGGTGTTCAGCCAGTAAACCAAAAGTCAGAAGTTATGTATTTCACTGAAACAGTGAGCAAGTGTCAGCAGTTCAGTGTATTTAACATGTAAGGAGAACTCAGAAGTTTTGTGCTGTGTTAGAACAGTGAGTGAGTCAATAGAAGTTTGTGTTAAGCAAGTGAATGAACCTTAGCAGTTCAGTGCACTATCAGTATGTGAGAATTAGAAGTTCAGTGTGTGTTAATAGTGAGGAAAAAAATCATGAAAGTTCTGTTTGTTATCAGCAAGTGAAAATCATAAGTTCTATATTACATTTCAACTCCTTTCTCATATTAATCAGCACGTCAACAACTCATTCATTTTGGCAAACAGCAAATCAGAAGAATAACAACACAACAGTTCATAGAAGTTCTAATCCTAAGTCTGAGTCTAGCATTATTCTAGAAGTTCTGACCATAGTTTTTATACTTAAGCAATGATATGTACAACATTAATACTAAGATATTTACATGCTAATGATGTTTAGAATGAAAAGCAAGTAAAGTCAGAAAGACTTACCTGGAGCGTGCTTAGAGCTTTGAGTGGCTGCCTTTGGATGTTCTGAGTCAGCAAGAGAGACGGAAGAGTGGTTGTGTCCTTTTGTTCAAAGGGAAGAACAAAGGTTTGTTTTTTATGTATGAGAAATCTGGATTTTTATGAAGGTTTCAAAACTTCCCTTTTCTCTCTTTTGGCCAATCTCTCTCTTCAAAATCCATCCTCTTGAACGTGTGATGGAGCCAAGTAATTATAGATGAATTTGTTGTAATTTTGGGGGGAAAAACAAATAGGATTTGAACCTGTTTTGGCATCCTGTTCCTTTGCTTTTTCATCACAGTTTTTGTATGCTAGTTTGGTGTAATCATGAGATACAGGCGTAGGCTGAGCTAGCCGTTGGTTATAGGTCTGCAGCAAGTTGTATAAGCAAGGTTTTGGGATTTGGTCATGTTCTGACCAAAGCTTTGAAAATAACCTTCATGTGCTGAAGCGCTTCCTTGTCTTTGAAGCAAGCATGGTGGCTGTCAGCAGGAATTAAGGAAAAGCAAAAGCATAGTTGCTATCCCAAGACAGTAGAGGTACACGTGGTGAAGATCCTTTGAATAAAGACTCAGAAGGTGGTTGTGAGCATTAAATGAGCATTAAATAATGATGAGACTTATCACAACCAGAAATCTTGCAACGTGATACACTACACCAAGGCTTTGTTCTGGATCAGAAGTTCTGCTTCAGCGTAGCATCCATCCTCTGATCTTTGTATCTTCTGGCTCCATCATGTTCTGAAGGAGTATTCAGACTTTCTAGAAAGCTTACAGTACGCTCCTTAACCTTCTTTGCATTACCCTAGCAAACTCTGACTGAACTTGCGTAGATGCTGAAGAGCCATGTTCTGACTGGAGACTATGTGCTGAACCATGTTTACATCTTCTGACTGCACCTGCCTGGAGGCTGGCTCAGAAGTTCTGAAATGTCATTTTTTCTTAAATACTTAGAAAAATCCCAAGTATTTAGAAATTTGGCTTTTCCATAGTAAATTTGACTTTTGAATTTCTTAATGAAACAAACTTCATATTCGAGCATGTTTTGATAAAATATGATTCTTGAGATTTGATATTGATCCAAAAGTCAAAGTTTGACTTCTCAATGTGCAAATGAACATTTTGCCCTTATGAGTGATTTTATTGGAAAATTGCAGTTCAAGGCTTGGAATTGGATGGAAACAATCTTGAGGATCCAATGTGATTCCTAGAGAATTGAGAGGGAAAATTTTGGAGTACAACAACGGGGAATTCATAGAAACACCTTGTCGGAATTTCAAAGAGGTCCCTCAGGTCTCGGCATCAACTGAAGTTACTATTGGAAAACCTCCATTGAAGATGGCTTCTCTCAAGGATTCCAGGGCTGTAGTTGAAGAAGGTGGGTGTACCAATTGGGGTTAGCTCCCTGACTTCACTCACAAAACTGACAAAATTGGTTTGGTCTTTACTACAGGGGCTCAAAGGGCTGTTAGGAGCGCACGGATTGGAAGACCTCCTCTACACCTCAACAATCAGGGAGTTAACGCAATTGAAGATAGTGAGGAAGATTCAAACATCGACAGCTGGATCTACCCAACAACCAACGGTGGACTGAACAACTGGACGGCGAAGGACTTCATACCTGTTTCTTTTATTCCGCAGTAATTGACTTTTATTTTAAGATTTGTAATAAATAGTTTGAAACTTTATGGCCCGGTGCCTTGCCCGAGGCACTTTGGCTTTGATTGTGAGGGATTATTATTTGGCATTTCATATATCATTAATAAAGCATTGGATGTTTCTTGCATTACAAATTTTACACTCTTTGTTTTTCTTTTCTGTTTCCCACTTTATCAAAACAGTCATTTGCTTACACACACTCACGTATCATACTGCATATCCATATCCACTATGGATCCGTTTGATAACGACTCTACTATTGCCAGTTATGACTTCAAAAATCCAATCAACCATACCGAGGATGAAGGTGAGGATGATTGTGAGGTGCCTGGAGAACTTTCTAAATTGTTACTGCAGGAAGAAAGGGCTATACAGCCTCATGAAGAGCCAGTTGAGTCAGTGAATTTGGGTACAGAGGAAGACATGAAAGAGGTTAAGATAGGTGCGAATCTGGAGCCTAGTGTCAAACAACGGTTAATACAGATGCTACATGACTATGTTGAGATCTTCGCCCGGTCCTATGAAGATATGCCGGGTTTGGATATTGATATTGTGGTACATCGCCTGCCGACTAAAGAAGACTGTCTGCAGATAAAGCAGAAGGTCCGCCGTATGCACCCTGAAATGTCAGAGAAAATCAAGGCAGAGGTCATGAAACATTTCGACACAGGATTCTTAGTTGTCACTTATTATCCGCAGTGGTTTGCCAACGTTGTTCCGGTACCTAAGAAGGACGGTAAGGTACGGATGTGTGTGGAATACAGAGATCTGAACATGGAAAGCCCCAAGGATGACTTCCCCTTCCTCACATCGATGTTCTGGTCGACAACACCGCATAACATAAGATCTTCTCCTTCATGGATGGTTTTTCTGGCTACAACCAGATCAAGATGGCTCCTGAGGACATGGAGAAGACAACCTTCGTTACACAGTGGGGAACCTTCTGTTACAAGGTAATATCTTTTGGGTTGAAGAATGTTGGGGCGACTTATCAGCGCGCCATGGTCGCTTTGTTCCACGACATGATTCACCATGAGATCGAGGTTTATGTTGATGACATGATAGCCAGGGCCCAGACCGAGGAAGAGCACCTTGATCATCTCCAGAAACTGTTTGACAGGTTGAAAACGTACAAGCTGAGGTTGAATCCAAACAAGTGTACCTTCGGGGTAAGGTCTGGTAAGCTTCTGGGTTTTGTTGTCAGTGATAAAGGTATTCAGGTGGAACCTGCAAAGGTAAAATCCATACAAGAGATGCCGGCTCCCCGCATAGAAAAAGAAGTAAGAGGTTTCTTGGGATGCCTAAATTATATTGCCAGATTCATTTCACATCTGACTGCTACTTGTGAGCCAATCTTCAAGTTGTTGAAGAAAGATCAAGTGATAAAGTGGAATGATGAGTGCCAGACTGCTTTTGAAAGAATCAAAGAATACCTTCAAGAACCACCAATTTTGATGCCTCTAGTTGAAGGAAGACCTTTGATATTATACTTGACAGTGCTGGACAATTCGATGGGGTGTGTGCTGGGGCAGCATGACGAGTCTGGTCGAAAAGAGCACGCCATTTATTACCTTAGCAAAAAGTTTACCGACTGTGAGACCCGATACTCATTTCTCGAGAAAACTTGTTGCGTTTTGGCATGGGCTGCTCGCCGACTAAGACAGTATATGCTAACTCACACTACCTTGTTGATATCAAAGATGGATCCAATCAAGTATATTTTCGAGAAGTCCGCTCTCTCTGGAAGGATAACAAGATGGAAGATGATCTTAACTGAGTACGACATCTAATACACAACCTGAAAAGCAATCAAGGGGAGTGTGTTGGCGGATAATTTGGTGCATCAGGCCGTGGATGACTACCAGTCCATGAATTTCGAGTTCCCGGATGAGAATATCATGTTAGTGACTGACTGGGAAGAACCTGGACCGGATGAAGGACCCGAGGATGGATCTCGATGGTCTATGTATTTTGATGGAGCCTCAAACGCATTGGGTAATGGCATTGGCGCTGTAATCATATCTCCTGAAGGCTATCATACTCCGTTCACCGCCCGATTATGTTTTAACTGCACCAACAATATGGTGGAGTATGAAGCGTGTATCATGGGTCTTCGAGCTGCTATTGACCTGAGGATTAAGTTCTTGAGTGTATTCAGAGATTCTGCTCTGGTGATAATTCAGATCAAAGGTGAGTGGGGTATGAAGCACCCAAATCTTATTCCTTACAAAGAGTATGTACTGACATTGCTCCCACACTTTGAGGAGATAACCTTTGAACATTTCCCGCGAGAGGAGAATCAGATGGCGGACGCGCTAGCTACCATGTCTTCTATGTTCAAAGTCAGGTGGGACAATGAGGCTTCCCAAATTACCATTGAGAGGTTGGACGAACCCGCACACTGCTGTGAGATCGACACCGAGGAGGTAGCAGACAAACCCTGGTTTCACGAGGTAAAGAGGTATCTTGAGGCTCAAGAATACCCCGTGGGGGCATCTGTTAATGATAAGAAGTTTTTGAGAAGGTTCGCTGCGAAGTTCTTCATCAGCAATGGGATTCTCTATAAGCGTAACCATGATTCAACCTTACTGCGGTGTGTAGACAAAAGCGAGGCGGAAAGTATCATGGCAGAGTTACATGAAGGTACCTTCAGAACTTATTCCAGTGGACATACCATGGCGAACAAGATCCTACGGGCAGGATATTACTGGGCCACTATGGAAGCCGATTGTTATCAGCACTCTCGAACCTGTCATAAATGCCAAGTCTATGCTGATAAGGTGCATGTACCTTTGGTTCCCCTGAATGTTTTGACAGCTCCTTGGCCCTTTGCAATGTGGGGTATCGACATGATTGGCGAGATCAGACCTACTGCGTCTAACAGACATCGCTTCATTCTAGTAGCCATTGATTACTTTACGAAGTGGGTTGAGGCAGCTTCCTTTGCTACAGTAACCAAGAATGTCGTACGCGGTTCATCTGACACAATCTGATTTTTCGATATGGTGTACCAGAGAGGATTATTACTGACAATGGTACAAATCTTAATAACACAATGATCACCGAGCTCTGCAAATAGTTCAAGATTCAGCATCACAACTCTTCTCCTTACCGGTCGAAGATGAATGGGGCCGTTGAAGCATCTAATAAGAACATCAAGAAGATTGTGTAGAAGATGACAGTGACATACAAAGACTGGCATGAGATGTTACCATTTGCTCTTCGTGAGTACCGTACCTCAGCACAGACGTCAACAGGGGCAACACCCTACTCTTTGGTGTATGGCATGGAGGCAGTCCTACCCATCGAGGTCCAGATACCCTCTCTCAGGATTATGAAGGATACGGGTTTGAACGAAGACGACTGGATCCAGACCCGACTTGATCAACTGAATCTAATCGATGAAAAGAGACTTACTGCTATCTGTCACGGTCAGACATATCAAAAGTGGATGATCAAGGCTTTTAACAAGAAAGTCAAACGTCAAGAGTATCAAGTCGGGGATCTAGTGATCAAACGCATCTTACTACCGCAAGGTGATCCCAGGGGCAGATGGACCCCCACATACGAAGGGCCATTTGTGGTTAAAAACATCTTCTCGGGAGGAGATATGATTCTAACCACCATGGATGGTGACGACCTTCCTCACCCCGTCAATGCAGACATAGTGAAAAGATACTACGCCTAATGAAAGACCCGCTAGGATGACTGGCCTAGGCAAAAATAAGGGCTTCCCGGTGGACTGAAAATCCGAAAGGGCGGTCCAGGAAAAAATTAGGGATCGAAGCGTAACACTATGTCTCATTAGATCATCTTGCAATCAGACTTCGGTATCGACTATCAAGCTCAGACGGCGCCAATCAATCTAATCCATCTTCGACCAAGTAGCAAAGTGATGAGACACTTGAAGATATAAAGGCAATAGAAGAGTTGAAACCTGATGGGATTGTTTCACATAGCTGTTTTTCTTTCTTTTACACAAATTGTAATTTCTATCTTTCGGCGGCGTTCTCTTACTAGAGCGTTAGCCTCTTTGTACAAAATGCCTATTACCGGACAACTTCAAAAATCAATACAATTCATTTTTACAAGAAATTTCAAATTGTTTTTCTTTTTCTGTTTTATTTTGCAAGAACGTCCATTGATTCATTTTTGATATATGCATTTGGAAATAATTGCTGCTCATAAATATTTACATAAAAACCAAAAGACAATTACTCGTAATTCCAGGAACAGGGACAAACAAGAAGTGCCCAAACCTTACAGTCACTCTGCCCATCAGGTATTGGGACAGAGTCAGCTGGAGAACAATGAGTAGTGATACATACACTACCCACAGAGTGAAAAGTACCCAAAGACAGCGATTTTAGCTTTTCCGAACAGGACATAACTCTCCCCAGCTGAGGTTCACAATCGCGAGTGAGTCAGTAAATTATTCCTCCAAGCAGAGTTTATTTCTCTCACCAGCAGAAATTCCATCCCGACAGCTTTCATTATCACCAGCAACGGTAATTCATCCCCAACTGAGTGGTTTCTCCAAGTCGGCAGATCTATTAACCGAGTATCTCCTCTCCAACAGAGTTATTCCCCGCAGAATTATCCTCAGGCAGAGTCTCTTCCGGCATAATATTTACCAGCCAAGGGGAAAATCCCTAGCACAGTCATCTTTGTTCACCATCCCCAACAGAAGTAGAGGAACTGTGGTTTTTATAGCGATCAGGGATTTATTTTCCCAGATTAAGATTATTACGTCAGCATTTCATGTTCATACATCATGACATATGCATACATCACATATAACGTAATCTCATTTATTTTGAGAACGTTATTATACAATGCATCTCATGCATCCCACATAACTAACCATGTATCTCTTTCAGGAAAGACATTATTATCAACAATTTCCAGTAAGTCCATGATCAACACTCGAGACTAAAAAAGAGTAATCATCGGTGCGATAAAAGCAACCTTACCCAGGTTCCCTCTACAGTTTTACCCAAACTCATATCTAAGTAACCCTACCATCCAGGTTCCATCTCACAGCCCTACTATCCAGGCTTTCATGTTACCATCCAGGTTCCTTCTCACATCCCTATTATCCAGGCTTTCATATCGAAGTAACCCTGCTACCCAGGTTCCTTCTCACAGCCCTACTATCCAGGCTTACATATCGAAGTAACCCTGCTACCCAGGTTCCTTCTCACAGCCCTACTATCCAGGCTTTCATATCGAAGTAACCCCACTATCCAGGTTCCTTCTCACAACCCTACTATCCAGGCTTTCATATCAAAGTAACCCTACTACCCAGGTTCCTCCTTACAGCCCTACTATCCAGGCTTTCATATCGAAGTAACCCTGCTACCCAGGTTCCTTATCACAACCCTACTATCCAGGCTTTCATATCAAAGTAACCCTACTACCCAGGTTCCTTCTCATAGCCCTACTATTTGGGCTTTCATATCTAAGTAACCCTGCTACCCATGTTCCTTCTCACAGCCCTACTATCTAGGATTTCATATCAAAGTAACCCTAATATTCAGGTTCCTTCTCATAACCTTACTATCCGGGTTCTACCTTTCATATCCCCAGACAACAGTCCACAACACTGTAAGACTGGGACCCGATCAAACACAATTGATTGCACATTTCCCTAGTAAGTCGCGGTGCAACATATACCCCGACCAAACACACAGTTCACTTCCGCTTCCTCAAGAAGGAGTTATTTCCCTAGTAGGGTAACAGACAACTGAAGCTCCTAAAACTCTATTTTTCTCAAGACAGAGACCAGCATTCCCCAACGAAGTCCTCCTTAACAACAGGTATACAGGATCTCGCAAAGGAATCTCTTATGCGATCGAAACTCCTTCAGATGGCATCTTTAATCCCATCTCCGACAATTCTCTAGCAACTTCCAAATGGAATCTATAAGCCCATTCCCGATTCCATAAATCAAGTATCACTTCATGCGAGTGCAAATTTCTGGGCACTCTAGTGTTCAATCATCTTCCACCTTCAGATCACGAAAGGCAGACGAGCCAATCTACATCCTCAGGTTTAAGAAGATTGAACAGGGGCAGCTGTTGTACCCCAAAAATTTCCCTCCCATATTTCTCAATACATGTCAAGTGAGGTCCTCAAATTGCTCAAGGAAGTCCAAGAGTTGACCAGACAAACCCTCTCCTAAGGCAGTCTACTTCAAATTAGGGTTTCATTTTGCATAAAGATGCTTGAGTCCAAGGGATCCCAAATTCACACCATTTTCCTAATATGTTCTCAAGATCATCCATGTCAAGTTTCAAGCCTTGCAGAGGAATTTTGCTCAGTCAATTGCTCAAAGGCCTGAAAATCGATTGTGCTAGGTCAAAAGTCAATTGTGGCCCACATATAGTCAAACTTCAAGATTTTTGGTCAACACCCTCATTTTGAAGTATCATTCATAATTTGATCAAGGGTTGATCATGATTCACTAAGGATTTCTCACAATTCATCAAAACCCAAAAGTTGTTAAATTAGGGTTTTGTAGGAAAAGTCAACTCAACTTTGACAAAGCATAACTTTCTCATACTTTATCAAAAATGACCCATCCAAAGCTCATTTTGAAGAGGATGCAATTCCCTACAATTCATCTTCATCTCCCAAGTTCAGAATGTGCACTCACAAAAAGATATAAATTTCCTTTATTTATTTAATTGGCAAATTAATTATTATTTTTTCACAAAAACCATAAAATCAATAATTCATCAAAAATTAGGATTAGTTTTTATTTTATCAAAATTAATTTAATTTAGTTTAAATTAGGGAAATTGTAATTTGTTTTCAAAAATAAAATCAAATAGAAATTAGGTTAAACTTTTGACTTCATTTTATTTTGCTTTTCTTTCTCAAATAAATAAAAATACAAAAATAGGTTTTAGGATAAATTAATTTATTATTTTTTCTTAAATTAAAATTAATTAGGACCAGGATTTTCTTTTTAATGTAATAATTTCTATATTTTCTTAAATAAAAAAACATGACAAAAAACAATTTTTAATCAATCGCAATTAGGTTTAGGCAAGGGTCAAAACCCTAGTTGTCTCATACTCGATTCATCGCGCACTTTTATTATTTTTGCAGATATTGTTGTAACTGTTCATGGTTTGTAATATTTTAATCTAGGGCTTTTTATTTATCGCTTTTTTCCCGGGTTTTTGGCTATGTAATTGATTCCCCTCCCCGAAGCCTTGTAATAGCGTAGATTTATTTTTTTGCATTTTAATTCTTGCAAATATTTGACTGTTTAGATGTATGCTAATAGGATTGTATGACAAGAATGCATGACAATTAATCCAGTTAGAAAACCATAATGTGCAAAGACTAAATAATTGAAAACAGATCACTCGCACATATAATTCTTAGGGTATACTCTCACTTTGGTTGCCTTCGGTAAACGGTCATTAAGTATAGGGTGTCTTAGTGGTTTCCCTCCTGTCTAACAAAGATCAAACATCCCATTCGAATGTTGCCTTGGAAATGTTGTCTCGGAAATGTTGCCACGAATATGATCTTAAGACGTTAGGTTTATTACTAACTCGTCCTAACATTGCTTTAGTGATTGTACGTGCCTTTCGAATTGACCCTTACAACTCCAACGACGGTGCTACCTATTTCTCAATAGTAGGATAGTGCTGTCTAAAGGAAACGAGAATAGAAACGATCTTTTTTCGAGTAGGTAGATGCTAGTAGGTACTTGCTCAAAACAAAACTTTTCACACTTACACTTTTCAAACAAACTTTCAAAAACAAACTTCGTCACACCTTTGAGGACTGATACAAGGGCTATCATGAAGTCCAACGTTTCAAAACAAAGCACATACACAAGCAATTTTTAAAAGATGAGCAAGTACCTAAGAACCCATGGAAAACTGTGGATAAAAAGGGTGCTAACACCTTCCCTTTCTATAATCTACCCCCCGTACTCAGAATATCTCGAAAGAGGATTTTTTTTCTGTACTTTTTTTCCTTTCCGATTGGATAAAATAAAAGTCGGTGGCGACTCTTGCTTACCGCGACATTTTGCGAATGCAATACGCAAAATGCAAACCAACATTCAAATTGTCAATTCTGCCACCGTATCACACCAACGCACTCAAACGGGATGGAGAATGTGCATCGATTATAGGAAGTTAAATAAAGCCACTCGCAAGGATCATTTTCCTCTACCTTTCATAGATAAAATGCTCGAGCGTTTGGCCAGTCATTCCCATTTCTGTTACTTAGATGGTTATTCAGGATTTTTCCAAATTTCTATCCACCCGATGACCAAGAAAAGACGACATTTACATGTCCTTATGGTACTTTTGCTTATAGACGAATGCCATTCGGACTTTGCAATGCACCCGCAACCTTCCAAAGATGCATGATGGTGATCTTTGCTGATTTCATGGATGGAATAATGGAAGTCTTTATGGACATTTTCTCTGTTTTTGGAGAAAGTTTTGAAGGATGTTTAGCGAACCTTGAAATGGTACTCAAACGATGCGTGAGCGTCAATCTTGTACTCAACTGGGAAAAATGCCATTTCATGGTCCACCAAGGGATTGTACTTGGACACATTGTGTCCGACAGAGGAATCGAGGTGGATAAGGAAAATATAGAAGTGATAAAAAACCTTCAACCTCCTAAAACTGTTAGAGAAATAAGAAGTTTTCTAGGACACGCCGATTTTTACAGACGTTTCATCAAAGATTTCTCTAAAATAACCAAGCCATTAACTTAGTTGCTGATGAAAGAAGCTGAATTCATCTTTGATGACAAATGCTCCGAAGCATTTCAAACGCTTAAACAAGCACTAATCTCTGCGCCAATTATGCAGTCTCCAGTTTGGAGTGAACCGTTCGAGATAATGTGCGATACAAGTGATTATGTTGTAGGTTCTGTCCTGGGACAACGAAAAGATAAAAAACTCCATGTTATATCCTATGCGAGTAAAACCCTAGATAAAGCCCAAATGAATTATGCTACAACAGAAAAGGAACTTTTAGCAGTTGTCTTTGCATTAGACAAATTTCGTTCCTACTTGGTGGGAGCTAGAATTATCATCTACACCGATCATGCTGCTATTAGATACCTTCTAACTAAGAAAGATGCCAAACCTAGACTATTGAGATGGATCCTATTACTACAAGAGTTTGATTTGGAAATCAAAGACAAAAAAGGAACTAAAAACGTCGTAGCAGATCATCTTTCTAGACTTGAAAATCTATAGACCAAACAAGTACATATTAACGATGATTTCCCATATGAGAAACTTATAGCTCAGTTGGAAACCAATGAGATTGAACATTATAAAGCCAACAACCCCTTAGAAATAGAGACCTCAAGTCTTGAAACCAAAAATTTGGTAAAAGTGGCATCAGATTACTCTGCTACACCATGGTATACCGATTTCGTAAATTACTTGACCGCTGGTGTCCTTCCACCTGAGTTAAGATACCAACAAAAGAAGAAGTTGTTCCATGACCTTAAACACTACTAATGGGATGAACCCCTCCTCTTTAAAAGAGGCTCTGATGGGATTTTTAGTTGTTGCATGCCCGAGGATGAAATCGAAAGTATTATAAACCACTACCACGCTGCACCTTATGGAGGTCATTCAAGTACATCAAAAACCTGTGCGAAAATGCTACAATCTGGTTTCTTTTCGCCTAATCTATGGAAAGATGTGCACGTTTTTGTTTTAAACTGTGACCGCTGCCAATGCACTGACAACATCTCCAGACGCGATGAAATGCCTCAGAAAGGTATTCTAGAAGTAGAAATTTTCTATGTTTAGGGAATTGACTTCATGGGACCCTTCCCATCTTCCTTCGGTAACAAATACATACTCGTAGCTGTCGATTATGTATCCAAATGGATCGAAGCTATAGCATCTCCAACAAATGACACATGAGTAGTAATCAAGCTTTTTGAGAACATAATATTTCTTAGATTTGGTGTGCCCAGACTCGTCATCAGTGACGGAGGCTCCCACTTCATCTCCAAAATCTTTGAAAAAGTCTTAGTGAAATATGGAGTTAAACACCGTGTAGCGACACCATACCACCCATAAACAAGTGGTCAAGTAGAGGTCTCGAACATAGAAATTAAGAAAATACTTGAGAAAACTGTCGCCACATCTAGGAAAGATTGGTCTTCTAAGTTACACGAAGCATTATGGGCATATAGAACAACTTTTAAAACACCCATAGGGACCGCACCTTTCAAATTAGTCTATGGAAAATCATATCATCTGCCGGTGGAACTCGAGCATAAAGCTTATTTGGCTATTAAAACCCTAAATTTAAATTACTCTACCGCTGGAGGAAACAGAATCCTAGATATCAACGAATTAGAAGAGCTTCGATTAGACTCTTACGAGAATGCCAAGATCTGTAAAGAGAGAATGAAAAAATTGCACGATAAACACATTTCTAGGAAAGAATTCAAAGAGGAAGATGTAGTACTCCTATTTAACTCCAGACTTAAACTTTTTCTCGGAAAACTACGCTCTAGGTGGTCTGGCCCTTTCAAAGTCACTCAAGTTTCCCAAGTGGCGTCGTAGAAATTAAGAGTAAGTCTAGTGATCCATTTATTGTAAGTGGGAAACGTGTGAAGCATTACCATTGTATCGAAAACAAAGACTACTCCGCTAGCCTAAAGCTTCTACAACCACCGGCTAAATCTATCAACAAATGTGAAATTGAAAATGTGTCGAGTTTGTGACATTAAACAAAGCGCTTTGTGGGAGACAACCCGCAATTTTATATTTATATCTTTCTTTGACTTTTAATTTTTACTTAAAGTTTTATTTATTCTCCTTATTTCTCTTATTTTCATCTTTCTTTTCTTATTTTCATTTTCTTATTTTTACTGTAAAGGCATTTGGCCAATGCTAACTGGATGTTTCTATAACCTACTTACTTTTCAGGCTAATTTACTTTTTAGCTAGTGACTAACTCTCGAAATGACAAGAGTAGATTATATGAGTATTACTTTTAGGGGAAAAGATCAAATGTGGTGGTTTGAGGACTTGGTCGATAGGGAGATGACTCCTACCATCTATGCTGATGACTGTGCTATGACCGCCTTAGGCATTAGAGAAAGTGTCTTATACTTGCTTCACTAGATAGGTTTGGATACCTCCCCTATTCGGAGGAGGTTTAGTTCATATCATAGGCTTACCCTAGAGTTCCTAAGTTCTTTAAATTATATGCCTAACCATGGACTAGGATTTAATCATGGCCTGATCCAGTTTAGACTGTTTGGCATTGATTTCTGCTATAATAATAGTGAGTTTGCTAACCTTTAGGTTTCCCTAGTGGCCCTGATGTCTTTACTATCGCCCAAGAGGATATTCTTCCCAAGCATGAGCTTAATTACTTCTAGGGTAGCATAATCGGTACCAACCACTCTGAGCCTGAAGATATGCATTCTGAAAGTATCCATAACCCTGCTATAAGATACTTCCACAAGATCCTGGCCCACACCCTGTTTGGAAAAGAGCAAAACATTTCTTTGGTGTCCTGTGATGAGCTTTCCATTTTGTTTTGTGCTTCACAAAACCGTCCTGTCAATGCGACTACCTTTATGTTAGCCAATTTTATCTGTATTATAGAGACTGCTCATACACCTATCCTTATAGGAGGCCTAGTTACAATGATTGTGAATGCTATCGGAATGAGACAACCACTTCTAGGATTAAAACCCTATGGCGGAATTTGACCTATGAACATCCGTTTTTGTTTCAACACTTACCTTATAGGAAAACTTGGACCACATGAGTTTGACTTTCTCATTAACCACAACACTGTCCACTAATTTGATTTACCTTACCTTATAACGAGTGTTCATAACAGAGATAACTGGTTTTTTGATCTGGATCACCCATCTACCCCACCCTCACCTGAAACACCTCAACCTTATGAGATCCCTGATGATTTTGATCCTCAGACTCCTCCTCATTATTATGATCTTCCTTCCCCTGATCGTCGTGTAGTCTCCCCTGATGCATCTCCTGTGTCTGTTGTTGTTTCTATTCCGTCTAATGCTGGACCTCCGCCTCCTGATTTTACTACCACTATTTCTATTTTAGAGACGCAAATTGAAGGCTTATGCGGAGAGGTCACCTCTTTGCGCATGGACTCTCACGGTTTTATGGATATCATAACAGAGTAGTTTGATCATTTATATCAACATGTCTATTCTGTTACTCTATCTCCTAGAGGCCCACATCGTGGCTAGATATCCCTTACTATTTTTCTTGAATTTTTCCTATCCTCCTTCTTAGAGCAGTGAGGACACTGTCTGTTTTAAGTATGGGGATGAAACATTATTGTTTTGCATTATTTGTTTTGTACCTTTCAGATTTAGTTTCTTTACCCAGTAATATTATTTTATTTCCTATTATTCCTATTTTTAATGTTTTTGGTTATTTAACGCTAATGAGTATTTCATTATCTTTATGCCTCTTATTAGTATAATGAATAAATATTTGCTATCATTTCTTAATTTATGCTAACTATTAGAAATATCTATTATCATTATCATATACATGTATACCATGCTTTAAAGTACAATTATATATATATATATATATATATATATATATATATATATATATATATATATATATATATATATATATATATATATATATATATATATATCTGTGTGTGTGTGTGTGTATATGTATATGTATATGTATATGTAGCAATAGACAATATCTGCACTGCCCATTTTTGGTCCAATGGAATTGAATGCACAACCTAGATGCCCCGTCAAACACATGTGACATTCCTCACATGCCTTGTTTCCCTTGCGCCGACCGTCCTCTCAATGCCGATCGTCAAGCAGGTTATCTGCCATGCATGTGACATTCGCCAGCCTTGTCTCCCACGCTTAATGATCTCGTGACCATATACTTTGACTGGAAAAAACAACAATCACACCGTTTCACTTTTTGTTCTATAACTCTCATAACTTTCACCTTCCACAACTTAAACCCCATAATTCCCATCACTCCATTATCAACCACCATTACCACTCATTCATTTCTTATAACTCCTATAACCTCCCACTTTCAAAACCATAAATACCATTCATTACCCAGTCATAACTTCCACCTATTTAAACCACTTCTTCCATCATTCTAATATCACTACCATTCACCACCTCCCTTGCACTACACAAATACCATTCCTTTTCATCTTTGTCAAATTTACCATGGCCGCTCGTAGAAACCAACTTCACAGAGGAAATCAACCCAATCGAGGAGAACCCGATATGACTCATCTCGTGTTCCGACAAGGAGAAGCTGGCGAACTCCAACAGGAAAAATACCGGAAGTTTTATCAACGAGGATTAACGCCCACACGATATGTCAACAATGACTGTTTGTGCGATTTAGGGATGTTTGACAATATGCAAGGTTTGCTAAATAAAGCAGGCTTGGGATTGGTAAGCACGATGGGCTTACCCGCCTACGAGGCTTAAACTTTGGAGTTCTTAAGCTCTTACTTCTACATAACTCCCACCGACACTGATGCAAATCTCTTTGGAGCCGCCACATTTCGTTTTTTCAACCAGGAATACACACTAAACCAGGATGCTTTGAGCGACATGTTTCGTTTCCCTCGTGGAAACAATGTGCAATACCAAATTCCCCCTGAACTGTATTGGAATAGAACGTCATAAGAATTATGGGAGAGAATATCCGGTGAGAAAATGGTCGCCCCTGAAGCGCGCTACTCCACTCACATCCATAATACGAACATTCGCTACCTTCACCACACCCTGGCCAGCACTATTTTTAGAAGGACTGACAACAACGGGTCAACACCAAGGAGTTGTATGCTCTACATTGCGCCTTCGCACTAAACCTCCGTTTGAACCCAAGCACCTTCCTGATGGCTCACATTCAAAATCTTGTAACAAGAGACGGGACTGTGCCTTTCTGTATTGGAGGTATCGTCATTGCAATAGCAGTTCACTTGAACCTGGGAGGGAGAATCCTAAACCTACCCTCACTGCCAGCAGTGTTTTTGAACATTAACAACTGTCGAGTTAGTCGCTTTATTAAGGTAAGAGAAGCAGGGGGATATTATATAACGGTGAGGAATAATAAAGTTCGTAGTGTCATTTTGCCAAATCCAAATACTACAAACATAAGCATTGCAAACAACTGGGTATTTGACCTCAACGCACCCGAGCCTGGTGTGAATGCACAAGGTAACCAAGGTGAGGCCAATAATGATTCGGTTGATGAAATGGAAGAAGAATTAGAGCAACAAGCACCTCAACCTGACATTCAACCTCCCGAAGCCCAAGAGACACAAAACGCAAACCATCCTGCCACACTCGGTGCCATCTATGCCGCAATACTGCAGCAGAACCAATTTTCTAATCACCGCTACCAAAGCATCGAGACGCGCCAAGAGGAAATGATGCATCTCGTCCAAAAAATGCAAAGATATCAACATGATTACGCTCGTTGGCAAGACCAAAGTATACTAGAGTTCACCGCAGGGATGACAAAAGACATGCGAGCTTTGACACTCTGTGTTGAAGGTTTGCATGAAGTTGTTTCTCGTGTGGAGGCTCAAAGATATGAAGCAGAGTCTTCCATAATGGGTGAGAAAGCACATAGAAGATATAGACCAAGGATGCATGGTAGATTCGGTGTCCAAGGCGAGGAAGAATGAGTATTTAGTTTTCACTCTCCTTTTTCAATACATTGAGGATAATGTTTGATTTAAGTTTGGGGGAGGAAGTTTTTCCCTCCAATAAAACTCTTTGTTTTTATATAGTCATTTATGCAACATTTTTCAATTTAACGTATAACTTGACTCACTCGACGAGTATGTAGGTTGCCATTTTTAAATTTTGTTAGAAATCTTTGCAAGATTTGACGAAATCACTACCGTCTTGACATTCTACAACCCCAGAGTATAATGGGCTAGTCAAAGTATCTATTATTCCAAAACCCAAAGCTTTAGTTTTGAAGTAACCCTGAGTAGTTTATCTAGCAGTCAGCACTGTCTTAAACAAAAACTACGCAGAAAGCCGATGAATATAAGTGGATGATCTCAGTAAATTATTTAGAAAAATGTTACAGGAAATGTACGTATTAAATTGGGTGATCCTCACCCCATCGTTTAATCCAAAGGATGTAAGCCCTACAAAGTAGCTTAAAATCCACTATTAGGTGGTTCAGAAGCGTCTGGTACTGAACTTGGTAGGGAAAACTACAGTTTAATCCCCCGCATCTTGCAAATGGTTAAAAAGAAGGTTTCCACATTATTGTGCCAGAAACCACTGTGCTAAAAAGGTGATAACCACTAACCGGCTGTTCTGCTATGTGTGTGTTAGGATAAAGGGCTTAATGTGATTGCGCTCAAATGAAAATGGGTGAAACAAGATGATAACTTGGGGTGAGCTATAATAGCATCTGCAACTGGTTTATGTAAGACGGGGTTGTCTAGTGTCGTTACCGTAGTGCTGGAGTATAGATTAATCTTTTGATTCTCTTACAAAAACACCATGCAACCACGTACAAGTTAATTTGCGTCATACATTTTCACCTGACCAATGTTTAGACAAACATCGTACTAAGTACTTGCTTGAGGACAAGCAAAGATTCAAGTATGGGGGATTTTTATAATGCATAAATGTATTGCATATTTAGCTTGATTTACTTAAATTATTTTCCATTTTATTCTAAATTAAATCGCTTTGTAGTTGGTATTATGCTGGTATTTGGCTATTTTATAGGTATCGAATTAATTAAAGCTTTTCTGAGAAAAATAAGAAAAAGGGTACCAAAAGAAGAGAAAAAGGGTAAAACAAACAAAGCGTCATCCCAAGCCTAAAAAAAGAAAAGTAGCGCGCCCACTTGAAGCTTGTGACGGACGTCACAAGTCCGTGAAGACCGACAGGGCGCGTGACTAAGTGACGAACATCACTTGGGCCTTGACGAAGTGACGAACATCACCTTGGGCCTTGGGGAATGACACGTTGTCCCCCCATCAAGCTTGAAGTGAAAATGTCTCACACGTTCCACTAAGTCAGCTACACAGAGATCCAACACCGCCTACAAACTCTCCTACAAACTCTCACATGCAGTTATTGAAACCACTACAAATAGAGGACTTCACACACTGAGCAAGGGCTCTCGGATTTTTTCCTCTCTTGCATTTATTTTCCAGAATTATTTTGTTTTCCAGAATTATTATTCTCCTTAGTTTTAAGAAGTAATACTTTCCGACCAATTTAAGCAATAGATTTCTACACTGGAAATCTATTGTCCCGTAGTTTATTTCAAGACCTTCAGAATTTTTGTTTAAGTTTATTATTTTATTTCTTTGCAATTGTTTCTATTTCGGATCAAAGAAAAACCTACCAACTTGTGGAGGAGTGCTTCTCGTTAGAGTCAGACGAATTCTTACCAGTTTCTAATCATATTTATCTTCAAGTTTTTATTTTTATAAATTATTATTTGCCTTTAATAAAATAATCATGTTTACTTTGTATTCTGGCTTGCATTATTCTGTGATTGAGTTTTATAGCATGTTAGGCTAGATTTCTATATCGGTATGTAAGGTCATATAACTGAGGGAATTTGTAATACTATTAGTTATTTATTTGTTAAACTATTTCTTGGTCTAGATTACTATTTTCTAAATGATAAACTGTTTTGTTATGAGAGTAAAAGACGAATAGAAGTTAGGTTCGATAAAGCGAGAGTTTGAGGATCTTTAACTGGACAGTAGTAATTAGGCATTGGTTTTAAAAGGCTAGAGCGCTTTAAGGCCAATTAGAGTTTATTTGTTTTCAAAAAAAAGTTTCTAACTTCACCGGAATAGCGAGAGCATACGTTAGGACTTAACTCATAGCCTGAATCAATAACCATGACAGTGTGAGATGAGGGTTTTAAACTGATAAATTTCTATTGCACATTGCTTGAAACTGCAAATTACCGAACCAGTTACTAATTCACGAAGTCCGATCATTACATATTGTCCCCCCCCCCCTCTCTGATTATTTAATTAGATTTAAACTTACTTTTAGTTCCCCCTAATCTAAACCTAATATTTTTACCCTTAGATTTACAACGTAACACTAGATAACGGTATGTTTGACTTTTGGTCCTTTGGGTTCGATAATGTTTAAAACTACACGATAAGACTATGCACTTGCAGTCTGGATTATTTAGACTACATCTATATCGACCAAAGCCCAAACCAAACTTGTCAGATTTGTAAGGGATATCAGGAAGCTGACCCCAAATAGTACAACCACCTTCTTCGATAGTTGCATTGGCATATTTTAAGGAAGCCATCTAATGCGGAACCTTGGTAGTCTTTGGAATGACAGAAACATCTTTAATAGCAGCATGGGAAATTACTTCAAAAGCTTAGAAGGGAGTCTCGATAAATTCTCCGTCCATCTCCACGTAAAGGAATGAATTCAGGTGGTTAACCATGTACTCCTCCTCTCTGCGGACAGTAACGATCTTCCCTTTCATAGGATACTTTATATTTTTCTGTAAGGTGGAGGTAACAACACCTGCCCCTTGGATCCATAGGTTTCAGAATAGACAAAAATAAGCTGGCCGGATTTCCATCACATAGAAAGTGGACTCAAATATCAGGGAACCCACCTTGATAGGAAGATCCACTTATCCATGTACCATTATTTTGGATCCTTCAAAGGCTCGAACTATAATGTCACTGGGTTTTAGCACAACTCATTCACAATCAATTATGTCAAGAGCGCCCTTTGGCAGAACATTAAGAGAAGAGTCAGTATCAACTAACACATGGGCCAATATAGTGCCTCTGCATTCAATGGAGACATATAGGGCCCTATTATGATTCCTTCCCTCCGGAGTTAGGTCAGCATGGGAGAAGCCTAATCCATTATTAGTCGTTAAGCTAGCAACATAACTTCCAAATTGATTGGCATAAATCTCTTGTGATACATGAGTAGTCTTCAAAATTTTCATTAAAGCTTGCGCATGGGATTTATAACACAATAGTAAAGATAGCATGGAAATTTTGGACAGGGTCTACCCCAACTGTTCAACAATTTTGTAACCGCTTCTACGAATGATCTTCAAAACCTCTTATATTTCTTGTCTAGAGGTATCCTTGACTGCAGCTTCTTTTGGCACCTCTATCTGGGCAAACTCCATTATTGGCTCTTTACCCAGAGTCTCGACAGTTGTCTTGGAAATTATGACTTGAACGGGTGGAGAGATTTCCGGGTAGAAAATCCTTCTGCTTCTAGTAATTTTGCTGGTCCCCGCAATATTGTCAATATTGGGATCAACCTCTTCATCAGACAACTCTTGTTTAATGTCGTGGTAACAGACGCCAGACCCATAATTCCATAGAATATCCTTCTTCGAGGAATATGGGATGGGCCTAGGTGTTGTAATGATTAAAGGAGCAGCTTTTGGATTGGCAGTAATCCTTATAAGACCCTTGGAAGAAATCTTGAAAGGAGTACTATATATGACAGACAAATCTTGGCACAAATTTTTAGTAGACGAAACTTTCTCAATCAAAATTATATTTCAATCCACCAGGCGCAGAATGCCTTCCTTTAGTAACCCGCAAACGTTGGGTTGAACTGCACAACAATAACATTCTTTAACACAGCCCAAAAATAAATCAGCTTGTAGCAAATTCTTCTTGACTATTGAAGGCGGAGTAGCCACATCAATTACGGAGGTAATATACAAAACATCTCCAAAAGCATTTATGCCTTTGTCATTCTTCGACATAGGAGCAGTAATCATGTTCGGAGTCTCAGGAGGGTCGAACTCAATTTCCTTATTATCAATCATGTCTTGAAATTTATTTTTCAGGGCCCAACAATTGTTGGTGTTGTGCCCAGGACTAATCGAATGATAGACACACCTTGCATTTATATTGTACTTTGTAGAGGATGTATTGGGATTAGGAGGAGGATCATGTAGTTTTATGAGTTCATCTTTTAACAAATGTTGCAATGCTTGAGCCAATGGCATATTAATCCTGGTGAACTACCTCCTCAGAGCGTCTGACCTATGTTGGTTGTCCTATTGTTGTTGTTGAATAGGTGTCGAATTAGAGATTAATACCTCTCCCACTGGCTGATGGCGGTCATTCTTACTACGGATTTTCTGGCCATAGACAACATTAGTTTCTTTCTTACCAATGAAGGGCTTCTTCATAGCATTAGAAGATGTAGCCATCGGAATCTTCCCACTCTTAAAAACACTTTCAACTCGTTCGCCAATCAGAATCAGCTCAGTAAACCCTGATAAAGAATTTCCAATCAGCAAATTAAAGAATGGACCCGTCAGAGTGCCCATGAACATATCCACCAATTCCCGGTTAGTCAAAGGAGGTCGCACCCTTCTAACTAGATATCTCCATTTCTGGGCATACTCCTTGAACCCTTCATTTGAGCCCATGGACATGTTTTGCAATTGTACACGAGTCGGTGTCAGGTCAACATTATATTCATACTGCTTATAGAAAGCAGCAGCCAAGTCTTCCCATGTGTGAATGTTGGTCCCTTCCAACCGATAGAACCATTCAAGTTGAGTACTGGAAAAAATTTCTTGAAAGAAATGGACCTATAATTTCCTATCAGCAGTATGAGGTTGGATTTTTTGAACATACGACCTCAGAAGAAGTTTGGAATAAGAGACCCCATCATATTTAGAAAATATAGGGACCTTGAATTTGTGAGGTATGACCACCTCCAAGATCAGACCTAGCTCTCCAAAATCTAATCCAGGCACTTTCTGGATATCCACAACTTTGAGTCAGTCTTCCAACTGCTTGTATTTGTCATCTGTAGGAGGATATTAATCGTCGAAGTTGTCTCCATCCTTATAAACATGATTATTTCTATCTTTACCCCTGAGACTTCTTCCATCCTCCTCTTGGTTGTCGTCTTTCTCATAGGAAACATCATTCACTCGATCTGCTTGAGCAGGACCTTTGAATCTTCTCCCCATGTTAAGGAGAACAGTATGCTTCTTAGTCTTCTTTTTCGTGGTGAGTAGCGCCATCATCTCTTGTTGCCCTTTGGCCAGATTCAGAAGAGTCTCTTGAAATTGTGCATGCTGAGTTTGGAGATCCTTGACAGTTTGTTCAAGGGTCATCTTATACTGAAATAAACAGTAAATAAATGAGGAAACTTGTATTGGAAAACTTGCTTATGAAATTATGCATGATATTTAGATGCAATGCTTTCAAGGACCTTAGGAGATTTAAATTTGCTAAGGAGAGGAAAGAAAAACAAAGAATTCATTAGTAAGTTCAAAATTACAATTGTCTCTTAGGCTTACAATGAGACAACAATATAAAGTCCTGAAACCTAAGACTCAAGTCTCCCACAGATGCTTCCTCTTTGTGTCGATGTATGCATTAAGGCTTTTCTCCTCACGAGTTTCTTTGTGAGCTCAAATACTTTCTTTTCACTTGCATAGAATTGAGCTTCAAAGGTGTCTCGTTCTTCCTTGAGTTGAATCTAGGACTTCTGCAATTCCTCGAGGTCAGTGGGAATATCTGGATGAAAAATGGTATTAGGAATATCCCTCTCAGTAACAGGCTCTACAATTACTGGTAAGACAGTATGATATGGAATCATGAGGTTTTGACCACGAGATCACACCCATTTGAGATAGGGCTCCAAAGGGATGGAATTATTTTGTCCTAAAGTTTTTCTATCAACCTTGTTTACCATGCCCCAAGCACGTATAAACCTTTGACGATAACCTTGAGGATCATTTTCATAGTCGAACATAATACCCTGGATAAGTGAGCCATGAGGACCATCTCTTTGAGCATAACCAAATTGTCGTAGAGCCAGAGAAGGGTTATAAGTAATACCTCCCCTAATGCCAAGGAGTGGAACATTAGGGAATTATCTGCAGTGATTAATGATAGTAACATCTTCCAGAGACCGGGAACACCAATAGATATCCGAATGAGAGAACAACATCATCCTTTGAGACCACCTTAAACCTTGTTCATTCTTCAATACTGATCGAGGAAGGTGCGAAATAAACCAGCTAGATATCAGAGGTATGCAACACATAAGAGTCTCTCGCTTGCTCATAGTACGAGTGTGAAGAGAATGCAAAATATCTCCAAGCAAGGTAGGCACAGGGTTATGAGAAAGAAATTTTTTGATAGTGTTCACATCTATGAGTTGGTCTGGATTAGGAAATAGCACCAAACCATAGATCAGTACAGCCAAGATTTCTTTGAAAGCTTGAAAACTCATAGAATCCAGGAACAGTCGAGCCTTCTATAACAGAAGTTTAGCAAGAAAACCATTGACTCAACTTCTTGTTTCCCAATTAGACACAATGTCGGACCGCTTCAGATGTAAGGTGGATGCAATTTCTTTAGGTTATGGATCTTTCTCTAAACCGGTGAAAGGTATTTGATTGAGAACAGGTACTCCCAATAATTGAGAAAACTCCTCCATTGTGGGTACCAACTGATAATCGGGAAAGGTGAAACATTGATGTGCATGATCAAAGAACTGGAATAGAACACTCATCATGTCTTCTACAAAACTCGAGGTAACCAAACCCGAGGAAACCCCAAGGCCAGCATGTCCAAATTCATTCAAATTCAAAAAAGAGACAAGTTTGCATGCTTTTGGAAAAGTTACAAATTTTCATTCATGGCTCTTGAAGAACATAATGGAGCATGCATCTTTCCCTCCTACCTTGTCCATTCTTTCTACTCTATAAATACCAAGCATCTTGCTAGCATAACGGAGGCTGACACCACCTAGAGAGTTCTATAAATTTTGCAAAAAAATTATCAAAATTGCAAAATTCGCATCTCCAATTCCAGCCATCATATGTCCAAACCAAGGGTTCAAACACCATCCTGAGACTTCCAGGAACTTAACCCAACCATTATTCAAGCAATTTCATGCCCAGAATCCACGAACCAAAACCCTTATTATTGGTAATTTTCTGGAATTTATATTTGTAATTTCATGATGTATTAATACTTTTCCATGCTTTCTTCATGATCAGGTTGGTCTATAGGACAAATCTAACATAGAACATGCAAGAATAAGGGCCAGAATAAGATCGTGCCCTTTTAGAGCATGATCTGAGTTTCTTCATCAGATCTTAATAACCAGGGGTTTTCAGGTCAAAAGGACCTCATTCTTGAAATCAGGAAGAAAAATTAAGGGGGGTAGGATCAATTTGGATCTTTGAATCTCATTGTTTTGGCAAGTTGATTTTCCAGCCCACCGGAGAAGATGACCGGAGAGTTGACTCCGGTGGACTGACTCCGACGCAAACTTGTCTCACTCTCATTGGCCAGTCCAAGTCAGGGCACGCGTTTTTTTTTAAATTTCAAATATTTGGGTTGTTTTGCTAATATATTATTATTGGTTCATATATATAAATGAATGAAATGGCAGCTAAATTGGCAAGGCAACGCGTATGTGAGGGAGGGGACCTGGGTTCAAGTCCCAGGTCCAGCATTTTGTATTTTTCCTAATATACTCATGTAGATCTCATGCTTCAATGGCCAGGAGCATACTATACACCTTCAATTTGCAACCACTAGATCATGAGTAATCTAGATCCAAGGGTTTGAGCTTGCATATCCAGGATAGGCCATCAAAGCCAGTCCTCACTGGATCTAAGGACAGACCTGGGCTCTCTTCAGCATTGGACCTAGCGAAAATTCAATCTCACACCCCCCCTATTTCCTTTTGTTGTCAGACCCATTTTTGTATTCCTTTTAGTTTTCTCTATTAATTATTTAATTAATTAAAAAGTCAGAAAAATCACAAAAAATATTAAGTTAGTACTTTTTTAATTAAACTAATTTAGTAAATAAATTAAATAAATATTTTAGCTATTTTCTTTAATTTAAAATGAGTTAGAATTTAGGATTTAATTTATGTTTTAATCATTTTCTTTTCATAACAAAAACCAAAAAGAACTTAGACTATTTTTCTTAATTTAATTTTATTTTCTAAATATATTTTAGGATTAATTAATTATTTTCTTAAATAAAAAAACAATAAAAAAGATTCTCTTATTTCATTTTTACTTACTAGGTTTTTAGATGTACTTTTAAATTTCGCGCGTTATTTATTTTCTTTCGTATTTTTACATTATTTTACCTGTACACTGGATGTAATAGTTAATAGGATTTTATCTACTCTCTTTATTTTTCTTCCCCCAAATTTATGTACATTGTAAATATCCCCTCCTCAAAGCCATGTAATAGCGTAGGGTTATATTTTTGCACTTTATTTTCTGCACATATTAATTTCTAGTAACTAGACATGTATGGCAAGACTGAAATTAAAATGCTAGCAACACTAAATGCGCAAGATAAATACTTGAACTAAACACAATTGCACATGCACACCTCTAGGGTATCCCACTTCGGTTGCCTTCGGAAAACGGTCACAATTCTAGAAACGTGAGAAGTTTTTGTCTGTTCTCTAGTTTGAAAGGTCACAAGTCCCTCGATGACCCTCTCGACGTTACCTCGGTTAAAAGTGATCTTAAAACTTTAGGACAATTACAAAAATTTCTTGCCAAGTTGCCTTTGTGACCGTATTATCTCTTCGATTGTCCCTCAATATCCAACGATAGAGCTACCTACTCACTAATAGTAGGATAGCACTTTCTAAAGGATAGGAGGAAAAGAATTACCTTTTTCGAGTACAAGTAGATAACTATTAGATGCTTGCTCAAAACAAACTCTTTTCGCACTTACACATTTCAAAATAACTTTCAAAAACATTTGCTTTGTCAACACTCTTGAGGACTGATACAAGAGTTATCACAAAGAATCGTCGCACTAAGGCATTTCAAAACATCTTTTCAAAAGCACAAAGCACAAGCAATTTTTAAAACATGAGCTAGCATCTAAGAGCCCGTAGAAAACTAGGGATAAAAAGGGTAATAACACCTTCCCTTTCCATAATCTACCCCCTTACTCAGAAAATTCTCGAAAAAGGTCTTTTTCTGTTCTTTTCCCCCTTTCCTTAATTTGGATAAAAGAAAAGTCGGTGGCGACTCTTGCTTACCGCAACATTTGCAAACATAAACGCAAAACCAGTATTAAACAGTCGGTTCTTCCACCGTATCACAGCGTGCTAATGGTATAAATTTAGTTTTATATGTCCGTTGTTGATTGAGACTAGTTTATTTTTGGTATACCCGTTTAGATCTAATATATATTCGTATCTTTTGAGTCTAGTTTTTTCTATTCTTCTTGGGTTGAGTTTTATCTCATTCTTGCAATCTACGTTCTAGTTTTGTCCCGGTACATTCTTCTTGGGTCCAGTTATGTCCAGTCTTCTTGGTTTAAGTTTTATCTTATTCTTGTGATTTGTGTTCCAGTTTTGTCTTTGCATATCCTTCTAGAGTCTAGCATCCACTAGTTCTCTTGGTGTAAGTCCAATCTCTACTTAGCTTACTTTTCGAGTTCAATCTCTACTTGGCTTATTTTTCGAGTTCAATCTCTTTTGGTTCGTCATTCAAATCCAATTTCTACTTGGTATATCTCTTGAGTCCGGTATTACCTGACACTCTTTGGTAATATTTGGTATTCACTAGTCTTCCCCTCTCTCACCCAGTTTGTTTGGTATCATCCTTACGAAATACAACTACCCTTGTTGCTTTAATATCTTATTCAAAGGTGTAAATTTCCGGGTTCCTTGAGTATTCAATCCTCTTCCACCTCGAACATTCGAAAGTTGTCGCTTTTTCTCACTTATCAAGTTTAAGATGATTGAATAGGGGGAATTGTTGCACCCATAAATTTAGAATATTTATTTTTATAACTTTAAATACTTATGTTTCATCATGTGCATTCATACATTGTGATAGTATCAAGGTATCTTGGTTCCCCAAGTTCCTCTCTAAGCTATGAAAAATAGTTGTGTTATCAATCAGTGTTAGAAGAGTCTCATATCCTCATTCTTTTGTTGTTTCAAGCTACCAAGGTTTCTCATACCATAATACATCTCATTAGTCTTATTGATACATTAGAATATTGAAAATTTCAAGAGTATTGGAGTGAATCACATTTCTCTTATTCATCTCTTAGGATTAAGGTTTTGGTGTGATGAAGTGTTTGATGTTTGTGTGGGCCAAATTTATGAAGCAATATCCTCTCCATGTTGTATGAGGCATCTTTGTTCAAATAATTTCTCATCATGTTCCTTGGAATTAGGATTTTGATACTGGACCATCATCTTCTAAAACAAAGGACCAAAATTAGGGTTTTTTATTTAATCAGGATCTCTCTAAGTTTTTCACTCAAACTTGCTTCCATGTTTCTCTTCATATCCATGAGCACCCATGATTGAAGAATTGAGCATCAATTTTGGTTGGAAGAGGTTCAATTGATCAATTGGGGTTAAAATAATCATTTGAGCAAAAGTCAACCGTTGACCAAGTGGACTTAAGGTCAAAGTTGAGGTCAATGATCATGTTTCAACATCACATGGCCTATGGTTAAATAAATTCAAGAGAAAGGTGTATTTTGAAGTTAACTTGTTCATGAAGAAAAGTGGTGGAACTTTGAAATTTTTCTAAGTATGGAAATCCATAAGGCTGAACTTTGAAAATCCATAGCTTCTTCATTTTTTAATGAAAAATTGCAAACTTTACTAGGTTGGAAAGAATAAGAAAAGTTCTTCAACTTTGTCCTTGTGAGCTCAAGTCTAAAAAGTGAAAGGAGGGAATGTTATATAGCTTGGAAAATTTTTGACACTTTAATAAAAATTTAAAGTCATGTGCATAAAATGAGATTTCTTCATGGCCATTTTTAGGGTTTCATTTGGACTCAAATAAAAAATTTCCAAACATGAAAGATGAAGTTTAGAACTTATTCTTCAAATTTGATTCAAGGATCATCTTATTTGGAGCATTGTGGATAGAGATATAATAATTAGGTTTTGAAGCCACAAAATGATATTTTGATAGCAAACATGCGCGCCAGACTTGGAATTTTATCAAACAGTTTGTGGCCACATGTTCATGACCATTTTTCTTGTTGAATCATGCATCATCTTGAAAAGTGATCAACATGAGAAATGAAATTAGGAGTCTCCTGTTCACTTTGGATTCAAACATTGTTGTGTTTTGTCCATTATAGAGAGAGATATGGTGCTTTGGGTTCAAAGGAAATTTATGGCTAGCACAACCAGGCTTGCGCGTGCAGGGTGACTTGATCTTGCCTGGCCAGTCTAGACTTCATGATTTTCGTTCCAATATTTGAGGACCTTTCAAGCTTCATTTTAATTTTTTTCTAAACATCAACGTTGAAGCTTATGACCTCATCTTTCTAAAAATCCAAAAAGCATGAAAAACACATGAGGGAAAAGAGAGAAATTAAGTTTTGGTCATGGCTGATGATATGTACATGTAAGGCAAGAAGGTAGAATTTAGAGGAATTTGCTACATAATTATTCTTATGTTTTCCATACACACGCATTGTATCATGATCACATCATTCTTGTACGTAAATGGCTAAACAAAATGCCAGCTGTGATGCGGTGGGAGAACTGACTTGAGGTTTTGTGTTTGTGTTCGCAAATGTTTCGGTTTAGCAAGAGTCGCCACCGACTTTTTATTTTATCCAAAGGAAAGTTCAAAAAGCACAGGAAAGACCTTTGAGATTGTTTTTGGGTTCGGGGGATAGATTATTAAAAGGGAAGGTTCTAGCACCATTTTCATCCATGGTTTTCCATGGGCTCTTAGTTACTTGTTTTAGCTCACTTGCTTTTGCTTTTCAATTGTTTGAAATGGTGCTTTTGTGTGTGGTTTTGAAAGTATTTTGAAAAGAGGCCATTGTCTAGGCAACCTTTGTAATGATTCTTGTTTGAATGTATACAAAGGTGTTTGTCTTTTGAAAAATGTTTTCAATGTTTGAAAGTTTGTTTGGGGAAATATTTTGAAATTGTGTTGTGTGTTTTTGAAAATAGCAAGGATGTTTGCAAGTTTGATCAAGTAACTAGGAGTTGTCTACCCTACTCAAAGATCTTTGCTACACATTTTTAACCCTTTGACATTGTTTTGTTTACCATTGCATTTGGTAAACAACCTTGTGTTTGGATGTTAAACGGGACAGGCGTGAGTCATCGTATGACCATGATAGCAATTGTGCCAAGTATATTTAGCAATTTTTGAGGGACTAGATCATTTTTATATAGGCAACCAAGATAGCATCATCGAGGGACTATGATCTTTTGTTTTTGTTTTGTTTTTCCAAGATACCTAGCATGCATAACATGGCCATTTTTAAGGCAACAAATGGATGAAACCCTAGGGGTGCTTGTGTGCATTGTGTTGTCATTTTCATGCATTTTTGTCTTGTGTTTAGTCAAGCTATTTGTTTGATTTTTTGTTCTTTGCATACAAACCCTAATTTACTATCATGGCATTTGAAAGCGATAAAATGCGTAAAAGTAAATCTAAGACTATTACAACATTATTATGGGGAAGGGGATACAAATTTAAATAGGGAGATATATGCACAAAAATAAAACCCTAATTCAACTATTACAACCAAATTGAATTCATTGTACAAATAATAAATTGACAAATATTTAAATGAGCAATTAAATATGAATATGCAAAAATGTTTTTTTGTATTTATTTTATGTATGTAAAATAAATTATTTATGTCTTAAAAACAAGAAAAAATATTAATGATTATTTTTGAAAAGGGTGGAAACCCTAGTTTTTTTGGTTTTAAAAGAAAATGTATTATATTATTTATTTATTCATTTTTATGTACAAGAAAATAAATAAAAATATATACAAAAGTGCTAAAAAATAATATTTGTGAGAAAATAATATTTTAAGTGTATAATATAATAAAATAAAAATATGTAAGTATTTTAATTTTATTTACAAATTTATTTAAGAAAATAAAAGTATATATTATTTAATAAATTATTTCTATGTCCAAAAAATAATAAAAATAATAAAATAAAATGTGAAAAATTAAGAGAATATTTTTTGTGATTTTAAATATTTAGAAAAATAAATAAAAAGTCAGAAATATAAAAGAAATAAAAAAATATACACAAATAATCAAATGGGCCAAGAGGGTGCAGAAAGCAAGCTAGGATGTGCAAAAAGTAGAAACAAGCCAAGCCCAGCCCATTTCCACTTCGTCCCTGTCCTCCAGAACAAAAATGCGTGCACTGCAACTTAAAACCCGTTCTCTCTATTCTTTGCTTGAAATCAAAAACTCATAACATGAAAATTATAGAGCTTTAAACCACGATTCTAACCATATAAAAAACTTGATATAACTCTAAGAAACCAGGGAGAATTTTATCACCCCCAATTTCTGACCTAAAAAATTCAGTAACTTCAACATCCAAATTCTCCTAGCTCATCTAACATAAATGAATTCTACGCATATGTACAGTTCAAGGACATTAAGGGCTACATTTTTGCTTCACAAACCTAAGCCTAATGATTCCTAAATAAGGAGATAGAAGTTTGAAAATTACCTACTTCAGCCAAGTTTGGATATGGAAATTTAGGGGTTTTTGATGAGGCCTGAAGGTCGTGTTAGCTTGCCTGAGGTTCACTCAACCTTTCCCAATGCTTGGCTTGCTTTGAAATGGCCTGAATATGCTTGTAGAACTCAACCTGCAAAGCTTCAAAGCAAAAATGGTGAAGTGTGAAAATGGAGTTACAGTGGCTTGAGAATGGTTGGGATAGTTTAGGTATATTGTATGGAGTGTGTTGGAACTGGTTTCAAGCAAAACACACGAGTGGATTTGGTTTTTGCTTATGATTTGCAGAACTTGCCCTATTTTGGGCAGAAATGAAGTTTTTGTGTATTTGGGTGTTTGAGAGCTTATGGAATCGTGTTTCTGGCTTCTTGCAATGTGTTGAGGTTGTTTGAAATGTGCACAAGACTTGGTTATATCAGATTACAAAGTTATCTCACTTTTGCAAGCTTTCTTGTTTTTGAAGAAAAAGGTGAGTTGACAATGCCAAATGTTGTACTTGCTAGCTCAAAGCCTGAACATGGTTGGTATACTTTTCCTGATATTTGTGGAGTTGGTTTGTTGCAAAAGATTGGGTTCACAGCTCAAGAGAAACAAAATTGCATAAAGTGAACTTTATGGAAATGGCATTGTTATCTTTTTGCCAAAAATGGATTAAACCTTAGTATAATGCTTCATTGATCAGAACAAAGCCTTAATCTAATGTGTTTGCATTTAATTTATGAGTGTAGAAAGGATTAAGGCCTGTAAAACAAGTACAAGTAAGGTTTGGACAGATTTGCAACTTGTACCAATGTGCAAAATGCCTTGGCCAAAAGTGATAATTTGCCAATTTCAATCCTTCGATTCTCCCTAACCACAAATGATCTTGAAGAGTTCTTTGACATTTTCGAAAGCTTGTAACATGCTCTACAATCCATATTTGAAATGAATTTTTAGATTCCACTTGGAACTATGTGAAAAATTGCCATGAAGATAGGTCAAAATCCTGCCTAAACTAGGGCAAAATTTCACTAAGTTAAAAGTTTCATGGATCCTTGTTCATAAAATCATAACTTGAGATCCATGCATATTTTGGGAAAACTTTGTGAATCAAAGTTGTATACTTTGCGGAGGAATACAACTTTAATGTTGGAAGTTTTCTTTGAATCCAATTGCATCATGGTGAAAAAGTTGGGAAAAAATAAGAAATTTTCATAACTTAGAAAATTTCTAAGTTATGAAAATTTTCCATTTTAAACCCTAATTTACAAAATTAGGTTTCTTGGTGGACAAGTTTCATGTTTTGACATATCTTGATGAAAAATGACCCTTGACACTTGATTTTGACCAAAAAGTCAAAGTTTGACTTTTCAGTGTACAGTTGATTTTTGATTAGTTAATTGGAAAATTCATGTGTCAATCTAATGCAATTGAGATCTTTTGAACCTTGTGATTGGGTCAAGATGATTCCATTGAGTCCTTGAAACCATGCTTGAACCTAATTTTCCATTGGCTAGGTTAAAAATAAAAAATTGCCCTTCTACAGTCAAAACCCTAAAATAACCATTTTGCCCTTTTGATGACCTGATCAAATTTCTTGAGGAGTTCTGGTCCAAACTTGATCAAATGGTTCATATGAGTCTATAATGTTGTTGTGGATCAAAAATTATGAGGTTTGACTGTAAATTGGCCACAGTTGACTTTTTCCCCAATACAACTGATTTCTAGGTCAATTGTCCAATTGACTGGGCAAAAATTTAAATTCAAGGCTTGAATCTTGGTATGAGCAATCTTATAAGTCCAACAGAAAGTATAAAAATCACATGAGGCATTGGAAGTCCAAAAATCCTTGTGCAAACTCAATCCCTAATTTCAGGTCAACAGTGCAAGGAAGTGTCTTGAGCTGAGCAAACCTTAATCCTGTCTGGAGTCCAAAGAGTATTGTGAGGGGAAATCTTGATAAAATGAGAGGGAAAATTTTGTGGTACAACAGCTTCCCCTGTTCAATCTTCTTGAACCTGAAGAGTTAGATTGGCGAGTTTGTCGTTCGTGACTAGATTGGCGAGTTTGAACTTGAAGGTAAAAGATGATTGGACACTAGTGTGCCCGTAAATTTGCACCTGTCAAAATATAGTTGAGGAAATGGGCTTAAAGATGCCATTTGGAGATGTGATAGAATCTTGTCGGAGATGGGCTTAAAGATGCCATCCAAGAATGTTTGTTGAAAACAAGGAGAATGAAGATCAGAATGGTATCCGTATCTGGAACGTATCTGAGTTATATCTGGAGACTGAATCTGTATGAGCATTGGAATGGCGTCCGTGTCTAGAGTGTATCTGAGCTGTAACTGTATTTGATTCTGAATGAATAACAGAATGACTTCCGTGTCTGGAGTGTATCTGTATTTTATCTGAATCTGAAATCTGAATAAGCGACAAAATGACATCCGTGTCTGGAACATCTCTGGGCTGGGGAAAAGGTTTGAATGAGTGACAGAATGGCTACCGTGTCTAGAGCGTATCTGGACGGTATCTGAAGTTAAGATCTATATGAGTAGCTGAATGACTTTCGTGTATGGAGTGTATATGTATTGTAACCTGGATCTGAATAAGTGACAAAATGACTTCCGTGTCTGGAGTGTATCTGAACTTGAATTTGATAGTTCAATCTAAATGAGAAATATAATGGCTTCCATGTCTGGAGCGTATCTAATCTGTATCTGATTGTTGAAGTCTGAATGAGTGATAAAATGACATCCGTGTCTGGAGCGTATCCGTACTGTATCTTGACTTGAAATTCTGAATGAGTAATAGAATGACCTCCGTGTCTGGAGTGTATCTGAACTGTATATAAAATCTTTTGAATATCTGTTAAAGATAGATTTTAATCTTATCCTGAAAAGAGTAAAATGTTAGCTGAAACACAAAATTATGTTGCATGAAATGTATGATGAAATAAAATGTGCTTTATCAATGTTCATGGTACATGAATGTAATGTATGCGCATGTAAGCTGATTAGCTGTCTTGCTGAGGAAAATAAATCCTTGATGGCTGGAGATAATAGAATCTTCGACTGCTGTCGAGGAAAATAAATCCATGACCGTTGATGGAGATTCAGAATCTTTGATTGTTAAGGATGAGAAATCCTTGGACCACTGTTGGGGATAGAAAATCCTTGGAAACTCACGGGGATTTATCAAAAACTTTGACAACTTCTATGGGGATGTGAGAATCCTTTACGACTTCCCGGGGGATATAGAGATCCTTCAAGTCTTCTTGAGAAACCTGCTTGGGGAATCCTGAGAATTTTGATGACTATGGTTGGGAATTACACCATGGGAATCCTTACTCGGCTGGGGAATAAGGAAACTCTGGCGGTCTCTATCGGGGATCAAACAGAGGAAAACCTTGATCTGCTGAAGAAAAAGGAAGACTCTGATGGCTTCTGCGTGGAACTAAGAATGAGAAAATTCGATCTCCTGGGGAAATTGAACCCTTGGGGGCTTCCCTAGAGAAGTGAGAATGAGAATCTTCGATCTGCAGGGGATTAAAAATTCTGACAAATTCATGTTAGGGAGTAATGAAGACTCCGACAACTTCACTGGGGAATCAAGAATGAGAATCTTCAATCTGCTAGGGGAATTTGAATCCTTGGGGACTTCAAGCTGGGGAGTTAAGAATGAGAATCTTCATTATGTTGGGGAGTAAAAACTATGTGGGGAATAGTTATCCTGCTGGGGAGTAGCTATCCTGCTGAAAAGTAAGTTCAAGACTCTCTGGGGAAAAAGCTTATTCCCATTTGGAAGGAGTTCAGGAGTTTGGGTTGTATGCCACTTTACTGGGGAATTATCCTAGTTTGGGGATAAGACAAAAGTTAACTGTTATCTGGTTGATTCTCAGACTTTAGGACAACTTGCTGGGGAATCTGGATGGTTTCTGTTGTAGATTGGTAGTTGGAAATTTGACTCCGTTGGGGAAGAAGGTTTCATCTTCTCTAAGGGTCTGTAGTTCAAAGTCTTTACTCCGTTGAGGATTGGGAGTTTGAAGTTTAACTCTGATGGGAATTAAGGGTTTGAAAATATAACTCCGTCGGGGATTGGGAGTTTTAACTCTGGTGAGGATTTTGAAATTTAATTTCGCTGGGGATATGTATTTTAAGGTTTTAGCTCCGCTGGGGATCTAGATGATGTACTGCAGGGGATTTCTCTTGGAATAGCCTAAAGACGTTTTCCTATCCTTTCAACCTGTCAGTGATTATTCTTTCACATTTCATTTATTTGCAAACAGTGATTATATTCAAATGCATATGCTCATTTAATAAATCATTGGACGTTTTCAAATAAAACATAAGTGTAAAGAAAAAGAAAAGAAAAATAGTTTTCTGCACTTTGAAGTATCTTTGTATTGACTTTTGTATAAGTATTTTGTACAAAGGAGACAAACATCCTAGTAAGAGAATGTTGTCATAAAAAATGAGAAAAATTTATACAAAGAAAGATGGCTATGTGTAAAAATTCCATGGGGTTCCCATTCTGCTATAGCCTTCGTAACTTTGGATATCTTGTCCATTCGTTTCTTCGTCCGAAGATGATTGAATTGATCAGGGGCCAGGAGCTTGTCTGGTGAAGAGATTGTCCTTAAAGTGATCTGACGAGACATAGTCATACGCTTTAATTCCCTAACTTTTGCCTGGACCGCCCTTTCAGGTTTTCAGTCCACCGGGAAACCGTTTTTTGCCCAAGTCGCCCTTTCGGGTTTTCAACTTGCTGGGTGTACAGATTTTTTTGTTTATCCCTAATTTTTGCATGAACCGCCCTTTCGGGTTTTCGATTCACCAGGATGCCCATTTTTGCCCAAGTCGCCCTTTCGGGTTTTCAACTTGTCGGGTCGTTTATGCGTAGTATCTTTTGACTATGTCTGTGTTTGCAGGGTGCGGCAGGTCGTCGCCGTCCATGGTGGTTAAGATCATTGCCCCACCAGAAAATATGTTTTTGATCACAAATGGTCCTTCGTAGGTAGGAGTCCATTTTCCCCTGGGATCACTTTGCGGCAAGATGATCCACTTGATTACAAGATCCCCGACTTGATATATTTGGCGTATGACGTTCTTGTTGAATGCCTTGATCATCCGTTTCTGATACGTCTGACCATGACAAACATCAGTAAGTCGCTTCTCGTCAATCAAGTTAAGTTGATCAAGTCGGGTCTGAATCCAATCGTCTTCACTCAAACCAGCATCTTTCATGATTCTCAAGGAGGGAATCTGAACCTCGATAGGTAAAACAGCTTCCATGCTGTATACCAAAGAAAAGGGTGTTGCCCCAGTTGATGTTCGTGCCATGGTACGCTACCCGTGCAGAGAAAACGGTAACATCTCATGCCAGTCCTTGTAGGTGACTGTCATCTTTTGAATGATCTTCTTGATATTTTTGTTCGCAACTTCGACAGCACCGTTCATCTTTGGCCGATAGGGAGATAAATTGTGATGTTGAATATGGAACTGCTCGCACAAAGCGGTGATCATAGTATTATTCAGGTTTGTACCGTTGTCGGTGATGATCCTTTCGGGGATACCGTACCGGAAAATAAGGTTCTGCTTGATGAAGAGGGCAACCACATTCTTTGTAACGGATGCGAAGGAAGCTGCTTCGACCCACTTGGTGAAGTAATTAATGGCCAGCAGGATGAAACGGTGTCCATTGGATGTTGTAGGCTTGATCTCTCCAATCATGTTGATTCCCCACATAGCGAATGGCCAAGGAGATGTTAAGACATTGAGAGGAACTGGAGGTATATGTACCTTGTCCGCGTAGATTTGGCATTTGTGACAAGTTCGGAAATGTTGATAGCAATCAGCTTCCATGGTAGACCAGTAATAGCCTGCCCGTAGAATCTTCTTAGCCATCGTATGTCGGCTAGAGTGAGTGCCAAAGGTACCATTGTGCAATTCAGCCATGATCTGCTCAGCTTCAACCTTGTCCACACAACGGAGCAGAATGCAATCATGATTGAGCTTGTACAGGATACCATTTCTCAGGAAGAACTTAGCTGCTAACCTCCTTAAGAACTTTTTGTCATTGACTGAAGCTCCTTCAGGGTATTATTGGCTTCGAGATACCTTTTGACGTCATGAAACCAAGGTCGGTCCACTACTTCTTTGGTATTAATCTCGTGACAATGTGCGGGTTCGTCCATCCGTTCAATGGAGATTTGGGGAGCCTCATTATCCCAGTTAAGTTTAAACATGGATGACATTGTAGCTAGAGCATCCGCTAGCTGATTCTCTTCTCATGGGAAGTGCTCGAAGGTAATCTGCTCAAAATGTGGTAACAATGTCAGAACATGTTCTTTGTAAGGGATGAGGTTTGGATGTTTAGTATCCCACTCTCCTTTGATTTGACTGATAACTAAAGCGGAGTCCCCAAATACAAACAAAGATTTGATTCCCAAGTCAATTGCAGCCTTGATACCAAAGATACAAGCTTCATACTAGGCCATGTTGTTGGTGCAACTGAAGCAGAGTCTGGCAGTGAAAGGTGTATGGCGACCTTCTGGAGAGATAAGCACAGCACCAATACCGTTGCCAAGTGCATTAAAAGCACCATCAAAGTACAGGGTCCATCAGAATCCTTGTTCAGGTCCATCATATGGTCTGTTCTCTTCAATGTTGTCCAATGTCATGATATCCTCGTCGGGGAAGTCGAACCTCCTGGATTGGTAATCTTCGACAGATTGATGGGCCAGATGATCGGCTAGCACACTCCCTTTTATAGCTTTTTGGGTCGTGTACTGTATGTCATACTCTGTGAGGATCATCTGCCATCTAGCGATTCTTCCGGATAGAGCAGGCTTTTCAAAGATGTACTTGATTGGATCCATCTTAGAGATCAACAAAGTGGTATGAGTCAACATGTACTGCCTTAGTCGGCGAGCAGCCCATACCAAAGCGCAACAAGTTTTCTCGAGCAGTGAGTATCGGGTCTCACAGTCGGTAAACTTTTTGCTAAGGTAATAAATGGCATGCTCTTTTCGGCCAGACTCTCCATGTTGGCCCAGTACGCACCCCATTGAATTCTCTAGGACAGTCAGATACATGATTAGCGGTCTTCCTTCGACAGGAGGCATCAAGATAGGAGGTTCTAGCAAATACTCCTTGATTTTATCGAAAGCAACATGACAGTCATCATTCCATTTAACCACCTGATCTTTCTTCAACATCTTGAAGATTGGTTCACAGGTAGATGTTAGGTGAGAAATGAACCTTGCAATGTAGTTTAGGAGTCCCAAGAAACCTCTGACCTCCTTCTCAGTGCGAGGGGTAGGCATTTCTTGTATAGCTTTGACTTTGACAGGATCAACCTCGATGCCTTTGTTACTGACAATGAAACCCAAGAGTTTATCGGACTTGACTCCGAAAGTGCACTTGTTAGGGTTCAGTCTGAGCTTGTACTCCTTCAACCTGACAAACAACTTTTGTAGATGGTCGAGGTGTTCTTCTTCCGTTTGTGAACGGGCTATCATGTCGTCTACGTAGACCTCTATCTCATGATGTATCATATCATGAAACAAGGCTACCATGGCACGTTGATAGGTTGCCCCGGCATTCTTCAGTCCGAATGGCATCACTTTGTAGCAGAATGTACCCCACTTTGTAACAAAAGTAGTTTTCTCCATGTCCTCGGGTGCCATTTTGATCTGGTTATAGCCCGAGAATCCGTCCATGAAAGAAAATACCTTGTGCTGAGATGTATTGTCAACCAAGATGTCAATGTGCAGTAGTGGAAAGTCATCTTTAGGGCTGGCCCTATTTAGGTCTCTGTAATCCACGCACATTCTCACTTTTCCGTCCTTTTTAGGCACGGGCACAATGTTAGCAACCCATTGTGGATAGGAGGTAACAACAAGAAAACCAACATTGAACTGCTTCATAACTTCAGCTTTGATCTTTTCAGACATGTCGGGCCTCATGCGGCGAACTTTCTGTTTAACTGGTGGACAGTCTTCTCTTGTAGGGAGACGGTGAACCATAATATCTGTATCAAGTCCCGGCATGTCTTCGTATGACCAGGCGAAGATCTCAACATATTCATTCAACAGCTGGATTAAGCGCTCTTTGACACTTGGCTCTAGGTTGGCATCCACTTTAACTTCTTTTTTGTCTTCCTCTGTACCCAAGTTGATTGTATCTAACAACTCCTCGTGAGGTAGAATAACCCTTTCTTCCTGTTGTAGCAGTCTAGCCAATTCTCCAGGCACTTCACAGTCTTCATCACCTTCGTATTTGGCATGGTAGACCAGATCTTCAGAGTCACTAAAGGCCATAGCAGAATTGTTACCCATGGAATCCAGAATGGATGGTACCTGCATTTGTGAGTGTGGGTGTGTGTAAGAGATAGCCACCTTTAAACAAATAAAATGTAAAAAGAAAGATAATGAACACAAAAGTTTATATATGAAAACGTCCATGATTCATTAAAATGGCATATGAAGATAAAAAATCAAACCCTTACAAATGGGCCTATGTGCCTTGGGTAAGGCACAAGGTTAAAAGTGTACGAATTGTTCAAGAATTATTGCAAACCAACAGAAATGTTTGAAAGATAAATTATTGATTGATGAAAGTAATGGGAATAAAGTCCTTTGCCTCCCAATTGCATAATCCTTCTTCAACGGTAGGGAAAATCCAGTCTTCCAAATTGCTCTCCTCTTCACCATCCTCCAAAGCATTAACTCCATGATGGGTGATCTTCACTGGTGGCCCTCCAGCCCGGGAGCAGCGCACAACCTTTTGAGCAGAAGCAGTGAAACCCAAGCCGAATTTATCAGATTTGAAATGAAAATCGGGCAGCTGCCCCTAGATTGTGCTTCCTCCTTATTCAATCACAGCCTTTGCATCTTTGAGAGACGACATGCGTGGCGTAGGCCTGGTAACCATGGGTACAAAAGGCACTGTCTTGGTTGCCGCAATCTCCTGAGCTACCTCTTCAAAATGCTGAAAGGGGGTTTCGATGAATTCACCATCCAATTCTACATAGTGGAAAGAATTAAGATGGCTTATCATGTATTCCTCTTCGCCGTGAACAGTTACAATTTTCCCCTGGACAGGGTACTTGAGCTTCTGATGCAGAGTAGAAGTGACGGCTCCAGCATGATGAATCCAGGGTCTTCCCAACAAGCAAGAATAGGAGGGACAGATGTCCATGACATAGAATGTGTAGTTGAAGGTTTCGGTTCCCACTTTAATCGGGATGTCCACCTCCATGTGGACCATCCGTTTAGAACCATCAAAGGTTATGACAATGATGTTGTTGGGCTTCAAGGTTAAACCTTCACAATCTACACTATCCAATTCTTTCTTTGGTAAGATGTTCAGCGATGAACCAGTGTCTACCAGAACGTGTGCCAGAGTAGTCCCTCTGCATTCTACCGAGACATGCAAAGCGTTATTATGCTTTCTACCTTTGATTGTTAGATCAGCATCGGAGAATCCTAAACCGTTATCAGCTGTTAAGCTAGCTACACATTTCTGGAACTGATCCGCGGAGGTTTCCTGGGGCACATGGGCCGTCTTCAAGAATTTGATCAAAGCTTTGGCATGAGCTTCTGAACAAAGCAGCAAGGCCAACATAGAGATTTTTGAGGGGGTTTTCCCCAGTTGCTCAACAACATTATAATCGCTTTTCTTGATTATTTTCAAAATCTATTCCATTTCTTTTTGAGAGGTTTCGGGGATGATCAACTGCTGAGCCCTCGTTCTGACAAGCTCTTCTTGGATCCCTTTCCCTCTATCATCACCAGCAGCAGAGGGGATAACCACAGGAGTTACAACCTCTTCAATAACTGGAGTTCTCGCAGATATGTTGACTGGTGCAGGGGTAACCTTAGGAGCAGCTGAGGGTCCGAAGATTGCCTTTGGAGGCGCAATCTCCGGAGAGAAAATTCTTCCACTACGGGTGAGTTTACTCGTTCCAGCAATGTTTCCAATGTCGGAAGTCTCTTCATTAGAACTCTCTTTAGTTGTTCAATTTGTTTGACACCATGGTAAAAGATCTCTCCCCCATAGTTCCACGATATTGATTTGTTGGACTTGTACGAGATAGGCCCCGACATGGTTATCTTCAAAGGTACAATCTTTGGATTGGATATAATCTTAACAGGTCTTTTGGAGACCTTGGAAAGATTGGCGGATATGGTAATTATCGAAACATCATTGACAGGAGTTGGTGTAACAGGAGTCTTTTCAAAAAGGATTTCTTGGTTATCCATTAGGCATTGGATGCGTAACTTCAACAACAGACAATCGGTTGGTAAGGATGAACAAAGGCAGCAATCTTCTTCACAACCTGGGAAAATCCAAGCCTTCAGCAAATTCAACTTGATTATCGGTAGCGGAGTCATCAAATCATCAACAGTAGCAACAAAAAGATATTCTTCAACGACATGGGCATTGTGACCATGTTTTGGCATCGGAGCAGAGATCACATTAGGCTTTTCAGGGGCGTCGAATTCAACTTCTTTAGCATCTATCAAATCCTGAATCTTATTTTTGAGGGCCCAACAATTGTTGGTGTCGTGCCCCAGGCTGTCTGAATGATAAGCACACTTGGCGTTCGCATGGTAGTAAGGAGAAGATATATTTGTATTCTTCGGTGCCTCTTTCAAACTTTCAAGGTGTAGCTTCAAGAGATGGGGTAAAACCTGAGCAGGAGTCATATTGATCGGGGTGAATTGCCGTGCAGGCCTTTCCACCCTTGCTTGGTTGGTTCTGGGTTGATTGTTTCTAGGCTGATCAGCTGCAGACTTCTGAATCATTACAGCCCCCACCGCTGGCCGGCGCTTAACTCTTCCTTGACCTCTTTGGGAGTAGACAGTTGAGACTTCTTTCTTTGCTGGAAAAGTCTTTTTGATGGCAGCGGAAGCAGATGCATCCTTTTGAATTTTCCCGCTCTTTATGCCGGCTTCAACTCTCTTACCAGTTAGTATCAACTCGGTGAACCCCGCAGACGAACTTCCAATCAGGTGATTGAAAAAGGGGCCTGACAGTGTACCCAAGAACATATCAACTAGTTCCCTCTCAAATAGAGGTGGTTGTACTCGTCCCACCAAGTCTCTCCATTTCTGGGCATACTCTTTGAAACCTTCATTTTAGACCATGCCCATACTCTGTAATTGAGTACGGGTTGGTGCTAAGTCCGCATTATATTGATATTGTCTGTAAAAGGCAGCTGCCAAATCCTTCCAATTGTGCACATCAGACCTCTCTAGCTGGTAGAACTAATCTAACTGCATCCCCGAAAGACTATCTTGGAAGAAATGAACCCACAGATCCTTTTCAGAATAATGTGGTTGGATTTTTCTAACGTAAGATCGCAGATGCTTCTTTGGACAAGACAAACCATCATATTTAGGAAAAAAGATGTACTTTGAATTTGGGGGGAATCACAATCCCAGCAACCAAACCCTAGCTCCTCAAAGTCCAGCCCATGAACTCTTTACACCTCCATGGCAGCCAGACGCTCTTTCAGATTCTTGTACTTGTCATTTGCAGGAGGGTACTGCTGCTCAGAATAATCTTCATCCTCCTCCTCTTCTTCTTCCTCAGACTCAGATTGCACTGCAGTTCCTTTACCCTTTCCTACCCCTTCATCAGATGTTGAGGGGAAGTCCAGGACCCTTCTAGCTTGACCTTCAAATCTTCTACCCATAGTAGCCACACCAACCCTCTTCCTTTTCTTTTTCTCTTTTTCCTTTTCCAGCAAGGTTTTGAGCTCCTCATGACCCTTTGCCAAGGTCATGAGTAGCTGTTGGAACTATGAATTCTGCGCTTGTAAGTCTTTGACCGTCTGCTCTATATCTATCTTCCTGAAATAAATAGTAGAGAGATAAAGAAACCTGGTGTGAAGACCTGCTTATGCATATGATGAATGATGTGTATTCATGTAATGCATTCAAGGATTCAGATATTCATAGTTTTTTTAAACAAAAAAGAACACACGTCATATTAATAAGAAGAACTTGTTAGTACATCAATGCCCCATGGGCAAAATAATACAAAATTCTAATGTAAAAAGACGTTGCGCATCCTCTTTGGTGCAATGTAAGTGTTGAGAGTCTGCTCTTCGTGAAGTTGGCGAGTAAGTTCCAAAACCTTCTTCTCACTTGCGTAGAATTGGGCTTCAAAAGTATCGCGTTCTCCCTTGAGCTGTATCAAACTCCTTTGCAAATCTTCTAGTGATGTTGGCATGTCAGGATGTAGGAGGGTGTATGGAACCTCTCCTTCCATAACAGGCTCTTTGATCATAGGAAGAATGTAGGGGTAAGGCATCATAAGACTTTGGGCGCGGGTTCGTACCCACTTGAGGTAAGGCTCAAGGGGGGGTGAAATTCTTGTGTCCCAAGGTCTTACTGTCCACCTTGTTGGGCATCCTACAAGCTCGGATAAACCTTTGTCGGAGTCCTTGATCGTCGTTGTCGAAGTCAAAAACCAAGTCTGGAATCGGCATGTCATGTGGGTCATCCCTTTGGGCATACCCAATCTGCCTCAGAGCCAAGCAAGGGTTGTAGGTGATGCCTCCCCTAATGCCAAGTAGAGGGACGTTAGGGATCCCCATAACGATCAATGATGATAACATTTTCTCTGGATCGAGAACACCAATGAACATCTGAATGTGTAAGAGTCATCAATCGTTGTGACCACCTCAAACCTTGCTCATTCTTGAAAACTAATTGGGGAAGGTGAGAATAAACCACCTTGCTAGAAGAGGAGTACAACACATGAGAACACCTCTATTCCTCATTGTTCGAGTGTGAAATAAGTGGAGGATATCCCCAAGCAATGTAAGCATCGGGTTGCGAGCCATGAAGATTTTGACATCACTCACATCTATAAGCTGGTCAGAGTTTGGGAACAAGACCAACCCATAGATGAGAAGAGCTACAATCTCCTCAAAAGCTTGTAAGTGCAATGAATTCCAACAGCTTTGGGCCTTCTCAAACAGAAACTTTGACAAGAAGCCCTTGACACCATTTATAGTTTCCCAATGGCCTATGACATCAGATGGTTGCAAGTGTAGGGCTTGAGCAACATCTTCAGTTTTTGGATCTCTTTCCATATTGTTGTAGGGTAGTTGATGGAGAATAGGAATCCTCAAGAAGTGAAGCAGTGGTGTAGGGGGTCAAAGAACTGGAAGAGAACTTTCACCATGTCTTCCTTAGTGTTGGTGTTGACTAAGTTGAGAAGATGACCATACCTCTCGGTGAATGGAGAATTCTTAGGAATCCTTTAAGCAAGCTCCTTAAGTTGAGGAGGAATTCTCACAAGGTTGACTTGAATTGTTTTCCTGCGAAGTGAATCCATTACCTACAAAACAAGAACAAAGATGAAGATCCAAATACTTGAAATGGTTAGTGGATGTTTATGATGCTTCATGATGTTATGATGTTATGCACAAGTATATATGTACAAAAAAATCACACAAGTTCCTAGTTTCAGTCTTGCATGGGGTTTTATAGGTAAGTACCCTCTTGAAGTTTAGCTGGCTCCACCTGTCCTATAAATAGTAATCGGGTTCTAAGGAGCTCAATATCACTGGATTATTTTATGTGTTTATTGTTTCAGTTTAGCCACTCTACTGGCGATCGAAATATTCCAAGAAAACAACCCTCAATGAGTGTAGTATCGAATATCTACCAACTTTGGACTGCACCAAAGCCGGTCATCTCACTACTCCTAAAAAGGCCAAGTTGGTCAAGTAACGGTTCTAAAAGTCCATTAGTGCTTCATGACATCACTCAGCGGCCCCGTATTCTCTTTGATTGACTGAAAGGCTACCGGTACCCACAAATATGTCGCACTAATATAGTTATTGCTTCAACCAGGTCGGTATACCCCGCACAATTTCTAGAATGTATTGCTATTTACCTATGAATGTTTCCCAAATCCGGGTAGAGGATTTCAAACCCAAACAATAGAACCAAATGTAAAGCAATCAAGTCAAGCAAGATAAGCATGTAAAGGTGATCTAAAACCCTAAGGTAACCCCACTTCTAGATTCAATCCCCAGCAGAGTCGCCAGTTCTGTGATGCGGTGGGAGAACTGACTTGAGGTTTTGCGTTTGTGTTCGCAAATGTTTCGGTTTAGCAAGAGTCGCCACCGACTTTTTATTTTATCCAAAGGAAAGGTCAAAAAGCACAGGAAAGACCTTTGAGGTTGTTTTTGGGTTCGGGGGGTAGATTATGAAAAGGGAAGGTGCTAGCACCCTTTTCATCCATGGTTTTCCATGGGCTCTTAGTTACTTGTTTTAGATCACTTGCTTTTGCTTTTCAATTGTTTGAAATGGTGCTTTTGTGTGTGGTTTTGAAAGTATTTTGAAAAGATTCCTTTGTCTAGGCAACCTTTGTAATGATTCTTGTTTGAATGTATACAAAGGTTTTTGTCTTTTGAAAAATGTTTTCAATGTTTGAAAGTTTGTTTGGGAAAATGTTTTGAAATTGTGTTGTGTGTTTTTGAAAATAGCAAGGATGTTTGCAAGTTTGATCAAGTAACTAGGAGTTGTCTACCCTACTCAAAGATCTTTCCTACATATTTTTAACCCTTTGACATTGTTGTTTTACCATTGCATTTGGTAAACAACCTTGTGTTTGGATGTTAAACGGGACAGGCGTAGGTCATCGTATGACCATGATAACAATTGTACCAAGTATCTTTAGCAATTTTTGAGGGACTAGATCATTTTTATATAGGCAACCAAGATAGCATCATCGAGGGACTATGATCTTTTGTTTTTGTTTTATTTTGCCAAGATACCTAGCATGCATACCATGGCCATTTTTAAGGCAACAAATGGATGAAACCCTAGGGGTGCTTGTGTGCATTGTGTTGTCATTTTCATGCATTTTTGTCTTGTGTTTAGTCAAGCTATTTGTTTGATTTTTTGTTCTTTGCATACAAACCATAATTTACTATCATGGCATTTGAAAGCGATAAAATGCGTAAAAGTAAATCTAAGACTATTACAACATTATTATGGGGAAGGGGATACAAATTTAAATAGGGGGATATATGCACACAAAAAAAAACCCTAATTCAACTATTACAACCAAATTGAATTCATTGTACAAATAATAAATAGACAAATATTTAAAGGAGCAATTAAATATGAATATGCAAAAAAGTTTTTTTTGTATTTATTTAATGTATGTAAAATAAATTATTTATGTCTCAAAAACAAGAAAAAATATTAATGATTATTTTTGAAAAGGGTGGAAACCCTAGTTTTTTGGTTTTAAAAGAAAATGTATTATATTATTTATTTATTCATTTTTATGTACAAGAAAATAAATAAAAATATATACAAAAGTGCTAAAAAATAATATTTGTGAGAAAATAATATTTTAAGTGTATAATATAATAAAATAAAAATATGTAAGTATTTTAATTTTATTTACAAATTTATTTAAGAAAATAAAAGTATATATTATTTAATAAACTATTTCTATGTCCAAAAATTAATAAAAATAATAAAATAAAATGTGAAAATTAAGAGAATATTTTTTGTGATTTTAAATATTTAGAAAAATAAATAAAAAGTCAGAAATATAAAAGAAATAAAAAAATATACAAAAATAATAAAATGGGCCAAGGGGGTGCAGAAAGCAAGCTAGGGGGTGCAAAAAGTAGAAACAAGCCAAGCCCAGCCCATTTCCACTTCGTCCCTGTCCTCCAGAACAAAAATGCGTGCGCTGCAACTTCAAACTTGTTCTCTCTATTCTTTGCTTGAAATCAAAACCTCATAACATGAAAATTATAGAGCTTTAAACCACGATTCTAACCATATAAAAAACTTGATCTAACTCTAAGAAACCAGGGAGAATTTTATCACCCCCAATTTCTGACCTAAAAAATTCAGTAACTTCAACATCCAAATTCTCCTAGCTCAGCTAACATAAATGAATTCTATGCATATGTACAGTTCAAGGACATTAAGGGCTACATTTTTGCTTCACAAACCTAAGCCGAATGGTTCCTAAATAAGGAGATAGAAGTTTGAGAATTACCTGCTTCAACCATTTTTGGATATGGAAATGTAGGGGTTTTTGATGAGGCCTGAAGGTCGTGTTAGCTTTCCTGAGGTTCACTCAACCTTTCCCAATGCTTGACTTGCTTTGAAATGGCCTGAATATGCTTGTAGAACTCAACCTGCAAAGCTTCAAAGCAAAAATGGTGAAGTGTGAAAATGGAGTTACAGTGGCTTGAGAATGGTTGGGATAGTTTAGGTATATTGTATGGAGTGTGTTGGAACTGGTTTCAAGCAAAACACACGAGTGGATTTGGTTTTTGCTTATGATTTGCAGAACTTGCCCTATTTTGGGCAGAAATGAAGTTTTTGTGTATTTGGGTGTTTGAGAGCTTATGTAATCGTGTTTCTAGATTCCTGCAATGTGCTGAGGTTGTTTGAAATTTGCACAAGACTTGGTTATATCAGATTACAAAGTTATCTCACTTTTGCAAGCTTTCTTGTTTTTGAAGCAAAAGGTGAGTTGATAATGCCAAATGTTGTACTTGCTAGCTCAAAGCCTGAACATGGTTGGTATACTTTTCCTGATATTTATGGAGTTGGTTTGCTGCAAAAGATTGGGTTCACAGCTCAAGAGAAACAAAATTGCATAAAATGAACTTTATGGAAATGGCATTGTTATCTTTTTGCCAAAAATTGATTAAACCTTTGTATAATGCTTCATTGATCAGAACAAAACCTTAATCCAATGTGTTTGCATTTAATTTATGAGTGTAGAAAGGATTAAGTCCTGTAAAACAAGTACAAGCAAGGTTTGGACAGATTTGCAACTTGTATCAATGTGCAAAATGCCTTGGCCAAAAGTGATAATTTGCCAATTGCAATCCTTCGATTCTCCCTAACCATAAATGATCTTTGACATTTTGGAAAGCTTTTAATATGCTATAAAATCCATCTTTGAAATGCATTTTGATATTCCACTTGGAACTATGTGAAAAATTTCCATGAAGATAGGTCAAAATCCTGCCTAAACTAGGACAAAATTTCACAAATTAAAAGTTTCATGGACCCTTGTTCATAAAATCATTACATGAGATCCAAGCATCTTTTGGGAAAACTTTGTGAATAAAAGTTGTAGATTTTGTGGAGGAATACAACTTTCATGTTGGATGTTTTCTTTGAATCCAATTGCATCATGGTGAAAAGGTTGGGAAAAGTTGGGAAAAAATAAGAAATTTTCATAACTTAGAAAATTTCTAAGTTATGAAAATTTTCCATTTTAAACCCTAATTTTCAAAATTATGTTTCTTGGTGGACAAGTTTCATGTTTTGACATATCTTGATGAAAAATGACCCTTGGCACTTGATTTTGACAAAAAAGTTTGACTTTTCAGTGTATAGTTGATTTTTGATCAGTTGACTGGAAAATTCATCTGTCAATCCAATGCAATTGAGATCTTTTGAACCTTGTGATTAGGTCAAGATGATGCGATTGAGTTCTTGAAACCATGTTTGAACCCAATTTGCCATTGGCTAGGTTAAAAATCAGAAATTGCCCTTCTACAGTCAAAACCCTAAAAATGACCATTTTGCCCTTTTGATGATCTGATCAAATTTCTTGAGGAGTTGTGGTCCAAACTTGATCAAATGGTTCATATGAGTCTATAATGTTGTTGTAGATCAAAAATTATGAGGTTTGACTGTAAATTGGCCACAGTTGACTTTTTCCCTAATACAGCTGATTTCTAGGTCAACTGTCCAATTGATTGGGCAAAAATTTAATTCAAGGCTTGAAACTTAGTATGAGCAATCTTATAAGTCCAACAGGAAGTATAAAAATCACATGAGGCATTGGAAGTCCAAAAATCCTTGTGCAAACTCAAACGCTAATTTCAGGTCAACAGTGCAAGGAAGTGTCTTGAGCTGAGCAAACCATAATCCTGTATGGAGTCCAAAGAGTCTTGTGAGGGGAAATCTTGATAAAATGAGAGGGAAAATTTTGGGGTACAACACCAGCTCATGCATATACATGTAATCCTCGTGAATTACCATTTTTAGCAATATTCCCTCCACTCAACTTTTCAACCATGTGAAAATCAGGACACCTCATCCCACATGCTTCTTAAATTATCTTTTTACTCTTATTTTCTCATCAAAACACACAAAAAAGAACAACATTAAGGCATGAAAAACAAGCTGCCATTATAACTTTTTCATTTGGACATATTTGTCAAAATTTCCCTCCAACGGTCTAAAACTCACAAAGACCTTCTTGCCCTCAAAGAAAGCTTGCGCACTACTCTTTTTTACTATTTATAAACACTTTATATTCTTCATTGTGAATCATGCATCCCTCATTGAGCACAAGCCAGATTTGAAGCTTCATTATTCTCTCTCAAGTTCTCTTCGAGCAGCTTAAATACATTGCTCCAGCTCTCAATTCTTCTTCATTTTCTTTATCATTGAATGTTGTAGATCAATACCATCGGGTTTCTGAAGATCTGTAGCTCCAGAATTGTGAATTTATTTTTCACATTCGAGGTAAGTTTCCATGGAACTTGAATCTCTCATGCTAGCTTGAACTATTGCATTTAATCTTGTTTATGAGCATATAGCTGGCCAAACAAAAGAGTTTTTTGTGGTTTATATGTTGCATTATGTGCGAATTTTCGATCTGAACATTCCTGTAAATCATGTGCAATTTCATTTTTCAGTGACTTTCAATCTAAAATTCTCTTTGATATTGCTTTGTTTGTGAATATTCACGGTACCATTGTGTTCCTTGTTGTGAGATCTTGAATTTTTCTCTTTACATCGTGCATTTTCATTAAGAGATGAGAAAGTTATAAGGATCTGAAGTATGTGTGTTGGATCTGTAATTTAAACTTGTTATATTTTTTCCTATACCATGACCTTCATGTTCAGTTATCTTTATGATGTGTGCATGGATTGTGAAAGTTATTAATGCTATGTTGTTCTGCGAAGTTTGATCTTCATGTTTGTTTTCAATTTCACCTGATTTCATGGAGAAACTAGAGTGTTATGATGCTTTAAAGATTGCATGTGAAAAATGTAACTCGTTAGGGTTTCGTCTACAAGACAGGGACGATGAGGTGTCGCCTTCTGATTGAACATGTTCAAAATCCTTTTGTAGCGCTTTTTGTTTAAATCAGGTGTTATAGATCCGTTCATAATTTGAATTTTATTCCATTTTAATTGTTTTGTTAATTTTATTTTAAATAGTTTCACTAATCCAAAAATTATTTTAAAAAAATAACTCATAGTCTCTTTTTGAGTCTATTTTCTGAATATAAATTTTATTTTATTATTTTTGCATTCTTGGTCAGTTAAAAAAAATTTGTACATTAATTAGTTACTTTGTTCATTATTTCAATGTTTGACTTTATTTTCTAATTTATATTAACCTAGTAAATATACAAAAATATTTTTCATGTCTTTTGATGTCCAAAGATGATTATCATATTTTTTTATCCATTTATATTTGATTTTATATTTTTTTGAAGATGAACATATATTTTGGTCTTTTTCTTGCTTAGGTTAGAAGTTTAACCTTCATTTCCTACCTTTCTTTGATATGCAAATTCTAAATTAATTCATGAATGTTTGTGGATGTGTTTAGACACTAAAAATGATTTTTCCATAATTTTCCATATTGATTTTGTCACTGTTTGAAAATTGATGGACAAGTATGCTTCATTGAATGCTTTTTGTGGCTAGATTTTAAACTTTGATTTAATTTTGAATATTCCATTCATATAAAAAATATGGAAAAATATGTTAGAAACACTTATGTATGTTGGGAATATCATAATTTTTTTCTTCTGAATTTTACTTTCTGTTTTGGTATTTTCATCCATTTTATGGTGTAATGTGTCTAGTTTGGCTTTGTATATAACTAGTCTAAATATTTGAATTTTATTTTCAACTTTTCCTTGATATAAAAAATGTGAAAAAAATATGTTGATACTCAAATGTTTTGTGATGCTTGGATAAGTTTCTCCTATTTTTTTGATTAATTTGCTTTTATTTGAAATTTTTTTGCTAAGTGTGTAGGTTTGGATACTTTGTGGAGCTAGTCTCCATCTTTTAATTCCATTTTCTATTTTTATTCTACTTTGAATATGTGGTAGCACTTTATTTTTGTTTGATTTTATTGATCCCTTTGCTTATTTTTCTTTGATTTAAATATTGTATGTGATTATTGGTGTTTTGGTCAACATTTGGAGCCACTTTGTTGAGTTTCTTTGTGTATTGATCCATGATTGAGGATTATAAGTTCAAGGATAACCCCTTTGATATTTTATAATCAATTAGCCTTATTAGATCAACCTTTATCCATGCTTTTCATGTTGAACTTTTCCCTTACTATTTTGAACTTATTTCTTTGTTACTTGAGATACAAGGTATGCACTTGTGCAACCTATAAGGAACCAAGTTCCTTATTATTTATCTTATTCTCATTAGCATATGTAGATCCTTGAGTTCATATCTATGAACCATTCAAGTGCTCTAACACCTCACTTTTGTTTAGAGGTCATTTTCTTATCTTTTGTGATCATGGTTTAGGAAAATGTGTTTGTACATTTCTAATTGAGTATCATTGATCCAATAAGATTGAAATCCATTTTATTATACTTACTACTTCGTGTCTTATGATCTATAAATCAATTTCCCTTTTATTCTTTGATTTACATTTCATTGTCAATTCATCATGGTGACAAGTTAGGAGCCACATTCTTCATTTTGACATAATTGATGTGTGATGTATCTTTCTTGAGGACTTTGAGTCCAATATTTCCATGATTAAGCTTTTATCTTAACCTATTTTCTCATATAATTTCTCATGCTTCCTTGATCCTTGGTTAAGTACTCATTTATTAACCAACATGGTGATCCTTGGTTGAGCATCATTGTCTAATGATTGCCTCATGAGCTTTTGTGCCATGTCCTATGAATTTGTCTTGATGTTGGCTACTTCCCATAATATCTAAGAACATTGAATTTGATTTATTTAGGTCATATTTCTTTTATGCATCAAAGAAACTATACTTTACCATATGTCGTGATACTTGAGTATGTCGTTTTGTTGATAATTCTTGAGGTTTTAAATTCATAATTGATATCCTATGATGGTTTCATCATCACCCTATAATATAAAAGATTTCATTGCACTCTTACTTGATCTTCATCAATATCATTTAATTTAATACAAGTATCATCCTCTTTTAGATGATTTTGTTCATCAACTAGGTGACTTTTCTTGTGCATGAATTTCATCTTATTACTTGGTTACTCTTGAATCTCATCTTGAGTTAACTTACTATAAAATTCACACATTTCATAATTATTCAATTATGCTCTTTATTCCTCTTGATATTTACTTCTTAAATTTAACTTTGTTTGCTTTCCTCTTTTTGCCACTTCCTTTGTGTGATATGTATGCGTTCTTTGTCCCATGCTTGTAATATTTTAATGTTTGTTACTTACATGATATTATGTCATCTCTTACATGTTGTTTTGTCATCCCATGCTTGATATTTTATCATCCCTTTCTTGATGTTTTTTCATCTCATACTTTATGTCTTGTCATCTTTCTCTTTTCTGTGAGACTTGATGTTTTGTCATCTTAATGCATGTACGTTTGATGTATTATCATCTTTGTGTGATGTTTTATCATCTTTACTCTTACTTTATGTTTTACCATCCCTTCTATACTTGTTACTTGATGTCTTATCATCTTTTATTTCTTATATGCTTAGGTATCTATCTCAATTGCATGTGTGTTCATGTGATGCTTGCTTTCTCTCTTATCTATGTGTGATTTCTTGATTCTTCTTCCTCTTCTTTTTTTTGGGTCAGATTTCCATGTTTCCTATAGAAGCTTTAGTTCATTCTTCTCTAAGTTTGAACTAAATTGACTTTAAGTTTACTATCCATGCATGACAACATTAGGTAGATCTCCCTCTTATCCCACCTTTAGGTTCACAAGCATGACAACTTATAGTATTGAGATCCCCTTTTGTTAGTCTTTTCACTTTTCCATCCATGTTAAAACAAAAACTTTTTTCTTTCACAAATTCATAAAACACTCTAAAACTGCAAAACCCTTTTTCAAGGTAGAAAACACCAACCAATGCAAACTATTTTATCTTCGGACTTTTTCTTTTAAAACCTTTTCAAAAAGGACATGCTTCACTAGCATCGCTCATAAAAAAATGCAACTCACCAAAACTTTTAAGGTGAACTACGAGTTCCTTGATCCCAATTGCATGGTCAATGGTATGTAGGCACAAAGGTTCACAACCATGACAGGGACAACTAATAAAAACTTTCTTTCTTGTACATAATACTTTGCATCCATTCATTCCCTTTTATCAGTAAGCTTTAGCCATAAATTAGACACACCCTTAGATTAGAACAAACATGAGTGGATCATGTGGAATAACACAGATGCAAGGGATGCTAATACCTTTCCCTAGTGTAATCGACTTCCTTAACTTTTTCTCTTGGTCATGAGACCATGCTCCTTTCCTTCCCTCAGATTTAATAAATGTTTCCTTTCACTCTCTTGGGATGAATAATATTGATGGTGACTCTTCTGTCTTTTCGCCTCTGTTTGCGCTTCGATGAAAATCCAAGACGTGATATCTGGAACTCTGCTGGGGAAAGATTGACCAAACTGCTAGTTCATCCTATGCAAGTCAGTCCTAGCTTGAGTTTGTTTCTTTTCTTTGGGTGTTTTGTTTATTTATTGCTTTATTGATGTATTGGTTTATTTGCTTTTTTGTATCACATCTTATTATATGGTTTCCTATACTTTGGATATTGTTGTTGTGTTGTTTATCTATTGGGTGGATTGTTACTATTCAGGTAAAATACCCAGTACCCAGGCCAAAGTTTTATACCACTAGGAACACATAGGATTATAGTGGAGAGTCATGACGACTGATAGACAGATGCTCTATCATGTCCGATCATGAGATCCACGACTATAGTAGGTTTTAATGGGTGTTATCATCATCACGTATGTTGTACGATGACAGTACTTTTAAGCGAACCTATGAATATGATTAACCTTTGCCTTACCCTGACCTAGACTACACCCGTGAGTAGGGAGGGTTTGATATTATAGGTACCGATGGTGACTTTTGGTTTTGTTGGTGACTTTGTTCCTATTGGTGAATATATGATCTCTTGGTTTTGTTTCGGACTTATCATCTTATGATAGCCATTTATTTCGGCCTTTCAGTAGTTTCCAGTGTTATGGAAACCTTGTTCATGTCGTTTTTACATCATGGCATATTTATTTTCAAAAAATATGATGTACAAAAGATGTTAACTAGCATATGCATGCTCATTCCAAGGTACTTCAAGAGTGATTGTCTATGCCAAAGATGGATAACAACACTGATAATATCATAGAAGTTACCAGAAATACCTATGGCTACAAGTTTTCTAGTATCGAAATATAGCTTTTGAAGAGGTTGAGTACTCTATTGGTGGGTCATGACCTGAAAAAGTTTGATGACAGTTATAATAGTTTGTTGTTGTTACTTGATATCGTAGTTGATCAGAGAGCTTTGTTGACCCTCCTACAATTCTATGATCTTGGTTTGAGATGTTTCACATTTCAAGATTACCAATTGGCTCCCACACTAGAGGAGTGTGCTTATCATTTGAACTTGAAAATTAAAGACAACATACCTTTTGTCTGTATATTTGAGAAGATAAGAGAGGATTTCATCGCGGGTGCTCTTCATTTGATCCTGAAGCAAGTGAAATATAATTGGAAACCAAATTATGGTGTTTATAGTTTCATCCTGGCTTTCCTGGAAAGAAAAGCTAGAGATGTGGCTGGGAGAGGAAATTGGGTTGCTTTCAATGCCCTACTTATTGTCATGATCTATGGCGTAGTCCGTTTTCTAAGTAAGAAGGAGTTTGTGGATTTTATTTCCATGTATGTCTTCATGACCAAAATTCCTATACCGACGTTGTTGGCGGACACCTATTATGGCATTCATTCAAGGCATAAGAAGAAGGGGGTTGTTAATATTTGTTTTCCTATGCTATATAAATGGTTCATGATTCATCTTCCTATGAAGGGTCCGTTTATGGACGCCAAGGACTCTCTTCCTTGGTCAAAAAGACTTATTGCACTTACTTCCTTTGACATCAAATGGAATTATATCTCAGGTGAAGTTCTATATATTATCATAAGTTGTGGGGACTTCCCCAATGTTCCTCTCATGGGAACACAAAGATGCATCAGCTATAATCCTGTTATGGCTTTCCGACAATTGGGATATGCCATGAATGATCGACCCAAAGAGATAGAAGTTGATGAAACTGTATGATTTGGGAAGGGAGAGAATCCCGAGTTGTTGCGAAAAATGGGGAATGCTTGGAAAAAGATTCACAAAAGATATAGGACTCAATTGGGAAGAATATTGTTACTTCAAGAACTCCATATATTAAGTGGGTCAAAAAAGATTTGAGACTATTTTGTTTCCTTTTCGTAGGGAGATTTTGTTATCTGAACATCCACCTTTTATTTTTTCTGAATTAGTGCCTACTGAAAAATATAATCAAGTCTAAGTTGAAAACATAGAACTTCGCCGGAAAGACCATGAGTAAAGAATGAAGCTTTATGAAGCCAGGGCGGATAAGTTAGACTTGGTGCACAAACTCAAGTTGGCCAGTGAAGAGACTCCTGGAGTTAGGAAAGCTAAGAAGATACCTGAAGTGTGAAATGCTTCTATTTCTACAGATGATTACAAAATGGAACTTGAAGATGCAGAAAAAAGACGCCTAGAATGTATGAAGCTTCAGGTGTCAAGCAACAAATACAAAGGACGAGTTAGAGAGCTAGAAAAGAAGCTCAAGAGCACTATATTGGACGCAGATACCAAGGAAGCTCAAATGACCCGAGTGATGGAGGGAAATGTAAGTATAAGAGCTCAAATAGAGGAGATGGAGAATGCTCCCATACCCATCCCAGTGTCAGAGTGAAAAGAATGTGAAAGGTTTCTTGAACAATGTCAGTATTTGGAAACTCATTTGTACAAGAAGGATGTGGTGATTGAAACCCTTATCAGAGAACATGTTCACGAAAGGACAAGGCATCTATTTAAAGAAGCCAAAGATTGGAGTGAAAAATACTTTAGACAGGGAGGACCATTGTATTACACAAAGATGAGGGACCCACCTCTTTGATTTGTTGCTTTCTTTTTCTGTTGTATGATCACCACCAGTTTTGTTGGATGGGATCTCTATCTTTTATGATGTACTTTGACTTTCTTTTGTATGAAATCATTTGATCTTGAGGATTATTGTTATGAATGAAAAGCTGTTTTTTGTCACTATATCCCTTCTTATTATTACCGATCTCTTGTTATCGGGTTTGTTTGTCACTCTTAATGGTTGATAAAGCTCTTGAAATCCTGGAGATGACAAACATAGCATGCATATCATTCATTTCACGCATTACAAGTTTTCTAGGCCGGTATTCTTATCTCTTGATTCTACTTTTCTTATCAAAATTCAAGACGACTACTCACAGATACTCAACTAGAAGCAACCTACCTCGTCAAATGGAATAAGTATAGGAAGAGCTAGTTGAGATAAGGGCCCAAATGGCCAATCAAATGACTCAGTTCATGGAGGTGATGACCAACGTGAATAGAAGGTAGGATGAGCTGAGGGACCTTGTTGAAAACCCTCGGAGGAATCCAAATAAAGATGGAAATCAGGAGCTGTATGCAAATATCTCTGTTGGACTTGGGAATAATAATGAACAGTTTGTCCAACCTACTTATAATACATTTCATAACAATTAGGGTTATTTTCCACCACCCCCTAGATCTCACCTTCTTATGGGAGATAGGGGAGGAAATAAAAACAAAAGGAACTATCAGCTTCCTGAGTTTGCCTATGACAATGAAGACCAGTTTTCTATGCAAAATTTTGACCTGGGTTTTCCTGTTGAGGATCAGAAGTATCGTATTCTCGAGGAGCATTTAAAGGCTGTCGAAAGTCAGGGTGTTCTGGGAATGGACGTGAATGATTTAGGACAGGAGCCTGGAGTAAGGGTTCCCCAAAAGTTTAAAACACTTGTTTTTGAAAAGTATAAAGGGCTCACTTATCCACAGATTCATGCGAAAGCTTATTATCACAAAATGTTTGTGCAAATAGAAGATGAAGGGTTATTGATTGATTACTTCCAAGATAGCCTGTCTGGGGCATCTTTTGAATGGTATATGAATTTGGAAAGGTTACGTATCTGAAGCTGGAGAGACTTGGCAGAGGCCTTTGTCAAACATTATCAATACAACATTGACATGGCGCCTAACCATACTTAATTGCAAACCTTGTCTCAAGTCCCAAATGAATCCTTCAAGGAATACGCCCAAAAGTGGCGTGAACTGGCTGCTAGAGTTCAACCTCTATTGATGGATAGAGAACTTATTGATATGTTTATGAGCACTTTACAAGGGTCGTACTATAATTTAATGATAGGAAGCACTTATGTGGGTTTCTCTGAGTTGGTTATGGCAGGTGAAAGAATAGAGGTTGGTTTGAATATGGGAAGAATACATATTGGAAATTCCAGTGGCTCCTCAGGAGGGGGAATAAAAAACAATTTGCTGCATATCCCAAGAGAAGGAGAGTGAAACTAACATTGTTCATTCTTATAGGGGAAGAGGAAGGAACCGTCAGCATCATCAAGTTAATGTTGTATCTATTCTGGTGAATGCTCCTTAAAAGCAGTGTCCGTAACAACAAAGGCAGCAAAATGATCCTCGATAGAACAATAATAATTAACAAAGGAAGCCTGGAAGATTTGATCCTTTGCTCATAAGTTAGTTTGAAGTGCTTTGACATTTGCTTAAGTTAAAGTTTGCCACTTTGAAGAATATGCCAGCTAATCCAAAGAGGCTCCCATCCAACTATGATGCTAATGCTATATGCGAGTTCCATTCTAGTGGTATGGGCCATGTTGTAGAAAACTTCTAGGCATAGAAATGCAAGATATAGGATTTTTTGGATGCAAAAGATTTTTAGTTCACACCCAACAATGGTCCTAATGTTATACAACATCGTATGCCTCCTCATAGAGGCCCAGTTGTTAATTCCATTATTGATGAGGGTGAAGGTTTGAACTTGGTTATGGATGTGGTTTGTTGACTACCCCTTTTCCGTTTGTTAAACGATATTTGATTGATAATGGTATTTTCCCAGGTTGTGTTCCTGATTGTTGCAAGTGTAAGGAGCAGCCAGAGGGTTGAGTTGACTTGAAAGCTCGTATTTAAGATTTGATTTATGATGGGTCCTTACAATTTGACAGAATTATGAGATACAAAAAGGTTACCAAGGAAGACATTGCAGTAATTTCTATCATGTATACTAAAGGAGCATTTCTTCTCCCGCCAAAACAGTTCCTCTATTGATTACTTTGCCTAGTCTGATACCTTATTCCAGTGATAAAGTTGTTCCTTAAAATTATGATGTTGTTGTCTATTACCATGGAGTAAGAAAGGTGGAAAGTACTTCTGAAGAAGATCTTATTAAGGACGACAATACGAATGTTGATAATTTCTTCAGTATTGGTCGAATGACAAGAAGTGGAAGAGTGTTTGGTCCTCATAATGTACAAGATGTTGTCGATGCCTCAACAAGAACCAAGGAAAAACAAGTGATGATTGTTAACCAGGGATCTGTGTAGGCTAATGTTCCTAAGCCAATTGTTGTGCCTGGGACTGCTACATCTCCAGACGAAGTTTAGGAGTTAATAAGGATAATCAGAATAAGTGATTACAACATCATAGATCAGTTGCATCAGAAGCCTTCTAAGATATTTATCTTATCTCTGTTGATATATTCTAAGGCTCACAGGAATGCCTTAATGAAGTTTTTGAATAATTCTTTTGTGGCGCGATAAATGACGTTGGCCAGTTTGAAATAGTGTGTGCCAATATATCTGCCGAAAATGGTCTGGGCTTTACTGACTCTAATCTCCCTCCTGAGGGGTGCAACCATAACAAAGCATTGCACATATCTATGGAATGCAAGGGTACACTTTATCACATGTGTTGGTGGACACCAGATCTTCCTTAAATGTTTTACCGAAGTCTGCAGTAATGAGGATTGATTACTCCAGTTTGGAATTGCATCCTAGTGATTTGGTGGTGAAAGATTTTGACGGATCTAGGAAATCAGTATTTGGTGAAATGGACTTACCTATCAAGGTTGACCATCATATTTTTACTACTACATTTTATGTAATGGACATTCAGCCAGCATACTGTTGCTTGTTGGGACATCTGTGGATTCACAAGGCAAGGGCAATCACGTCTACCCTTCATCTGAAGCTAAAGTATCCTTTGGATGGGAAAAAATCACCATTGTTTGGGGAAAAAGAATACCTTGTTATTCATATGACCTCATTCTGTTACATAGAAGTTGAAGGAGATGCACATGAAACTCCTTTCCAGACGTTCGAAACAGTACATATGATCAATATCCCTCCATCTGAGCTGAGGAAGAAACCTGAGACTTCTATGTATGCTTTTAAGGATACTCAAGAAGTGGTCGAGGATGGTCACCCTAAAGGATGGGGTCAGGTTGTGGATGTTATTCCCAAATTCAACAAGTTCAACTTGTGTCTCAATCCCGGAAAGCAAGGCGCAGCTCCCAGAGCTTCAAGTTTGTCTACTCCAGTGAAGCTCTCCAATTCTGGTAGTGTCCAAGACGATTGCACCAATGCAATAAGTGATGATGGAGTCAATGTCTATAAAATTATTGATTGGATCCTACCTAGTGTTCCAGGTCAAGATCTGAACAACTGGACTTATGTAGACGCCATCTAAGTTACAACTACTTGGGAGTAATTTTCTTGTTTTCTTTTATCATGTCATAATTCCTACGCTCTTTCCAAGGCGTAGTGAATCTTTGTGTAGGGCCACCATGTTTTCTTTTTCAAAATTTTATCATTAAATAAAGGACGTTTTTGCAAACAAATATTGTGTTCCATTTCTTTCTGTTTTTTCCCCTCTAAATGACAATGTTTTATTTTTCACACACTATCACTAAAGCATAAAAATATCACTCATGCAGATGCACATCCACCACGGATTCCACTATTAACGATTCTGTTATCGATCACTATGACTTTGAAAATCCAATCTACCAAGCCGAAGAAGAAGGTAAGGAATATTGTGAACTCCCTTAAGAGTTTGCAAGATTGTTAAAGCAAGAGGAAAAGGTTATCCAACCGCACTAGGAATCTCTGGAGGTGATTGATTTGGGCACAAAAGGTGCGAAGAAAGAGGTCAAGATAGGGGATGATTTAAAGAAAAGTGTGAAGGCAAGACTTATTAAAATGCTTCGTGAGTATGTTGATATCTTCGCCTGGTCCTATGAGGACATGTCTGGTCTAGACACAAATATTGTTGTGCATAAGTTACCGCTTCGAGAAGACTATCCTCCGATCAAGAAAAAACTTCAAAGAACTCATTCCGAGATGTCTAAAAATATTAAAGAGGAGGTTCAAAAGGAGTTCGATGTCGGTTTCTTGAAAGTTATTTCTTATCCACCATGGATTGCAAATATTGTGCTGGTACCAAAGAAGGATGGCAAAGTCATAATGTGTGTTGATTATAGGGACTTGAATAGAGAAAGTCCTAAAGATGATTTCCCGCTTCCCCATATTGATATTTTGGTGGACAATACTGCTCAATCAAAAGTGTTTTCCTTCATGGATGGCTTTTCTTGTTACAATCATATAAAAATGGCTGTAGAAGACATGAAGAAGACAACTTTCATTACACCATGGAGAACATTCTGCTATAAGGTGATGCCCTTTGTTCTGAAGAATGCAGGGGCAACATATCAACGTGCTATGGTCACTCTCTTTCATGACATGCTGCATAAAGAGATTGAGGTATATGGTAACGATATGATTGCCAAATCTCAGACAGAGGAAGAACATCTGGTTAATTTGCGGAAATTTTTTGAAAGACTGGGGAAATTTAGACTGGGATGAATCTGAACAAGTGCACCTTTAGGGTGAGGTCTGAAAAGTTGTTGGGCTTTATTATAAGCGAGAAAGGTATCGAGGTTGATCCTGCTAAGGTAAAATCAATATAATAAATGCCTTAACCAAAAAATGAAAAAGAAGTCCATGGTTTTATGGGGAAGTTAAACTAGATTTCTAGACTTATCTCACATACACGTGTGAACCATTGTTTAAACTGCTAAAGAAAAATCAAGCGGCTAGGTGGAATAACAATTTTCAAAGAGCATCAAAAGAGTAACAAAATACTTGTAGGAACCTCTGATTCTTATGCCTCCAGTGGAGGGGAAGGCAATTAATCATGTATCTAACAATCATATAAAGTTCTATGGGTTGTGTGCTTGGTAAACATGACAAGACTGGAAATAAATAAAAGGAAATCTATTATTTAAGCAACAAGTTTACATAGTGCGAGTCAAGGTACTCTTTGCTTGAAAATATGTGTTGTACACTTTCCTGGTCTTCCAAACGCTTGAGAAAATATATGTTGATGTATACTACCTACTTGATATCCAAGATGGATCCCATCAAGTATATTTTTGAGAAGCCAGCTCTCATATGCAGGGTATCCTGTTGGCAGATGATATTGACTGAATACGATATCCAGTATACTACTCAGAAAGCCATTAAGGGTAGTGTATTGGTAGATTATCTTGCTCAGCAATCTGTGGATGATTATCAGCTAATGAAGTTTGAATTCCCAGATGAAGACATCATGTATATCAGAGATTGCAATTTTCCTGGTGTAGCGGTAGAAATATTGAGACTAAGCCATTGGATTGACTTAAATCGCACAGATCAAAATAAAAAAAATGTCACCGCGCTTTATTGTTTCCAAAGGAAATGGGAAAATAGAAAATAAACCCAAAAAGAATGGGGGAGAATCTACGTAAAGAGGTTGGTTATGCAAATGGAAGGTATTAGCACCCTAAATATCTATGGTACTCTGTAGGAACCTCTTTGAAATTTTTTGTATTTTGGCTATAAATGGTGAATACAAAAAGGGATGGTGGAGATGAGAAAAGAAGTATTTTTTACAATTTTTTCACCCTCTGCGGTTATGATCCTTTAGTTCCTATGTATCACCTTCCATGCAATAGGAGATCAGGGTACTCGTAGTTCACCTTAAAAATTTTAAAACACAAGTGTGTTGGTTAATTTTAAGAGACGACACATCATCATCATATCCGAGTGGAAGAACATACTTACTACCCACGATTATGAGAAAGGAGAATTTGCATCATCTCAAAGTGGAGGATATAGCTTGGATTTTAAAATTAACAAAGCCTCACTCAACACTCAAGTGGAAAATATCTCACTTTACTACATATCGTAGAAGTATAGTAGCTCGCATCACTACAAGAATCGATAAGAGTCTAATCTTTTGAGAAAAGTTCTAAAGTAAAAAAGTTAAGGTGGCAAAATGGTTTGAATGAGTTTATTTGACTTTTAGTCTTCTTACAAAAAATGTTAAAGTATGATTAATATTAATTAAAATATGATTAAGAAAATATTTTGAAAAATGCATGGACCTAAGTCCAAGTTTATTATGAAAGTGGCTCAAGTTACTAAAAAAGAAGAGTTTTGAAAAGGAGGGAGAAGATGTTTAAAATTTAAGAAGATGGGAGGAGATGAAGGGAATATCCTAAAGCATAAGGTAAAATCTAAGGAAAAGAATCATCTAAACAACAAGAATCCAATACTTGACATAAGAAGTCAATGTAGAATTCCCATCCTTTAGAATGAAACCATGCAAGAAAAAAATACTAAACCTCTGAGAAATACCAAACTTCAAATGCATTAAGTCTTCACAGAAAATGGGAAGAGTGACAGTTGTATACAATGAAATTCTCAATCACAGACAAAGCATATAATCAGAATAACCTGCACAAAAGAAAATCAACCTAATATCATGGAGCGAACCCCAAGAACTCCAGACAAAATAACCACAAAGTCACAAGGTCCCAAGGTAATCAAGGCTTCTAATCCTAAGTCCAAGAGGTCCCCAACTCCATAATGCCAAGGATAGTAACCAAATAGTCCAAGTAATCTTAAAACTTTTTAACGTTCAAGTTTGTTATTAAGTGTCTTCAAAAAGAAAAGAAAGATCAAGTGAGCAAAATAATAATAAAAAAATACATAAAGATAAATGCTCAAATGAGCAAAGATAAAATGACATAAAGATAAATGATCAAGTGAGAAAAGATGAAAATAGCATGAAATATAAATTCTATAGTAAGTGGTGCATAAAACTAAAGGCATAACATAAAGGGCATAAAGTAAAAGAACAAAGTAAAGTCAACTGTTAGTGAATTAGAAGTTAGAGGTTAGTTGAATGACCATCTGGAAACTTGCATTTGAAAACTCATTATAAGATTGATAAAAGCAATGCTTCTCAAAAACAAGTTTCATTTGTTTTTTGTCAAGTATATCATTCATTTCAAATACTCAAGGCAAGCATATATGATCAACGATGTTTAAATGATTCACTTAGACCAAAGTTCATGAAAGTTCATTAGAGAATTGATAAGATCAAAGCCTCCTAATAATGAACCTCAAGGTTATTGGATCAAAGGTTTCAAATTAAACATACTTGGGCTTGCAAACATAGGTTTGGGTCAAGAATGATCATTTGTCGAATAAGGACAAATTTAGCGCTATGTTAAGCAATCATAAGTGGACTTATATTGAAGTCACACCTATTTTGAGGCCGGTAAATAGAAATATATGTACCACATGTTAGAGGTATAATATGTAGATTATTCTCCAACAACATGTAGAACAAGTAAGAAAGGGATAAGTTGAAGAGGGAGGGGATGTAACAGATGGAATTAGGGTTTCAAATATCATCAACATCATTCATCCATTTTGGTGGATTTGGTTTTTCAACCTATCAACACCCAACATCCAATGAGGTTAAGGGATTTGTCCCAAAATTACACCCAAATCAGGACCAACCAAAAATAATAAAACATTATTCAATAAAAAAATATTTAAATGATTATTAAAAGGGAAATAATTGGTAAAATACACAAAGTGTACTAAAACTCCAAATAAAAATCCCAAAAAAAAAATTCAGAGGTCAAACATGAGTCAATAAGTGTTGACAAAAATTTTCAGATTTTTTTAAGTCAGAAACTATTTTTAAAATTTATAGAAATAGGCAAAATAAACCAAAAATTGTAAAAAAAAATAACTGAACATCATCAAAAAAATAAACCAAAAGTTAAATTTGAACCCTTGATCACACAATTGGCTTATACTTATCAGGTTAGCTGTTAATCCTTTAACAAGTAACACATCATCAAGCTTAGAGACTCCTGAACATTCCAGCTTTCCAACTCCTTTGATTTCACCTTTGGCTCCATCACCAAAAGTCACATAACTGGTGGAATGAGATTTGATATCTATCAATAGATTCTTGACACTTGTCATGTGTCTAGAACAGCCACTGTCAAAGTACCAGTCGTCTTTGGTTGATACTCTGAGAGTGGAATGAGCTATGAAACTAGCAACATTTGACTTGGGAACCCATTGTTTCTTTTTTTTTTCTATTTTAGGAAATCTGACCAGTTTTGGGAAAAGGAGTAGTTTTAGGATACCCATACAACTTGAAAAATAAAGGCCTTATATGACCAAGCCTTCCACAATGATGACATCTCCAGGGCTGGGAATTCTCTCTGGTGTGATTAAAAATTTTCTTGCCATATGTTTAGACATTTGATTCAACATCCTTGGTTTAGACTTGGCATGAGTGGAATCTAATGAAGGTTCTTCTGAATCAGGTTTCTTTTTCTCATTAAACCCTAGACCACTATTGTCTCCTATCACTCTCCCCACTTGAATAATTTCATCTAATGTGCCAGATCCATTATTCAGCATCTTGAGAGATTTAACCACTCTATCAAGATTTGAATTCAGAGAAGTCACTTCACTTTCCAGTTTAGAAATAGTTTTCAAATTCTCTTTCCTTTCTGCCTTATGTTGGGTTATGAGTGTTTTATGTTTCTCCCCTTCTAGGCACACTTTTGAACTTCTGAGACATAATTATTTGTATGAAGCAACTAACGCATCAAAGGTTAGTTCCCCATCACTAGACTCTTCATTGGATACATATTTGTCTATCAATGCTTTAACATACTTGGCAGATTCTTCAAGATCACTCTCTGAGTCCTCTTCAGACAAAGTAACAGATAGATTCTTCTTCTATTTCTTAAGATATGTAGGACATTCAGCTCTAATGTGACCAAAGCCTTCACATTCATGACATTGTATTCCCTTCCCTTGAGTGGATTTTTCTTCAGCCCTTTTTCTTCCAAACTCATTTGAATTTAGGATGTCAGATGAGATGTTCTTGACATTTGATCTTTGGTTCATATCCATTCTATTTATCACTTTGTTAAATTATCTTCCAAGCATAGCTAAGGCATTTGATATTCCTCCATTTGTATCCATATCAGATTCCTCCTCTTCATCTTCAGTATTTGATACAAAGGCTATGCTTTTGTTCTTCTTTTCATATCCTTCATTGATGCTTAATTCAAATTCCATAAGGGATCCAACAAGTTCATCCACTTTCACTTTGTCAATGTCTTGAGCTTCTTCTATAGCAATCACTTTCTTATCAAATCTCTTGGGAAGAGACCTGAGCATCTTTCTCACCAATTTGTCTTCACGTATTTTCTCTCCTAAAGCACTGGATGCATTAGCAATTTCAAGAATGTGTATATGGAAGTCATTAATACTTTCATCATCCTTCATTCTCAAATTCTCAAATTTTATGGTGAGAAACTGAAGTCTTGACATCTTAACTTTGGATATGCCTTCATGGGTAGATTGAAAAATTCCCCATGCATCTTTAGCTACTTCACACGTGTTCACTAATCTAAAAATGTTCTTGTCAATTCCATTGAATATAGAATCCAAGGCTTTAGAATTTCCAAGAGCAATTTCATCTTCTTCTTTAGACCAATCTTCTTATGGTTTTCACTCAGAAGTAGGTTCTCCATTTTCTCCCAATTTGACAGGGTGTTTCCATCCTTTCAAAACATCTTTCCAAGCTCAGCTGTCCAGAGACTTTAAGAAGGCCACCATACGTGATTTCCAATAGTCATAATTACTTCCATCCATAATGGGTGGTCTGTTCACAAATCCTCCTTCCTTGTCCATAGTACCAGAAAGTATCTTCCCTGAATCTCACCCAAATATAGAGCAGGATGCCTGCTCTGATACCAATTGAAATTCTGGTATCAGATATGAGATGTCGAAGGAGATGTCACGACACAAATATATGAGGACAATGTAAAATGCAACAAAAGTAAAAACAGTAAAAACACAAGGGATTGTTAACCTAGTTCAGTGTACAATAACACCTACTATGGGGGCTACTAAGCCAGGGACAAGTCCACTAAATAGTATCAATTCATAGACCCTCGGTAAACAACCAGTTTACGATCTAATCACTTAATCACTACCCGTGCTATACTTATACCTAAGGCACACCTAGGTATGAGGGCCTCCTCAAATCCCTTCAATCACTTACAGTGAAGAACAACTGAAAAAACAAGTTTTAAAGACTTCAATGATTCAATGCTTAAAAGCTTATGAATGATCCAAAATTAAAAACTCAAATAACAAATCAAGTATTAAATAAATACTAGAGTGTATGACAATTCAAAGACTTAGAGTTCTAAAACAGAAAGAAAGTATTCTTCTTTAAAAGTTGTAGTTTAATGAATAAGGAAGCAAGTCCTTATAAAGGCGTAGCAGTGGGCTTGGGCTGAAAAACAAATATTCCAATCTTTGAATATTTGCATGAAAATAGGATAAGATATAATCCATAAGGATAATTCAAATAGAAAAATATTCCCCCTTATTTTTCGCAAGCTATGAGTCACAAATCCTGAATTATGGCGCGCATGAAAACAGGAAACGGAAAACTTAAACAGATATGAGTTGCGTTCAGTTCAGGAGGCAGATGTCAAGACATCTGCTTTGACATCATTCAAAACAGTTTGCTTCAAATGTCAAGACATTTAGAAAAACATTATTAAAACATTGTTTTACCAAAATTGCTGCCAACAAACACTTACAAAGATGACATAAAGAAAACCTCTTGAATTGAAGTGTGGAATTGAGATCACTCAAAAATCATAAAAATTGAAAGAGTTATGGTCTTTGGAAGATGATGAGAAAATTTGGGTAATATCACAAAAGAAATATAATATTTTCAATTCTTCAACCACTTTACAAGCATATTCAAGTCTTGCACATAAAAATAAAGTTGTAGTAGACATCCCAAAGATTAGGATCATTTGGAAGTCAGCCCCTAAAATTCAAAGGCCTTTCAAGGAGACATGTAAACTTTCTCAATCCAAAATTAGCCTTATATCTCTGAAGAGAGCTTGTTAAGGATCCTTTAAAGAGAACCATGGATTTGGAATCAATCAAAAATCTCAAACAATGAGCAAGATGTGGTCCCTAGAAATCAACAAACCCTAGCCAAGAGAGTGTCAAAATGACTTGAAACCCCTTTCAACTTTTGATGATTTTTCTTGCACAATTGGATATTGTCATGTGAAGAGAGGTTATTGTAGATGATGATAAGAATAAATAGCAAAAAGAACCAACTCTAAATATTTAAAATTGAGAGATTTATGCACTTGTGATCACTGAATCAAGCATTTTCTCAATTAGGTCAAACTTGTTGAGCCAGCCTTGAATCTCTTTGAACTTTCTTTCCAAAATAAATCATGATGAATCATAAGAGGCATTGAAATGATGTTGTCTTGAAGCAAACTCAAATATGGAGCTTAAGTCTCAATGAAGACATGAATCTATGAATCTTCTTGATTAATGCCACCACCAACTTTGAGGAGGTCTTGACCTAAATAAAGTTAGAGAGCTCCTTGAACCAAAAATATTTGATGCCATAAACATGACCTTGAATATTGATATTTTTCAATCCATTAGATAACCATTTGATTGAGAATCACCCCTTAAACCCTAGATTATATGGTGAGATGAATGCAATTGTGATCACCTACAATATAAACATTCAAAGGAACATATATACACATATTAATGCTAGTTAAAAGAACACATGTATAAGATACACATTCAAGATTCTTGGTGATCCCTCAAGAGAAAACTTAAATATAGAACCAACCCTAATGTGTGATCTTGATATACTGATAAAAGTGAGATGATAAGAAATTTTAGGGGGGGAAATTGGGGTATAACAGTTTCTCTTATTTAAGTGTCTTCTATCCGGAGATACGAAGGTTAAAATCTCCGTCTCGTCGCGATTGAGGATACTTAAATACAAAATAAACCCTATTTTTGGCCCTAAGATGCCATGTAATGCTTATGATCATGAATGCAAACCACCAACTCCAAATGTGACACAAAACATTACTTGGTAAGCAGAAGATAAAACAATAGATCAAAAAGAGAGTCCAACCAGGAAAATAAATCGCTGGGGAACGAAAGACTCAACTCTATTGGGGTGAAGCTCAAAGAGGAGATAAAGCATCACTAACTCAATAAATGAGGAAAAAGTAACAGAAGAAATTGATCGTTAGATAACTGTGAACTACCCACCCCTAGAGGGGATAGCAAACGGAGAGTAATGTCGACTCACATGGGATCGAAAATTAACGACCCCAAGGATACAAATAGAAGCGGTGAGATAATACTGTTAAATACAAATATTGGGGTAGGTAACAAATGATTGGCATCAGTACTTATGACTAGAGACAAATGGTTGACATTAGCACTTATGGTTGGGAACAAAGCAACTCTATTAGAGTAAAGTGATTCTCAACAACGACCTAACTCCCATAATGACGAGACTACCATTCATCTGAGTACACACCTCAACAACGAACTATATCCCATAATGAAGAGACTATCATCCATTGGAGTAAAAACCTCAACAGTGAACTATCTCTCGTAAAGAAGAGACTACCATGCATCAAAGTAAAACATCTCAACAACGAAATATCTCCCATAAACAGGAGACTCCATCCATCGTAGTAAGAACCTAAATAACAAAATATCTCATATAATGAAGAGACTGTCATCAATCAGAGTAAAACATCTCAACAACTAACTATCTCCCATAATGAAGAGACTACCATCCATTGGAGTACAAACCTCAACAGCGACCTATCTCCCATAATGAAGAGACTACCATCCATTAAAATATATCAACAACGAACGATCTCCCATAATAAAGAGACTACAATACATCAGAGTAACAAATCTCAACAATGAACTATCTCCCATAATGACAAGACTACCATCCATTAAAACATATCAACAAAGAACTATCTCCCATAATGAAGAGATTACCATACATCAGAATAAAACATCTAAACAATGAACTATCTCCCATAATGACAAGACTACCATCTATCAGAGTAAAAATATCTCAACAATGAACTATCTCCCATAATGAAGAGATTACCATCCATCAGAGTAAAACATCTCTATAACAAACTATCTCCCATAATAAAGAGGCTACCATCCATTAGAGTAAAACATCTCAACAACGAACTATCTCCCATAATGAAGAGACTACCATCCATCAGAGTAGAACATATCAACAACGAACTATCTCCCATAATGAAGAGACTACCATCCATCGGAGTAAAACATATCAACAACAAATTATCTCCCATAATGAAGAGACTACCATCCATCAGAGTAAAACATCTCAACAACGAACTATCTCTCATAATGACAAGATTACCATCCATCAGAGTAAAACATCTCTACAACAAACTATCTCCCATAATGAAGAGGCTACCATCCATTAGAGTAAAACATCTTAACAACGAACTATCTCCCATAATGAAGAGACTACCATCCATCGTAGTAGAACATCTCAACAACGAACTATCTCCCATAATGAAGAGACTACCATCCATCAGAGTAAAACATATCAACAACAAATTATCTCCCATAATGAAGAGACTACCATCCATCAGAGTAAAACATCTCAACAACGAACTATCTCCCATAATAAAGAGACTATTATCCATCGGAGTAAAACATCTCAACAACAAACTATCTCCCATAGTGAAGAGATTACCATCCATAGGAGTAAAACATCTCAACAACGAACTATCTCCCATAATGAAGAGACTACCATCCATAAAAGTAAAATATCTCAACAATAAACTTCTTAGAACAATGTTTGAATCTACTACCCTATATTTAAGTTTTGATGATAACAAAGTGAAAAGATATAGTATTCATAAGTTTCATGTTTGAACTATCTGCTGCCTAAAATTATTATGTTCTGACTTGCAGATACTCTGATTGACATAAGCAAGATCACGTTTATTCAGCATCAGAATTTGATTTCATACACCAGCATCAGAAGTTACTACATCAGAACGTCAAGATCAGATGATCAACTCACGTACATGCTGAAGCCTGATGAACAAGACTGCGCTCAAACACTCTGATACAGAAACACAACAGTTCATCAGCAGCGAAGCAGAATCAGAATGAGCCAAGCCAGAACGTGCATTGAAGAAGCAACGGTACTGTGCATTGAACGCTAATAAATTCCAACGGCCTCATTCCAGACAAGATCTGCTCAAAAAGGAAAGCTTGTTATTAGCATTGAATCAAGAATATTGCATTCAACGTTCATCTTCTCAAGTGCTATATAAACAAGGCTTTGAAGATTATAATGGCTAATGCTCTCAAAATCTCTACACGCACAAAGCTGAACCATAATCTTCGCTCTACCAGTTTTGCTAAACAACAAACTCTGATATTCCATTTCTGTTTAGCAATCTAGTTTCTAAGCTTCAATTTGTGTATACATCACAGTTGTGATAAAGTTTTGTAGAAAACATCCAAACACATTGTAATATCTCTTTGTAAGAAAGTGTTACCTTGACAAACCGGGTTGTGGTTTGAATCAAGAAGGCTTTAGCAGTTGTTAAAGCAGTCTGTAATATTCAGTTGAATATAGTGAATTAAGACCTCGTTGGAGAGAGGCGAAATCACCTTGACGGGTGGACTGGAGTAGTTTGAGATCAAACGAACCAGGATAAAAATATCTTGTCAATTGTTTTAGATTTCAGTTTTACAATTCAACCCCCCCTTCTTGTGTTTTTCACCCCTTCAATTGGCATCAGAGCGCCTGGTTCTGAGCTAAAACACTTAACCGTATCAGTACAAGATCCAGCGTCAGAAAAACACAATGGCAGGAAACAATTCTCACTTCAGCAATGACAATAACGAGGACAGAGACAGATTCAGTGGCAAACCTCCAGTCTTTGATGGAGAAAACTTTGATTACTGGAAAGACAGAATTGAAAGCTTCTTTCTAGCACATGATGCTGATCTGTGGGATATGGTGACAGATGGATACACGCACCCTGTGAATGCTAGTGGTCAGAAGATTGATAGAAAATCAATGACTGATCAACAAAAGCGTGACTTCAAGAATCACCATAAGGCCAGAACCATCCTCCTCAGTGCCATCTCCTATACTGAGTATGAAAAGATCTCCAACAGAGACACAGCAAAGAATATCTTTGATTCTCTCAGAATGACGCATGAGGGCAACGTTCAAGTCAAAGAAACAAAAGCTCTGGCGCTCATTCAGAAGTATGAGGCGTTCAAAATGGAAGAATCTGAATCCATTGAAACTATGTTCTCTAGATTCCAGATTCTGGTAGCTGGTCTCAAAGTTCTGGACAAAGGATACTCTACTGCTGACCATGTCAAGAAAATAATCAGAAGTTTACCCAAGCAGTGGAGGCCTATGGTTACTGCTCTGAAGCTAGCTAAAGATCTCAACAAAATCACTCTGGAGGAACTTATAAGCTCCCTCAGAAGTCATGAGATAGAGCTAGAAGCTGATGAGCCTCAGAATCAAGGTAAGCCTTTAGCATTAAAATCTAACAGAAAATCTGAGTCTAAAGTTTTACAGGCAGTTGAAGAAACATCTGATGGATCCTCATCAGAAGAAGGCGAACTTTCCCTTCTCTCCAGAAGAGTAAATCAACTGTGGAAGCAAAGACAAAGGAAGTTCAGGAATCCCAGAAGATCTGATCAGAACGAGTCTTCCTCCAGATACAGAAGGACAGATTCTTCCTCTGGATACAGAAGATCTGAAGGCTCCTCCAGTAGCAAGAAGCCAAACACCAAAGACATCATCTGCTACGAGTGCAATGAGCAAGGACACTACAAGAGTGACTGCCCAAAGCTTCAGAGGGAAAAGCCCAAAAGGAAGTTTGGAAGAGAGAAGAAGAAAAGTCTCATGGCTACATGGGATGACTCTGACTCGTCTGAAGCTGACTCGGAATCAGATGATGAAAGGGCAAACATAGCTCTCATGGCAAACATTTCAGAAGATAGTGAAGCTTCTGAATCAGACTCAGAATCAGACACAGAAGAGGTATTTCCTAACTTCGCTGTTAACTTTACAAAGGCTGAACTTGCTGAAAGCCTTAATGAAATTCTGGAACGTTATCAGCAGATTAGAGCTAAATTCAGAGACCTGAAAAGGAATCTTGAATCTGACTCTAATAAGTCCGAGAGTCTCAAATTGGAAAATTCTGAGCTGAGAGATAAAATTTCAAAATTAGAAAACACTTTACAAAACTCTCAGAAGGAACCAATTTCTGAAACTCCTAGCAACGCTGATGAGATCATCAAGGAGTATGATCATAGTTTCCAGAAGTTCCTTGCTAAAAGCATAGATAGAAGCAGAATGGCTTCAATGATCTATGGAGTTAGCAGAAACGGCAGGAAAGGAATAGGATACCAAGGTAAGGTTCCTACACCAAAGAATGTCATGGACTTAACCATTAAACACACTCCTTTGAATTCACACTTTGTGTATGGTCACACACATGATATCAAATACACTAGCAGTAAGCAATCTGTGAAACCAAAATTCAACCAGAGTTTTGGTAAAACTAACAAATCAGGACCCAAGAAAATCTGGGTACCTAAGGATAAAATAATACATGTTGCAGATATCTTTAGCAGCAAGTCAGAAACACCAGTCATGGTACCTGGACTCTGGCTGCTCACGACACATGACGGGAAGAAGGCATATGTTCCAAAGCCTGGAACTTAAGCCTGGAGGCCACGTTGGCTTTGGAGGCAATCAGAGGGGAAAGATAATTGGCTCTGGAACTGTAGGTAATGGAAATCTTCCCTCCATTAATAATGTTCTGCTAGTAGATGGATTGATGCATAATCTGTTATCCATAAGTCAATTAAGTGATAACGGTTATGATATAATCTTTAATCAAAAATCATGTAAAGCTGTTAGTCAGAAAGATGGGACTATCCTGTTTAATGGTAAGAGGAAAAACAACATTTACAAAATCAAACTTTCTGAACTAAAGAGTCAGAATGTAAAATGTCTTCTGTCTGTTAACAACGAGCAGTGGATCTGGCACAGAAGATTGGGGCATGTTAGTATGAGAAGAATATCTCAGATTAACAAACTCAATCTGGTCAGAGGACTTCCTAATTTGAAGTTCAATTCAGATGCTCTGTGTGAAGCATGTCAGAAAGGCAAATTTGCAAAACCCTCTTTTAAATCCAAAAATGTTGTTTCTACCTCTAAGCCATTAGAACTTCTGCACATTGACTTATTTGGACCAGTTAAAACTGCTTCAGTCAGTGGTAAGAAGTATGGGTTAGTAATCGTAGATGACTATAGCAGATGGACATGGGTAAAGTTCTTAAGACACAAGGACGAGTCACACTCTGTGTTTGTTACCTTCTGTAACCAAGTTCAGAATGAAAAAGATCTTAGAATCGTTAAAGTCAGAAGTGATCATGGTGGAGAATTTGAAAATAAAGATTTTGAGTCATTCTTTAATGACAGAGGCATTCTGCATGATTTCTCTTGTCCTAGAACTCCCCAACAAAATGGAGTTGTAGAACGAAAGAACAGAACATTGCAAGAAATGGCCAGAACCATGATCAATGAGACAAACGTTGCTAAGACTTTCTGGGCAGAGGCAATAAACACAGCGTGTTACATTCAGAATAGAATCTCAATAAGACCTATTCTGGAAAAGACTCCATATGAATTGTGGAAGAACAGAAAGCCCAACATTTCATATTTTCATCCATTTGGATGTACTTGCTTTATATTAAATACAAAGAATTATTTGAACAAGTTTGACTCTAAGGCACAGAAGTGTATTATGTTAGGATACTCTAAACGCTCAAGAGGGTACAGAGTATACAATACAGAAACACAGATTGTGGAAGAATCAATCAGTGTTCGTTTTGATGACAAGCTTGACTCTGAAAAGTCAAAGCAGAATGAAATTTTTGCAGGTATAGAAATTGAATTTGCAGGTTCTGAAGACAAGTCATCAGAAGCTCTCAACACAGACATTCCTTCAACGTCTGAAAGGAGCACTGATAGAAATCCTACAACAGCTGCTGATCAACCTCAGAAGAGATTACCCAGAAGCAGCTTGGATCACCCAGAAGAGACTATCCTAGGAAGAAAGGAAGATCCAATCAGAACAAGAGCAAGCTTCAGAAACTCTGAAGAAACTCTTATGGGACTTGTGTCTCTGATTGAACCTTCTTATATTGATGAAGCACTTCTGGATAATGACTGGATTCTGGCAATGCAAGAAGAGCTGAATCAATTCACCAGAAACGACGTATGGGATCTCGTTCCCAAACCAAAAGGATTCAACGTCGTTGGAACAAGATGGGTGTTCAGAAACAAGCTAAATGAACAAGGTGAAGTCATCAGAAACAAGGCACGACTGGTTGCACAAGGTTATAGTCAGCAAGAGGGGATAGACTATACAGAAACCTTTGCCCCAGTCGCCAGGTTAGAATCTATTAGACTTTTAATTTCATTTGCTGTTAATAGAGGCATCACTCTGTATCAGATGGATGTCAAAAGTGCATTCTTAAATGGTTATATAGAAGAAGAAGTTTATGTTCACCAACCCCCAGGTTTTGAAAATACAAAACATCCAGAACATGTTTTCAAACTAAAGAAGTCACTGTATGGTCTGAAACAAGCTCCCAGAGCTTGGTATGAAAGGCTAAGTAACTTTCTGCTTGAAAATGAATTCACCAGAGGGAAAGTGGACACTACTCTATTCTGTAAAACAGTTAAGAGTGACATTTTAGTCTGTCAAATTTATGTTGATGATATCATTTTTGGTTCTACTAATCCTTCTCTTGGAAGAAAATTTGCTAAGTATATGCAGGCAGAATTTGGGATGAGCCTCATGGGGGAACTGAAATTCTTTCTAGGAATTCAGATCAATCAAACTCCAGAAGGAACTTACATTCATCAGAGCAAATACATCAGAGATCTTCTGAAGAAATTTGACCTCTCAGAATGTAAGCCATCAAAGATTCCAATGCATCCCACGTGCATTCTGGAAAGAGAAGAGGTAAGCAAAAGTGTAGAACAGAAAGTCTACAGAGGTATGATTGGTTCTCTCCTCTATCTGACTGCTTCAAGACCTGACATATTATTCAGTGTTTGTATCTGTGCTAGATTCCAATCAGATCCTAGAGAATCTCACTTAACAGCTGTTAAGCGAATTTTCAAGTATCTGAAAGGTACTACTAATCTGGGTTTGTTTTATAGAAAATCTAGTGATTACAGCTTAGTAGGCTACTGTGATGCTGATTTTACTGGAGACAGAGTGGAACGTAAAAGTACTTCTGGAAGCTGCCAGTTTCTGGAAGAAAATCTGATCTCTTGGTCCAGCAAAAGGCAATCAACAATTGCTCTGTCAACAGCAGAAGCTGAGTACATAGCAGCAGCAGGATGTAGCACACAAATGCTCTGGATGAAAAGTCAGCTTGAAGACTTCCAGATTTTTGAGAGTAACATTCCTATACTTTGTGATAATACTTCTGCAATTTGCTTAAGTAAGAATCCTATTTTACATTCTAGGGCTAAGCATATAGAAATAAAACATCATTTCATTAGGGACTATATTCAGAAAGGTATTTTGAACTTAAAATTTATAGATACAGACCATCAATGGGCTGATATCTTTACTAAACCCCTTTCAGAAGATAGGTTTAATTTCATTCTGAAACATCTCAGCATGAAAGTATGCCCAGAATGAAAATGTTTTAATTCCATATATTTATCTTCAGAATGTAATTATATTACTGTGAACTTCTGATCAATCTCCTTTCAGAAAGATAGAACATGCAGATTGTATCAGATGCAAGTCTAAAGATCTGAGAGTCTAATCTCAAAGACAGACGTGCTGATCACTACATCAAACAAGTGTCATCCAATCATCAGCATATCTCTGAAGCAGAACGCGTGCACGCTTCTGAGAAGGCAAAGCGCTGATTGGGTGCATTGAGACACATGTCTGGTAACCGTTTTTAAGTATCTTTCTCAAATCCCCCAAAATCAGCAAGCATTTAATGAAAAGTAATCACGCCTTTTAAATGGCAATCATTATTTTTCTCTCTCTTAAAAACGTTTATCTTTTCAAAATAATTTTGAAAACTCTATTTAAGCACATTAATCTCTCATTCTTATTCTTTACGCTTTCTCATTAACACTCAAGCTTTTTCTGCATATTTCTGAGTTCATCTCCTACAAAACTTTTTTTCTCAATTCATTCTCAAAGCTTTTTTAGTGTGAACAATGGCATCCTCCAGCATTTCTGCAGGCAATCAGAAGAAAGCAACTTCTGAGCAATATCAGGTGCCACTCAGAACTCTCCTCACTCCGGTGAAGAACCTTGAAGTGCTCTCTGAGTTAATCATCGATTTTGAAAGCTTGAAGGAAAATGGTTTTGACCTAACTGAAGAAATTAGGGCTCAAAAGTGGGAGAGGTATTTCGATAGGTTGGTTGGACCAACATTCCCAGCGCTAGTCAAGGAATTTTGGATTCACGCCAAGGTTTCAAAACATCTAGTCATCTCTTCTGTCATGGGGAAGAAGATTGTGATTTCTGAAGATCTCATTGCTAGGCTAATCGGTCAAAGTGGTGGTGGCGTCCGTTGTGTGGACATGGCTGAAAGATGCGCTGATACAGCTGTGGTAGCTAACAGGATTTTCACTCTTGGAATGCCCAGCAGCAAGATTAAGGATCTGAAGGATCACTGCAGAGTATGGGCTAAGATTGTTCTGGGATGCTTCAACCACAGGAAACCAACAAGTTCTCCTGATTATATAAATGTGGATCAGCAGTTTCTGATCTACTTTATTGATCAGAAGATAAAGATCAATCTGGCTCACTTCTTGTTCAACCATCTCAAAACCAGTGTGAAAGAAACAAGGGAAGAAGAAAGGACCAAGAGGGACTGGATACCGTTTGGAAGGCTTATATCAGATATTCTGACAGAGAATAGGCTGATTGAACATATGATAGAAGCTCAGGAGCTGAGCACTATTGAACCAACAATTGGGAAACCTCTGAACGCAAAGAACCTGAAAAAGATGAAGCTGATAGAAAATATTCAGAAGGAACCCAGAGCTACTTTCACTGCTGACATCTCCAGCAGAAGAGTGCCTCTGAGTGATTTTCCGGTATTTTTTGAAATGGAATCCAAACCAGAGATGTTTCTCAGGTACCCAGATGCGTACAAGGCAGAAGATACAGGTTCAAAGCTGAACATCAAAGATATGAGTCAACCCCAACCAGAAGTGACTCTGAAGAAGACAAAGAAGAGTAAAGCGCCATCAGAAGGATCATCTCATCAGACTCCAAAGAAAAGAGGTATTTCATCTGCTGCCCCTATTTCAAAATCTTTTACTATTCCAGCATCTATCCCTCCTCAAACCTCTCACAGAATATCAATCCCAATCCCTACCATTGATGAAACCATACAAGAAGAAGACCCTTCTGAGGCCTTACTACTCAGAAGACCTAGAACTAAACAACCCAAACAACCAACAATTTCAACAACAACAACACTTGACCAAGTGCTGGCTGATATTGAGCGTGAACATGCCTCTGCTAAACCAAACCCTAAACCACAAAATGTTCCTCCTCCACAACCAGAACAACAACATCAACCAGAACCACAACAACAACAACCACTCTCAAAAGAACCTCTGATCCCTGAGCAATCAGAGATTCCACCTCCCTCTCCCCAACCAGAAATAAATCCACCTTCACCACAAACAGAGTTTCACCATTCTGAAACCCCTTCTCCTCATAAATCTGACCCTCACTCACCTCAACCTTCACCGCTGGCAATGCAGTTGCCATGTGGAACCACTATTGTCATGCCCCAGTTACCATCTTCAGAAGAATCAACACCACCAAAAACTCCCAAAACACCACCTACTCCAATCGAAATATCTGACTCTGACACCCCTCCTCCAAAACAAACAGCCTCTCAGAAAACCGCTGAAAACCCCAGCAGGACTTTCATTGACCTAACAAGTCTTGAACGTCTTGCTGATCTGAAACACAAAATTGCCATCCCAAAACCAAAGCAACCAGATGTTGTCTCTGGTATTTTGAATTTTGAAACAGGTGTGCTGCAATGGATTGCTTCTTTGAAGCAAGTCTGTCCTGGGATGATTGACCCAGCTGCTTCTGATCAGCTCTGGTCACAGTTCAGACTATGGGTACGTGCTGAAGCCCTCAAGTTGCAGGATATCAACTATGAGCAGGCACAACAGAACTTCAGCAAGCTGCTGAAGGAAGTTGAAAGTCAGCTACCTCAAGAAGTTGTGCTCCCTCTGGACAGTGAATCTTGGTCTGAGAAACAGCAAGCTGCAAAGGTGCAACCATCAGAAGAAGACAAGACCATTCAGGCTGAAAGTCAAGCAGAAGATGCTGCTGAAAGTTCTGAGAAGCCTCCTCCGTCTGATGCTTCTCAAGCTGCCTTGGACAGGTAGACTCTGGAAGAACTAAGGCTGAATGACTTGCGTCTACAACAGCGGATGGATGACAACGATCAGAAGATGAAAGCAAGAATGGATGTGCAGGACAGCAAGATTGACACTGTTGTCAGCATGGTTCATAAGCAAAATGAAACTTCTGAAAAGATTCAAGCGATGCTGGAGCGCCTGTTCACACGCTTGCCTCCTCAACCTTAAATCTTTTTCATGCATGACCTTTTTCATGTTTTCTTCATTTTCTGATGTACTGTTTTGATTAAGTTTTTGTAATATTTTCTTACTCTGATTCTGAACTATCTTAATACAATTTGTTTTTCTGATCTTAATTGTTTTAGCACATCACCAACACTTTTTGATTGCTGACAAAAAGGGGGAGAACAAGAATGATATTTAAATCAATAACGGGCTAACTAGACAGAAACTCTCAAACATTCTAACTCTATTACTTGAAATGTTTTTCTGTTTTGTTTAAAGTCTACAAGCACAAGGAAGCTCCTGGACACTCTGAAGACTAGAAGCTCTGATCAAAATGTAGATGCTCTGATCAATGTTGCTCTGATCAATATGAAGTTCTGATCGACCTAATACTCTGATCCAAAGCAAAGCTCTGACAGGAAAAGCTCTGAAGCTCCGTTCTCTGATAAGTCAAAGACTCTGATAATCTGATGTTCAAAGAAAGAAAAAGATCTGATCCTGAAGAACACGTATAATCAAAGGGAAGTAATAAATTCAGGGGGAGTATTTCCTTACTCATTATTCTTTTACTTCTTATTCTGATACATATTCTAGATACCTTTTCACGTTATTTTAATTTAAAATATCTAGTTTTTGTCATCATCAAAAAGGGGGAGATTGTTAGAACAATGTTTGAATCTACTACCCTATATTTAAGTTTTGATGATAACAAAGTGAAAAGATATAGTATTCATAAGTTTCATGTTTGAACTATCTGCTGCCTAAAATTATTATGTTCTGACTTGCAGATACTCTGATTGACATAAGCAAGATCACGTTTATTCAGCATCAGAATTTGATTTCATACACCAGCATCAGAAGTTACTACATCAGAACGTCAAGATCAGATGATCAACTCACGTACATGCTGAAGCCTGATGAACAAGACTGCGCTCAAACACTCTGATACAGAAACACAACAGTTCATCAGCAGCGAAGCAGAATCAGAATGAGCCAAGCCAGAACGTGCATTGAAGAAGCAACGGTACTGTGCATTGAACGCTAATAAATTCCAACGGCCTCATTCCAGACAAGATCTGCTCAAAAAGGAAAGCTTGTTATTAGCATTGAATCAAGAATATTGCATTCAACGTTCATCTTCTCAAGTGCTATATAAACAAGGCTTTGAAGATTATAATGGCTAATGCTCTCAAAATCTCTACACGCACAAAGCTGAACCATAATCTTCGCTCTACCAGTTTTGCTAAACAACAAACTCTGATATTCCATTTCTGTTTAGCAATCTAGTTTCTAAGCTTCAATTTGTGTATACATCACAGTTGTGATAAAGTTTTGTAGAAAACATCCAAACACATTGTAATATCTCTTTGTAAGAAAGTGTTACCTTGACAAACCGGGTTGTGGTTTGAATCAAGAAGGCTTTAGCAGTTGTTAAAGCAGTCTGTAATATTCAGTTGAATATAGTGAATTAAGACCTCGTTGGAGAGAGGCGAAATCACCTTGACGGGTGGACTGGAGTAGTTTGAGATCAAACGAACCAGGATAAAAATATCTTGTCAATTGTTTTAGATTTCAGTTTTACAATTCAACCCCCCCTTCTTGTGTTTTTCACCCCTTCAAAACTATCTTCAATAATGAAGAGACTACCATCCATCAGAGTAAAACATCTTAACAACAAACTATCTCCCATAATGAAGAGACTACCATCCATCGGAGTAAAACATCTCAACAACAAACTATCTCCCATAATGAAGAGACTACCATCCATCAGAGTAAAATATCTCAACAACGAACTATCTCCTATAAAGAAGAGACTATTATCTATCAGAGTAAAACATCTCAACAACAAACTATCTCCCATAATGAAGAGACTACCATCCATCGGAGTAAAACATCTCAACAAGGAACTATCTCCCATAGTGACGAGACTACCATCCATCAGAGTAAAACATCTCAACAACAAACTATCTCCCATAATGAAGAGACTACCATCCATCAGAGTAAAAAATCTCAACAATGAACTATCTTCCATAATTAAGAGACTATCATGTATCAGAGTAAAAAATATCAACAACGAACTATCTCCCATAATAACAAGACTACCATCTATGAGAGTAAAACATCTCAACAACGAACTATCTCCCATAGTGAAGATACAACCATCCATCAGAGTAAAACATCTCAACAATGAACTATCTCCTATAATGAAGAGACAACCATCCATCGGAGTGCAAATCTTCTCTGGCATTAACAAACTTACTGGGGAAGAATAGAAATCTCAAATAAGGAGACTTGTCACTTGTTGTTTATGAAGATAATTGTGATAACGCTGCTCGGAAATGAATCTTGACGTCCTAGGGAAGTACAAATACATTCTTGTTGAGGAGATAAAGTTTTCACGTGCAAAATAAATGCACATTCTTAACCCAGGGATTACATCCTAGAGAGGTCAGAGTAACATTGTTGTTGGGGACCTACATTCAAACCAGGAACATACCTAGGTGAAATAGTCAACCAAGACACCACCCAATGAGGAGTAAACTCAAATGCGGATCAAATTCCATCCAGATAATGAACTGGGTTGGAAAGCTAAAGCAAAATTCTTCCACGAGGGATAACTTAGTGGCGAAATTGAAAGGATATACACTTTCTTCTTAAGGTTGGAAATCTATTGGAGAGAGGGTAAGATAACTCTACAAAGAGGGTAATATGCCAACAAAAATATCAATGAATGAAAATGAGCAATGAATTTTAATTCAACTATGCATGATGCATGTATGATGTATGAATTTTATCATGTATATGCTGACAGAATAGACATACAACACTGGGAATAACCATACAAAACCAACTTGGGTAAAGACAACACTCAGCTAAAGCACATCTAGGATGAAGATTCCATAAGAGAATAAGCACCAACTGAGGAAACAAAGTCTTACTTCATTGATTAACTCCATTAGGAAGAAACATGGCTTGAAATTAGTAAAAATAATAAATTTTATAGCAATAAACTAATATAGTTGCAAAGATATAACACCCTCCTCCTGGCTTCACCGGGGAATATCATACAGACTTTGCTAGGGAAGACAATTCCACATCGTCTAAACTTTAACTGGGGATGTCGTGTTGACCTCACTAGGGAAGATGAAGCCACAACCTCTGATTGGAGCCCACATATAATCTTCAATACCAAAGAGTAGTGGTTGCATAACTTTCTCTGGGTAGAAACTATGAACCTTTACAGGGATAACAACTTTAGAGGGAAGCTTCATCTCTGCTTTGCTTGGGGAATTAAGAAGTTAACATTACAGCAAGAAGTCAAAATTATGTGGATTTTAAATCAAACTCAATACTTGGTGAGATACAACCCAAAAAGTTGACAGTTGTTTCAACACTTCTTAGAAAAGATATTGCCCTTGTCTGGCTACTTGGGGAGCACACAATAACAACGATAATGTCGTGACTAGAGCTAACAATGCTCTGCAAGATATTCCACATCAATTCTTAACATGAAGGAAAATATAATCTAATCAATTAAGCAAATACTATATAACTTTGTAATCTCTGCCTGATCACCACCTGGATGGGGAAAGAATCACACGTAACTAGAGAAACTTGAATCAAGACTTAGCTGGGGAAAATGGGATTACAAACCCAACACCATATAATAACCCGCAGAAAATATGAACCATGACTTAATTGGGGAAAATGGGATTACAAATTCAACACCACACCACACCTTGTAGGAAACCCACTAACTGATCAACTGTTATGTAAAGATGTCGCAAAACCTTGTGAATGAATAAATGGCTAGGATGTGACATTAATTAATTTATTTTGTATGGAAGATGACAAAAGCATATGATACCAATCACAATAATTTAGAAAAACTCACGGGATTCAGGAAACTCTATCTCGTTGAAGTATGCTTTTGAAATAAACTCTGTTTCAATTAGGACTTTTGAAGGTTGTAACGTGGCCTGGTTCATGGTTTTAGAAAAACGGATTTTAAGGCTCAAAATTATTTTATGTCCACCCCCTTTATGATGTTCTCCAGTCCTAAATCCAGTTAACTTGACACGAACAGTCATCTCTCAAAAGAAATTTTGAGAAGGTTGAGGAACCAACTGAGGTTTTCTTTGGACATGTCAGTCACTCACTTTTTCTTCTTTTGGGTTTCTTGTCACACGACTCCTTTCTTTGATGAGGATTTTGTGTTGTAATCATTTCTCGCCTTTCAGGCTTTCAATTTCTTCCTTACTTTCTCTAACTTTTTCCTGGACAAATTTCTTTTGAATTTGACTCTGAAGTCCAGCGAGATGCCCTGACTTGCCTAAGCGACTTGTTTTTCAAGTCTCGACTTAGCGTGGATTTTGTCTCTTTCTTTTTTCATCATTTTTTATTCATATTACCTTTTCTTTCCTTTTGAATACGTCGCATGATTTCGAGTCACTTTTGACTTGTTGGAAGAATTATGACTGCCTTATTTCTTGGTAGATGAGGGATAATCATTGTTGTATCATTATCTGCTGACCTCCTGATGTGCAAGAGGTACCCATTGGGATATCATCAATTGACGCACACTCCTGATAAGTGAAGGTTAGCCATTGCAATTTTGACTTTCTTTAGCCTTTTGATGGATAACCATTATATAACCATTATTGTATCCTTTGGATGCGCACTCTTGATGAGATTTGAATATTGAATAAGATTAGTTGAACACTCCTACCCCGGGTTAAAAATGAGGGTTTTTTCTAAACATAAAAGAAATTCCTACTTCAAGGCTCAAAGGGGTTATCGAGGGTTTCATTCCCTTATATCTCCAGTGTTTGGGGATTTGAAACATTGCTTGTACATCGTCAACATGGTTTTATTCAAAAGAATACAACTAGAAATTTTGCATTTTAAATTCATCATCCTCTCTCCAATCTCTGCCTAGGCAAGAGAATTAGTAACAAGTTGGTTTCATAATTCAAAAAGCAATTTAAAATTGAAAACAAACATTATTGAAACAAATGGGTTTCTTCAACACATACATATTCATTGTATTAAGATAATCATTCAAATGTAAACAAGTTCTTACATGCAAGCAGTGCATTAATAAACAAGAAAAATTACAAATGAAAAGGCAATAAAAATGCTAATAAAGTGAGAAGACTCTCTTCTTTAAACTCATGGGCATCCTTTAATCAAGCTCACCAAAGTCAATACATTCTTGAGCAGTGGGTTAACATCTTTGAAGGATAAGATACAACTTTTTATCAACTTTTTTACTTCTATCTTCAATGGAAAATAATTCTCAATGTCATGCCCAGGGGCACCTTGGTGAAAATCACGGAAATCATCAGCCTTGTACCACTAAGGAGTTACTTCTAGGATAGTTGGCGGTGATCTTGTTTAAACCAAGTTCTTCTGTAACAAATCAGGCAATAATTCAGCATACATTGTAGGAATTGGGTCAAAGTGATAATTCTTCTTTTTATGACTTTGTTGATTGTGTTGTTGATGAGCATTTTGAGCAGGGGCCATAAAAGTTAGATTAACCACCGGACTAGCAGAAGCAACCTGTTGATTCCTATTATGAGATCTCCCTTACCTACTATGATGCGGTGGGAGAACTGAATTGAGGTTTTGCGTGTGTGCTTGCAAATGTCGCGGTTAGCAAGAGTCGCCACCGACTTTTATTTTATCCAAAAGGAAAGGTAAAAAAGCACAGGAAAGACCTTTGAGATGTTTTCTTGAGTTTGGGGGGTAGATTATGAAAAGGGAAGGTGCTAGCACCCTTTTCATCCATGGTTTTCCATGGGATCCTAGTTACTTGTTTAGATCACTTGCTTTGCTTTGTTTTTTTTTTGAAATGGTACTTGGTGTGTTTTTGAAAGTATTTTGAAAAGAGGCCATTCGTTTAGGCAATCTTTGTAATGATTCTCGTTCGTAAGAATCTATACAAAGACGTTTATCTTTTGAAAATGTTTTCAATGTTTTGTAAGATGTTTTTGAAATGTATGTGTGTTTGTTTTTGAAAATAGCAAGGATTGTTTTGAAATGTAACAAGTAACTAGAAGCTAATCTACCTACTCAAATGTCTTTCTTATGCATTTTTCATTCCTTTGACATTGTTGACTTACCATTGATTTGGTAAACAATCCTATCTTTGGATGTAAACGGGACGGGCGTGGGTCATCGTATGACCATGATGGCAATGTTGCCAAGTATCTTTATCATTTTGAGGGACCAAGATCATATTTGTTTAGGCAACATTTTGATAGCGTCATCGAGGGACTATGATCTTATATTTGTTTTGTTTTTCCAAGATACTTCGCGTGCGTAACATGGCCATTTTTATTTAGGCAACCAAGTGGGAGAAACCCTAGGGGTGCTTGTGTGCAAAGTGTGTCATGTTCATGCTTTTGTCTTGCATTTAGGGTTTTCTATTTGTTTTGCTTTTGCTCTTGTCATGCAAACCCTAGTTTACTAAGCATGGTATAAAAGCAATAAATTGCGTAAAATAAACTAAGCTATTACAACAATTATTATGGGAGGGGGGATACAAGTTTTGAATGGGGATTTTGCACAAATATAACCCTAAAAATATTATTACAACCCAATAGAACATTGCGCGAATTAAATAAATATACAAATATTTAAAATGCAATGCAAATGTATTTATGTAAAAAAATGTTTTGGAATTTGTTTTTTTTTTGTATGAGAAAATAATTTAATTTAAACGCTAAAAAAATAAGGAAAATAATATTATTTTTGGAGGGTAAAACCCTAATTTTTAATTAAGAGAAAATAATGTTTTATGTTATTATTTTGTCCATTTTTGTACAAGAAAATAATAAATAATATTATGTCTAAATATTAAAAATTAAATATGTATAGAAATAAATATTTTATGTGTATAAATAATATAATAAAAAATGCAGTATTTTTTAATTATATTTACAAATTATTTAAGAAAATGAAATCTATTTATCCTAATAAAACCATTTCTATGTGCGAAAATAAATAAAATAAATAAATAAAATGAAATAAAAGTGTGAAAATAAATAAATTATTTTTGGGTATTTTTTATCATTAAAAAAAATTAATGCAAGTAATAAATATAAAAATATGAAAGAAAATGCAAAAATATAAGAAATAAGTCAGGGGGTGCAAATATCAAGTCAGGGGGTGCAAATAGCAAAACCAAAAAGGCCAGGCGCCAAAAAAGCCCAAAACACTGCTTCGTCCCTGTCCTTGGTCATCTCCTTCGCGCCCCATAGTTCAAACATGTAACTTTCAGATGCTTGCACAAAAAACAAAAATTTATAACATGAAACATGTGGCATTTGATCTCACGATTTCAACCATATAAAATTTGTAACCTAACTCTCAAAGATCAAAGAGAATTTTGGGAGCCCTAATTTGTGACCTAAAAATTTCATGAACTTCAAGCTTCAAATTCTCACAGCATAGTTAATATAAATGAGAAGTATGCATATGTACAACTTTGTCATGACACAGACTACATTTTTTCTTCACAAATCGTGGCTTGAGGATGCTTATTCAGAGAGATTGAGTTTTGAGAAATACCTCCTTCAGCTGGATTTGAGTAGGACAATATAGGGACTTTAATGGAGGCCTGAGGATTGCTTAAGCTTCCTTGTACTTCCCTCAAGCTATTCCAATGCTTAGCTTGCTCTGAGGATGGCTGAAACTCTTTACACAAGTGAAGTTGCAAGCTTCCAAAGTGAAAATGGTGGATACTGAAACAAGGGTTACAGAACCAGGGTAAGGGCTTGGCTTGCTTTGGTATGATGTGTATGAGATGTTTCAAGTGTTGAAACACAAAACGCACGAGCCAAAAATGAGTTGGCTATGGTTTTGCAGCAACTGTGTATTTGGACAGAATTTTGGAGTTTTTTGAGTTTGAGTGAGTTCTGGATGCAAGCCAATCGTGTTTTGCATTGTGACAAGTTTGTATACTTGTATAGAATGGATACAAAGTCCACTTCCTACTAGTTGTACAAGCTTTTCACCTTTTGGCAACCTTTCTTGTATTTTAAGCAAAGTGAAGTGACCAATGCTACATGCTTGTACTGGCTAGCTTGAGGGCTGCAAAGAGCCTGTACAAATTTCTTAAAACCTGTGTGAATTGCTTGCACCAAAGGGACAGGTCCAAGGCTCAAGATTGACAAAGTTGCAAAAGTTGCACTTTATGAAAATGGCATTGTAACCTTTATGCTTAAAATGGAATTATCCCTTTTGATGATTTAATCAAATTTCTTGAGGAGTTGTGATCCAAACTTGATAAAATGGTACATAGGAGTCTAAAATGTTGATGTGGATAAAAAATTATGAAGTTTGACTGTAAATTGGCCATGGTTGACTTTTTCCCCAATACAGCTGATTTTTAGGTCAACTGTCCAATTGACTGATCAAAAATGTGGTTCAAGGCTTGAAACATAACATGAGCAATCTTAGGGGTCCAAGATGATGTATGAAAGTCACATGAAGCATTGGTGGTCCAAAAATATTTGTGCAAACTCAAACCCTAATTTTGGGTTATCAGTGCAAGATGAGATGTCTTGAGCTGTCAAAACCCTAATTTTGTCTTGAGTCCAAGAAGTCTTGTGAGAAAAATCTTGATAAATGAGAGGGAAAATTTTGGGGTACAACAGCTTCCCCTGTTCAATCTTCTTGAACCTGAAGAGTTAGATTGGCGAGTTTTGTCGTTCGTGACTCGAAGGTAAAAGATGATTGGACACTAGAGTGCCCATAAATTTGCACTCGACGAAGTGTAGTTGAGGGAATGGGCTTAAAGATGCCATTTGGAGAGGTGATAGAATCTTGTTGGAGATGGGCTTGTAGATGCCATCCAAGAGTGTTTGCTGAATTGTAAGTTGTAAGTCAGAAGAATAAGTATCAGAATGATGTTTGCGTCTGTAACGTATCTGAGTTGTATCATGAGACTTGAAATCTGAATGAGAAACAGAAAAGCATCCATGTCTGGAGCGTATCCGTACTATATCAAGAGTGTGAAATCTGAATTTGAATAAGTATCAGAATGGCATCCATATCTGGAGCGTATCTGAACCGTATCTGATAGTTAAAATCTGAATAAGTAATAGAATGGCTTCCGTGTCCGGAGTGTATCTAAACTGTATCTTGAAAGTTGAATCTGAATGAGTAACAGAATGACTTCCGTGTCTAGAGTGTATCTGAACTGTATCTGAAAGTTGAATCTGAATGAGTAACAGAATGACTTATGTGTCTGAAGTGTATCTAAACTGTATCTGAATGTTGAAGTCTGAATAAGTAACAGAATGGCAACCGTGTCTGGAGCGTATCTGAATTGTATCTGAGTGTTGAATCTGAATGAGTAACAGAATGACTTCCGTGTCTGGAGTGTATCTGAACTATATCTGAAATCTGAATTTTAATGAATAATAGAATGACTTCCGTGTCTGGAGTGTATCTGAACTGTCATCTGAATAAGGGCCAGAATGGCATCCGTGTCTGGAGCGTATCTGAACTTGAAATCTGAATGAGTAACAGAATGACTTCTGTGTCTGGAGTTTATCTGTATTGTATCATGATTGCATATATTTAAACGGTAGCTGTTAATCTTATCCTGAAAAGGGTAAAATTTTAGCTGAAACACAAAGTTATGTTGCATGAAATGTATGATGCATTATATGTGTTTTATCAATGTTTATGATATATGGATGTAATGTATGCGCATGTAAAATGATTCTCCGTATTGCTGGGGAAAATAAATCCTTGACTACTGCCAGGTACAATAAATCCTTGATTGCTTAGGATATATGGATTCTTCATGTCTTGAAGTTGGAGTATTGACAAAAGTTCTGTTGTGAGCAATGCCATATACTGCTTGAGTAGTCTGCTTGGGGAATCCAGATAATTTTGATGACTTCTACTGGGGATAACACAATGGGAATCCTTGTTCTGATGGGGAATAAAGAAAACTCTGATGACTTCTGCGGGGAATTAATAAAGAGAATCTTCATTCTGTTGGGGAGCAATGAAAACTCTGTGGGGAAGAAAACTTATTCCTGTTTGGAAAAGGTTCAGAAGTTTCGGTCGTCTCCCACTCTACTAGGGAGTTATCCTAGGTTGGGGAGAGATAAAAGTTAACTGTTATCTGGTTGATTTTCAGGCCTCAAGACAACTTGCTGGGGAACTTGGAGAAACTGAATGGTTTCTGTTGGGGATTGATAGTTTGAAGTTTTAACTCCGCTGGGGATTGGTAGTTGAAATTTGGCTCCGCTGGGGATTGATAGTTTGAAGTTTTAACTCTGCTGGGGATTGGTAGTTGAAATTTGGCTCCGCTGGGGATCTTAATGATGTACTATAGGGATTGCCCCTGGAATAGCCTAAAGACGTTTTCCTATCCTTTCAGTTTGTCAGTAATTATTCTTTTCCACTTCGTTTATTTGTAAACAGTAATTATGTTCAAATGCATATGTTCATTAATGAATCATTGGACGTTTTTGCAAATAGAAACACAAGTGTAAAGAAAAAGGCAAATAGTTTTCTATACTTTGAAAGAGATATCTTTGTATTTACTTTGAATAAGTATTTTGTACAAAGGAGATAGACATCCTAGTAAGAGGATGGTGTCATAAAAGTAAGAAAAATTTATACAAAGAAAGATAGTTATGTGTGATAATTCCATGGGGTTCCCGTTCTGCTATAGCCTTCGTATCTCTGAATATCTTGTTTGTCCGTTGCTTCGCCCGAAGATGGTTGAATTGATCAGAAGCTCTGAGTTTGGTAGTGAAGATATTGTCCTTAAAGTGATCCGACGAGACATAGTCATGCGATTTAATTCCCTAACTTTTTCCTGGACCGCCCTTTCGGGTTTTCGATCCACCGGGAAACCCTTTTTTGCCCAAGTCGCCCTTTCGGGTTTTCAACTTGTTGGGTGTATATATATATTTTTTTTTTATCCCTAATTTTTTCTCAAACCTTTTTGGTTTGTCGGGATGCCCTTGTTTTTCCTAGGTGTGTCAACCTAGCGGGTCTCTTATGCATAGTATCTTTTGACTATGTCTGCATTCGCTGGGTGTGGTAGGTCGTCGCCGTCCATGGTGGTTAAGATCATTGCCCCACCAGAAAAGATGTTCTTGATTACAAATGGTCCTTCATAGGTAGGAGTCCATTTGCCCCTGGGATCACTTTGTGGCAAGATGATGCGCTTGATCACTAGATCTCCAACTTGATATGCTTGGCGTCTAACTTTCTTGTTGAAAGCCTTGATCATCCATTTTTGATACGTCTGACTGTGGAAAACAGCAGTAAGTCTCTTTTCATCAATCAAGTTCAGTTGATCAAGTCGGGTCTGGATCCAATCGTCTTCACTCAATCCTGCATCCTTCATGATTCTTAAGGAGGGAATCTGAACCTCGATAGGTAAAACAACCTCCATGCCATAAACCAAGGAATAGGGTGTTGCCCCAGCTGATGTGCGAGCCGTGGTACGGTATCCGTGGAGAGCAAATGGTAGCATCTCATGCCAGTCCTTGTAGGTGACTTTCATCTTCTGTATGATCTTTTTAATATTTTTGTTAGCAGCTTCGACTGCACCATTCATCTTTGGCCGATAGGGAGATGAATTGTGATGTTGAATCTTGAACTGCTCGCACAAGGCGGTGATCATAGTATTGTTAAGGTTCGTACCGTTATCAGTGATGATCTATTCGGGGATACCGTACCGGCAAATGAGATTCTGCTTGATGAAGCGGGAAACAAAATTCTTAGTAACAGATGCGAAGGAAGCTGCTTCGACCCACTTTGTGAAATAGTCAATGGTCACTAGAATGAAGCGGTTTCCATTGGAGGCTGTAGGCTTGATCTCCCCAATCATGTCGATTCCCCACATAGCGAAGGGCCAAGGAGCTGTTAAGACATTTAGAGGAACCGGAGGCACGTGCACCTTGTCTGCATAGATTTGACACTTATGGCAGGTCCGGCAGTGTTGATAGCAGTCAGCTTCCATGGTAGACCAGTAATAGTCTGTCCGTAGAATCCTATTTGCCATCATATGCCCACTAGAGTGAGTGCCAAAGGTACCCTCATGCAATCCAGCCATGATCTTTTCAGCTTCAATCATGTCCACACAACGGAGCAGAATAGAATCATGATTACGCTTGTACAGGATGCCATTACTTAGGAAGAACTTAGCTGAGAATCTCCTTAAGAACTTTTTGTCATTGACTGAAGCTCCTTCTGGATATTCTTGAGCCTCGAGATACCTTTTGACTTCATGAAACCACGGCTGGTCCACTACTTCTTTGGTATTAACCTCGTGACAGTGTGCTAGTTCGTCCATCCGTTCAATGGTGATCTGGGGAGCCTCGTTATCCCATTTAAGTTTAAACATAGATGACATTGTAGCTAGAGCATCTGCTAGCTGATTTTCTTCTTGCGGGAAGTGCTCGAAGGTAATCTGCTCGAAATGTGGTAACAATGTCAAAACATGTTCTTTGTAAGGGATGAGGTTTGGGTGCTTAGTGTCCCACTCTCCTTTGATTTGACTGATGACCAAAGTTGAATCCCCAAACACATCTAAAGATTTGATTCCCAAGTCTATGGAGGCATTGAGTCCAAAGATGCATGCTTCGTACTTTGCCATGTTGTTCGTACAGTTGAAGCAAAGTCTGGCAGTGAAAGGAGTGTGGTAACCTTCTGGGGATATGAGTACGGTGCCGATACCGTTACCAAGTGCATTGGATGCCCTGTCAAAGTACAGGGTCCATCGGGATCCTTGTCCAGGTCCGTCATATGGTCTGATCTCTTCGTAGTTGTCTATTGTCATGATGTCTTCGTCAGGGAAGTCAAACTTCATAGACTGGTAATCTTCTACAGCTTGATGAGCCAGATGATCAGCTAGCACACTGCCCTTTATAGCTTTTTGGGTAGTGTACTATATGTCGTATTCCGTTAGGATCATCTACCATCTAGCTATCCTCCCAGACAGAGCAGGTTTCTCAAAGATGTACTTTATCGGATCCATCTTAGATATCAGCAAAGTGGTATGACTCAACATATATTGCCTTAGCCGGCGAGCAGCCTATACCAAAGCACAGCAAGCTTTCTCGAGCAGTTAATAACTGGTTTCACAGTCGGTAAACTTTTTGCTTAGGTAATAAATAGCGTGGTCTTTTCGGCCAAACTCGTCATGCTGCCCCAGTACGCAACCTATTGAATTCTCTAAGACGATCAGATACATGATTAGAGGTCTTCCCTCGAATGGAGGCATCAAGACAGGAGGTTCTAGTAAATACTCCTTGATTTTATCGAAAGAAATCTGACATTCATCATTCCATTTGACTACTTGATCTTTCTTCAACAGCTTGAAGATTGGTTCACAAGTAGATGTTAGGTGAGAAATGAATCTGGCAATGTAGTTTAGGCGTCCCAAAAAACCTCTGACCTCCTTCTCAGTGCGAGGAGCAGGCATTTCTTGTATCGCTTTAACCTTGGCAGGATCAACCTCGATGCCTTTATTGCTGACAATGAATCCTAAGAGTTTACCGGACCGGAATCCGAATGTGCACTTGTTTGGATTCAATCTTAGCTTGTACTCCTTCAATCTGACAAACAGCTTTTGCAGGTGATCAAGGTGTTCTTCTTCAGTTTGTGATCGGGCTATCATGTCATCTGCGTAGACCTCTATCTCATGATGTATCATATCATGAAACAAAGCTACCATGGCGCGTTGATAGGTTGCCCCGGCATTCTTCAGTCCGAATGGCATCACTTTGTAGCAGAACGTACCCCACTGTGTAACAAATGTAGTTTTCTCCATGTCCTCGGGTGCCATTTTGATCTAGTTATAGCTTGAGAATCCGTCCATGAAAGAAAATACTTTGTGCTGGGATGTATTTTCGACCAGGATGTCGATGTGTGGAAGTGGAAAATCATCTTTAGGGTTGGCCCTGTTTAAATCTCTATAATCCACGCACATTCTCACTTTGCCATCCTTTTTAGGAACGGGCACAATTTTAGCCACCCATCGAGGATAAGAAGTAATAGCCAGAAATCCAACATTGAATTGTTTCATAACTTCTGCTTTGATCTTCTCTGACATGTCAGGTCTCATGCGGAGGACCTTTTGCTTCACTGGTGGAGAATCTTCTCTTGTGGGTAGACGATGTACCATAATGTCTGTATCGAGTCCCGTCATGTCTTTGTAGGACCAAGAAAAGATCTCAACATAATCATGCAATAGCTGAATTAGGCGTTCCTTGACACTCGGCTCTAGATTGGCACCCACTTTGATTTCCTTTTTATCTTCCTCGGAACCCAAGTTGATTGTCTCCAACAGCTCCTCATGAGGCTGAATTGCTCTTTCTTCTTGTTGTAATAATCTGGCCAATTCCCCTGGCACCTCACAATCTTCCTCACCTTCGTATTCGGCTTGGTAGATCAGATCTTCAGAGTCACTGAAGGCTATAGCAGTATCGTTACCCATGGGATCCGAAATGGAAGGGTACCTGCATTTGTGAGTGTGGGTGTGTGTAAGGGTATATCCATCTTAAAACAATAAAATGTAAAAGAAAGACAATGAGCACAAAAGGTTTATATGTGAAAAAGCGTCCATGATTCATTGAATAACATATGTAAATGAAATAAAAACCCTTACAAATGGACCATTGTGCCTCGGGTAAGACACAAGGTTTTTAAAGTAAGAATTGTTCGTGAATTATTACAGTCCAACAGAAATGTAAAAGATAAATTACTAAGATATGAAAGTTATTGGGGTGAAGTCTCTGGCTTCCCAGTTGCGCAGTCCTCCGCTGACAGTAGGAAATATCCAATCTTCCAGGCTGCCATCCTTTTCATTGTCTTCCACTGCATTGACACTTTGGTTGCTAATCTTTATCGGTGGCCCCCCAGCACGGGCTCGGCGCACAACATTCTGACTAGTCGAAGTAAACCCCAAGCCAAAATTGTCTGATTTGTAAGGAATGTCTGGAAGCTGACCCCATATTGTGCATCCCCCTTCTCCCACTACTGCTCGTGCATCCTTTAGAGATGACATTCGAGGTGGAGGTCTTAAGATCTTAGGAATCGAGGATACCGCCTTGGTCGCTGCTATTTCTGGAGAGACTTCTTCAAAATGTTGGAAAGGGGTCTCTATGAACTCGCCATATAACTCCACACAACGGAAGGAATTCAGATGACTAATCATATACTCCTCCTCCCCATGGACAGTTATGATCTTCCCTTGGACAGGGTACTTCAGCATCTGATGCAAGGTGGAGGTGACAGCTCCGGCATTGTGGATCCAGGGGCGTCCCAACAGACAGGAATAAGAATGACAGATGTCCATCACATAGAAAGTGGAGTTGAAGACCTGAGTTCCCACCTTTATTGGGATGTCCACCTCCCCGTGGACCATCCTCTTCGAACCATCAAAAGTTCTCACCACTATATTACTGGGTTTTAAAGTCAGCCCCTCGCAATCCAATCTATCAAGGGCTTTTTTCGGCAAGACGTTCAAAGATGATCCCGTATCAACCAAGACATGAGCTAGGGTTGTTCCTCTGCACTCCACTGAGACATGTAATGCCTCGTTGTGTTTTCTCCCTCTGTGTGTCAAGTCAGCATCGGAGAAGCCCATGCCATTATCAGCTGTCAAACTGGCAACACAGTCCTGGAACTGGTCAGCAGACGTCTCTTGCGGCACATGAGTTGTCTTCAGAAATTTTACCAGAGCCTTGGCATGTGCTTCAGAGCACAGCAGCAGGGCTAGCATAAAGATCTTGGAAGGGGTCTGCCCCAATTGTTCAACCACATCATAATCACTCTTCTTAATGATCCTCAGGATTTCTTCCATCTCTTTCTTGGATGTTTCAGGAATAGCTAGTGATTGAGCCTTCGTTTGGACAGGCTCCTCTTGAACGTTCTTTCCTTTATTCTCAGCAGTGGAAGCAGGGATAGGGATTGTATTGTCTTTGTCGGTAGGTACGCTTGCAGGTACAATCATTGGTGCGGAGGTAATCTTCGGAACGGCCACGGATCCAAAGACTGCTGTTGGAGGAGCAATCTCTAGAGATAAGATCCTACCACTGCGGGTGATCTTGCTAGTTTCGACAATATTGCTAATGTCGGAAATGTCCTCCTCGGAGCTTTCTTCTTCTGCAGTCAGTTCAATCTGTTTAATACCATGGTAGTAGATTTCTCCATTGTAGTTCCATGGTACTGTTTTATCTGATTTGTATGGGGCAGGCCCGGGAATTGTAATCTTAAGCGGAGTTGTCTTCGAAGAAGGTGTAATCCTAATGTGTCTTTTAGGGGCCCTGGAAGGATTGGCGTAGATGGTTATTATTGAAACTTCTTTCACTGGAACGGGTGAAACAGGAGCATTCTCAAACAAAATTACTTGGTTATCCATCAGTCGTTGGATACCTTTTTTCAACAGAGGGCAGTCAAATGATGAAGACAGGAAAACATGGAAGTCTTTGTCACAACCTGGGAAAATACCAGCCTTTAAAAAATTCAACTTGATAATCGAGAGCAGAGTTAACAGTTTATCCACGGTAGCAACAAACAGATCTTCTTCAATAGCGTTGGCATTGTGACCATGCCTAAGCATTGGAGCGGAAATAACATTTGCTTTCTCAGGTGCTTCAAACTCAACTTCTTTCGCATCTATCAGATCTTGAATCTTGTTCTTTAGAGCCCAACAGTTGTTGGTGTCATGCCCTGGACTTTCAGAATGGTACGCGCATCTGGCGTTGGGATGGTAATATGGAGAAGTTGTATTGGGATTTTTTGGGGCCTCTTTCAAAGTGGCCAGATTCAACTTCAAAAGATGTGGTAGAACTTGAGCTGGAGTCATGTTAATCTTGGTAAATTGCCGAACTGGCCTTTCTACCTTTTGCTGGTTATTTCTTGGCTGGTCTGATGCAGGTTTCAGAATCATTACGGCCCCCACCATTGGTCGGCACTCCGCTCTTCCCTGATTCCTCTGTGAATAGACATCAGATACTTCCTTCCTACCAGTGAATGGATTTTTTACAGCTGTTGAGGCAGACGCATCCTTCTGAATTTTCCCACTTCTTATACCAGCCTCCACCCTTTCACCGATTAAGATCAATTCAGTAAATCCTGCAAAAGAACTCCCAATCAGATGATTGAAGAAAGGACCTGATAGAGTTCCCAGGAACATGTCCACCAACTCTCTCTCAGATAGAGGGGGTTGCACCCTTCCGGCTAGGTCTCTCCACTTTTCCGCATAATCTTTAAAGCCCTCATTGGAAGCCATGGCCATACTCTGTAGCTGAGTACGGGTTGGCGCCAAGTCGGCGTTGTATTGATACTGTTTATAGAAGGCTGCTTCCAAGTCTTCCCAATTGTGAACATCTGCCCTCTCCAACTGGTAGAACTAATCAAGTTGCGTTCCTGATAAACTGTCTTAGAAAAAGTGGACTCACAAGTCTTTGTCGGCAGAATGTGGTTGCATCTTCCTGACATATGATCTTAGGTGCATTTTAGGGCAAGACACCCCATCATACTTGGAAAATAGTGGCACTTTAAACTTTGGCGGGATTACAATTCCTGACACCAGCCCTAACTCCTCAAAATCTAGCCCTGGTACTCTCTGGATTTCCATAACGCTTAATCGCTCTTCAAGGTGTTTGTACTTGTCATCAGCCGGAGGGTATTGTTGTTCAGAGTAGTCCTCTTCTTCCTCTTCTTCTTCTTTAGAATCTGATGGTACTGCCGTTCCTTTTCCTTTTCTTTCCCCTTCATCAGATGTTGTTGGAGAATCTAAGGTCCGTCTGGTTGTCCCTGAAATCTTCTGCCCATGATAACCACACCAGCTGGCTTCTTCTTCTTTTTCTCTTTTTCTTTCTCTAGCAAAGTCTTCAGACCCTCTTGCCCCTTGGCTAAGGTCATGAGAAACTGTTGAAATTGTGAGTTCTGAGCTTGCAAATCTTTGACAGTTTGTTCAAGATCCATCATACTGAAATAAACAATAGAGAGATGAGGAAACTTGTTACAAAGACCTGCTTATTCTTATGATGAATGATATGTATTCATGCAATGTTTTCAAGGATTTAGAAATTCAAACTTGTTTTAAACAAAAAAGAAACACACGTCATATTAATAGAATTGTGAGTACATCAATTCCCCTAGGGAAAAATAATACAAAACTCTAAGGTAAAAAGACGTTGTGCATCCTCTTTGGTTCAATGTAGGTATTGAGAGTCTGCTCTTCGTGAAGTAGCCGAGTGAGTTCCAAAACTTTCTTCTCGCTTGCTTAGAATTGGGCTTCGAAAGTATCGTGCTCTCCTTTGAGCTGTATCCAATCCTTTTGTAGATCTTCGAGTGATGTTGGCATGTCGGGATGCAGGATAGTGTATGGAACTTCTCCTTCCTTAACAGGCTCTATAATCACTGGGAGCATGGAGGGGTAAGGCATCATAAGACTTTGAGCGCGGGTTCGTACCCACTTGAGGTAAGGCTCAAGAAGGATGGAATTCTTGTGTCCCAAAGTCTTGCTATCCACCTTGTTTGACATTATCCAAGCTCGGATGAATCTCTGACGGAGTCCTTGGTCGTTGTTGTCGTAGTCGAAAACCAATCCTTGAATCAGCATGTCATGTGGGCCATCCCTTCGGGCATAACCAAACTGTCTTAGAGATAAGCATGGGTTGTAGGTGATGCCTCCCCTAATGCTAAGCAGAGGGACATTAGTGAATTCCCCACAACGGTCAACAATGGTAACATTCTCTTTGGATCGATAACACCAATGAATATCTGAATGGTTAAGTGTCATTAACCTTTGTGACCACCTCAAACCTTGCTCATTCTTTAAGACTGATTGGGGAAGATGAGAAATAAACCATCTTGCCAAGAGAGGAGTGCAACACATAAGAACACCTCTTTTCCTCATTGTACTAGTGTGAAAAGATTGGAGGATATCCCCAAGCAATGTAGGCACCGGGTTACGAGTCATGAAGATTTTGACAGCGCTTACATCTATGAGCTGGTCAGGATTAGGGAACAAGACCATCCCATAGATGAGAAGAGCTACGATCTCCTCAAAAGCTTGCAAGTCTAGAGAATTCCAACAACTTTGGGCCTTCTCAAACAGAAACTTTGACAAGAAGCCTTTGACACCACTTCTAGTTTCCCAATGTGTTGTGACATCAGATGAGTGCAAGTGCAAGGCTTGAGCAATCTCTTCTGGCTTTGGATCTCTTTTCGTACCGTTGAAGGGTAGTTGATTGAGAATAGGAATCCTCAGAAGTTGAGAGAATTCTTCCAAAGTAGGCACAAGTTGATAGTTAGGAAATGTGAAGCAATGATGCAAAGGGTCAAAGAACTGGAAGAGAACCTTCATCATATCCTCCTATGTGTTGGAAGTGACCAAGTTGAGTAGACGACCATGTCTCTCGGTGAATGGAGAATTCTCAGGAATCCTTGAAGCTAGCTCCTTAAGTTGTGGAGGAATTCTTACAATGTTGATTTGGATAGTTTTCCTGCGAAGTGAATCCATAACCTATAAAACAAGAACAAAGATGAATCTCCAAAATCCTTGAAATGGTTTGTGAATGCATATGATGTTCATGATGTCCATGATGTTATGCACAAGTATATCTGTACAAGCAAATAAAGCAAGTTCCTAGTTTAGGCTTGCATGAGGTTTATAGGTAAGTACCCTCTTGAAGTTTAGTTGGCTTAACCTGTCCTAGAAATAGTAACCGGGTTCTTAGGAGCTCAATATCACTGGATTGTTTCCTTGTTCATTGTTTCAGTTCAAACCTCTTTACTGGCGACTGAAATATTCCAAGAAACCAACCCTCAATGAGTGTAGTATCAAGTATCTACCAACTTCAGACTACACCAAAGCCGGTCATCTCACTACATCCTAAAAGGCCAAGTTGGTCAAGTAAAGGTTCTAGAAGTTCATTAGTGCTTCATGACATCACTCAGCGGCCCCGTATTCTCTTTGATTGACTCAAAGGCTACCGGTACCCACAAATATGTCGCACTAATATAGCTATTGCTTAGACCATGTCGGTATACCCCACACAGTTTCCATAACGTATTGCTATTTACCTATAATGTTTCCCAAATCTGGGTAGAGGATTCAAACCCAAACAAAGAACCATAATTGTAAAGCAAACAAGTCAAAAAATTGCAAGCAAATAAATGTGATCTAAACCCTAAGGTAACCCCACTTTTAGAACATGTCCCCAGCAGAGTCGCCAGTTCTGTGATGCGGTGGGAGAACTGACTTGAGGTTTTGCGTTTGTGTTCGCAAATGTCGCGGTTAGCAAGAGTCGCCACCGAATTTTCTTTTATCCAAAATGAAAGGTAAAAAAGAACAGGAAAGACCTTTGAGATGTTTTCTTGAGTTCGGGGGGTAGATTATGAAAAGGGAAGGTGCTAGCACCCTTTTCATCCATAGTTTTCCATGGGCTCTTAGTTACTTGTTTAGATCACTTGCTTTGCTTTGTTTTTTTTGAAATGGTACTTGGTGTGTTTTTGAAAGTATTTTGAAAAGAGACCATTTGTTTAGGCAATCTTTGTAATGATTCTCGTTCGTAAGAATGTATACAAAGACGTTAGTCTTTTGAAAATGTTTTCAATGTTTTGTAAGATGTTTTTGAAATGTGTGTATGTTTGTTTTTGAAAATAGCAAGGATTGTTTTGAAATGTAACAAGTAACTAGAAGCTAATCTACCTACTCAAATGTCTTTCTTATGCATTTTTCATTCCTTTGACATTGTTGACTTACCATTGATTTGGTAAACAACCCTATCTTTGGATGTAAACAGGACGGGCGTGGGTCATCGTATGACTATGATAGCAATGTTGCCAAGTATCTTTAGCATTTTGAGGGACCAAGATCATATTTATTTAGGCAACCTTTTGATAGCGTCATCGAGGGACTATGATCTTATATTTGTTTTGTTTTTCCAAGATACTTCGCGTGCGTAACATGGTCATTTTTATTTAGGAAACCAAATGAGAGAAAACCTAGGGGTGCTTGTGTGCAAAGTGTGTCATGTTCATGCTTTTGTCTTGCATTTAGGGTTTTCTATTTGTTTTGCTTTTGCTCTTGTCATGCAAACCCTAGTTTACTAACCATGGTATAAAAGCAATAAATTGCGTAAAATAAACTAAGCTATTACAACAATTATTATGGGAGGGGGGATACAAGTTTTGAATGGGGATTTTGCACAAATATAAACCTAAAAATATTATTACAACCCAATCTAACATTGCGCGAATTAAATAAATATACAGATATTTAAAATTCAATGCAAATGTATTTATGTAAAAAAATGTTTTGGTATTTGTTTTTTTTTGTATGAGAAAATAATTTAATTTAAACCCTAAAAAAATAAGGAAAATAATATTATTTTTGGAGGGTAAAACCCTAATTTTTAATTAAGAGAAAATAATGTTTTATGTTATTATTTTGTCCATTTTTGTACAAGAAAATAATAAATAATATTATGTTTAAATATTAAAAATTAAATATGTATAGAAATAAATATTTTATGTGTATAAATAATATAATAAAATATGTAGTATTTTTTAATTATATTTACATATTATTTAAGAAAATGAAATCTATTTATCCTAATAAAACTATTTCTATGTGAGAAAATAAATAAAATAAAAAAAATAAAAAAAATAAAAGTGTGAAAATAAATAAATTATTTTTGGGTATTTTTTATCATTAAAAAAAATAAATGCAAGTAATAAATATAAGAATATGAAAGAAAATGCAAAAATATAAGAAATAAGTTAGGGGGTGCAAATATCAAGTCAGGGGGTGCAAATAGAAAAACCAAAAAGGCCAGGCGCCAATAAAGCCCAGAACACTGCTTCGTCCCTGTCCTTGGTCATCTCCTTCGCGCGCCATATTTCAAACCTGTAACTTTCAAATGCTTGCACAAAAACAAAAATTTATAACATGAAACATGTGGCATTTGATCTCACAATTTCAACCATATAAAATTTGTAACCTAACTCTCAATGATCAGAGAGAATTTTGGGAGCCCTAATTTGTGACCTAAAAATTTCATGAACTTCAAGCTTCAAATTCTCACAGCACAGTTAATATAAATGAGAAGTATGCATATGTACAGCTTTGTCATGACATATACTACATTTTTTCTTCACAAATCGTGGCTTGAGGATGCTTATTCAGAGAGATAGAGTTTTGAGAAATACCTCCTTCAACTGGATTTGAGTAGGACAATGTAGGGACTTTAATGGAGGCCTGAGGATTGCTTAAGCTTCCTTGTACTTCCCTCAAGCTATTCCAATGCTTAGCTTGCTCTGAGGATGGCTGAAACTCTTTGCCAAAGTCAAGTTGCAAGCTTCCAAAGTGAAAATGGTGGATACTGAAACAGGGGTTACAGAACCAGGGTAAGGGCTTGGCTTGCTTTGGTATGATGTGTATGAGATATTTCAAGTGTTGAAACACAAAACGCACAAGCCAAAAATGAGTTGGATATGGTTTTGCAGCAACTGTGTATTTGGACAGAATTTTGGAGTTTTTTGAGTTTGAGTGAATTCTGGATGCAAGCCAATTGCGTTTTGCATTGTGACAAGTTTGTATACTTGTATAGAATGGATACAAAGTCCACTTCCTACTAGCTGTACAAGCTTTTCACCTTTTGGCAACCTTTCTTGTATTTTAAGCAAAGTGAAGTGACCAATGCTACATGCTCGTACTGGCTAGCTTGAGGGCTGCAAAGAGCTTGTACAAATTTCTTAAAACCTATGTGAATTGCTTGCACCAAAGGGACAGGTCCAAGGCTCAAGATTGACAAAGTTGCAAAAGTTGCACTTTATGAAATGGCATTGTAACCTTTATGCTTAAAATGGAATTATCTCTTGTACAATGCTTCAAAAGAAAATATAATGCCTTTTGTCAACTGAGTTTGCATTTAATTATGGAGTGTAAAGTGAGTTTAGGACCTGTAAAGTAAGGTACAAACAACATGGATTGGATTTGCAACTTGATGCTTTGTGAAAATGGCATGAACAAAAGTGATAAAATGCCAACTTCTCTTTTTCGATTCTCCCTAACCAAAAATGATCTTGGAGAGTTCTTGGAAATTATAGAAATCTTGAAATGTGCTCTATAATCCATATTTGAAATGAAATTTGAGATACATATTGGAACTAGGTGAAAATTTCCATGAAGTTGGGTCCAAAACCTGCCTAAATTAGGACAAAATTTCACTAAGTTATTTAGTTCATGGACCTATATTCACAAATTCATAACTTGAGATCCAAGCATATTTTTGGAATATTTTGTGAAACAAAGTTGTAGATTTCATGGAGGACTACAACTTTCATGTTGGAAGTTTTCTTTGAATCAAAATGCATCATGGTGAAAAAGTGGTGGAAAGTTGGGAAAAAATAAGAAAATTTTCATACTTAGAAAAATTCTAAGTTATGAAAATTTTCAAATTCAAAACCCTAATTTTCAAAATTGGTTTTCTTGGTGAACAAGTTTCATATTTTGACATATATTGATGAATTATGACCCTTGGCACTTAATTTTGACCAAAAAGTCAAAGTTTGACTTTTCAGTGTACAATTGACTTTTGATCAGTTGACTGCAAAATTCATCTGTCAATCCAATAAACTTGAGATCTTTTGAGCCATGTAATTAGGTCAAGATGATTCAATTGAACCCTTGAAATCATGTTTAAACCAAATTGGTCATTGGCTAGGTTAAAAATCAGAAATTGCCCTTTCTCAGTCAAAACCCTAATTTTGACCATTTTGCCCTTCTGATGATTTGATCAAATTTTTTGAGGAGTTGTGATCTAAACTTGATCAAATGGTACATAGGAGTCTAAAATGTTGATGTGGATCAAAAATTATGAAGGTTGACTGTAAATTGGCCATGGTTGACTTTTCCCCCCAATACAGCTGATTTTTAGGTCAACTGTCCAATTGATTGATAAAAAATGTGGTTCAAGGCTTGAAACTTAACATGAGCAATCTTAGGGGTCCAAGATGATGTATGAAAGTCACATGAAGCATTGGTGGTCCAAAAATCCTTGTGCAAACTCAAACACTAATTTTGGGTTATCAGTGCAAGATAAGATGTCTTGAGCTGTCCAAACCCTAATTTTGTCTTGAGTCCAAGAAGTCTTGTGAGAAAAATCTTGATAAACGAGAGGGCAAATTTTGGGGTACAGCACCTACAATGAGATATAGTGTTGGAGTCTTTCTCTTTCTTTTTGGAAGAATTATCACCATACTTCTTAGCACCATTTGATGAGTCCCCATCTTTGGATAAACGACTTTCACGAATAGATTCCTCTAAACAGACTCCCATGCTTACCATTTTGGTGAAATCAGTGGGAGAACTTGCAACCATCTTCTCATAGTAGAAGGAAATGAGAGTTTTCAAGAAGATCTTTGTCATTTCTTTCTCTTCCATTGGACGGATCACCTGGGCAGCAACTTCGCACCAACACTGCACATACTCTTTGAATGACTCCTTATCTTTTTGACCCATCGCTCTTAGATGGTCACGGTCAGGTGCCATAAATATGTTGTACTTATACTGCTTGACGAATGCTTCACCCAAGTCATTGAAAGTGCGGATGTCGCTACTGTCCAATCCCATATACCATTTCAAAGCAGCATCGGTTAAACTATCTTGGAAGAAGTGAACAATTAAGTGTTGATCATCAATATGAGTGGACATTCTTTTGATATACATCACTAGTTGATCACGGGGACAAGAGTTGCCCTTGGACTTTTCAAATTCCCGAACCTTAAACTTTGTTGGCACTTTCACATTAGGAACTAATCAGAGGTCACTGACATTCTGTTCAAATAACTCTTTCCCTCAGAGAGCCTTCACTTCTTTCTGGATTTCATTAAATTGATCCTGAAAGTCATCTAATTGGTCATAAAAGCCCAAACTTTCACTGGGTGGAGGAGTATGATGATAAACTTCATCATTAATAACAGGCATATAACTCATTGTAGGAGGCGTAACATGATGAATCTCATTATTGGAAATAGGAGTAGCATGCACCACAGGAGGTACAGAAATAGCAGCAGTTTGAGTAAATGGAGCAACTTGAGCAACATGATTGTAACCTTTTGGCACAAAATTCTCAGGCATTCTCCACGGGTAACAGTGAGGCATACTGTATTAAGCAGTAGAGACTGAAGTAACGGAGATAGGAACTTACAGAAATTCTGAAGCAATAATAATTTGTTGTGGCTGAGGAGCATGAGGAGACGGAGGAGGGGGTGGTGGCTAATTCTGATTAACCAACAACAATTTCACCAAAAAAGTAAAATTTTCCATACCATCCCTCAAAGAAGTAACTTCTTCGCGCAACTCACGATTCTCTTGTTCAAGATTTTCCATCTTCTTCCTAGAATTAGCCCGAGTATTATAGCAATGAGAAAACTTGCCGACTGAACGAAGTAGAGAAACATGTAAGACACCTGTTAAAGAATAGGAATGCAAAAGTATATGCAAAATGATGCATGGTATACTATGCATGTGGTTTATTGTGTTTATTCAAGGAACTCAAAGACAATTGCAAATATTAAAGTACAAACACATTTGGAAATACTGAAAATTTCATTTTAATAATAACTTTGGACTGGATTACAACTTATAGTACAAGTTTCAACAAACCCAAGTATAAGAGAATAAAGGTAGATTCTAAAAAAATCGTAAGAAGCTAAAGCTGATGCAAATCTCTCAACACACTGACGTTTTCCCCTGAGTCTTGCAATCTGAGCTTTCAACTTCCCGTTCTCTTCTGCATATTTTTCGGCGACTTCTTTCCAATTGCTAGAGTCAGAAAATGAGTGATTGGGACCTGGCTGAGCTCTAGAGGAAAATAAATACTCTTACTTATCCATCATCTCCATAGTATGAATCTCAAGAATCTCGATCAAATCATTCTTATCTTTTAATTCTATTGATAAGGACACTTCCAAAGTCTGGCACTTGTTCTTCCATGCTTTCTTCTCTTGCTGCATCCTAACCAAGGCAATATGAAGTTCTTTCACATCATCTAAGAGAGGAGGAGGAGTCCTTATAAACATACCAAATATAGTTTCTTCACGAGAATAAGGCATCTTCAACTGAATTTCCCTTGTCTGTACCCCACAAATATGAGGCTCCATGGAAATAGCTCCTCTTGGTCCCAAATATTTTCTACCCTTTCTATGAATATGGCGTCAAGCCTTTTCAATCGCTTCTTTAGTTGCATTGTGATCTTCTCCTTCTTTAAGAAATAAAACACTTAGATGAATGTTATTTGACTTTTCTCTCATCGGATATCCAAGTTGATGACGTGAAAGAACGCGATTGTAGTTAATTCCTCCCTTTGTACCAAGAAGAGGCACATTGGAGAAACTACAAAAGCTGTCAATAATCTCCATATCATAATAAGATTAATGATACCAATCAATATCAGAGTGAGTGAGAGCCATAATCTTTAGGGCCCAACGAGTTTCCTTCTTGATATCCCAAAAGGCAATATACCGAGGTAAGTGATAAATAAACCACTGATATAACGATGGCGTGCAACAGATGATCATCCCTCCCTGATAGAAATTCGGGAGATGGATGGAATAATAAGTATCTCCTAGAAATGTAGGGACTGGATTGCCAATAAGAAAGATCCTAATGGCATTAACTTCCACAAATTTGTCGACGTTAGGAAACAAGAACAACCCATAGGAAAGCAAAGCAAAGATAGCCTCGAAAACAAGTGTACTCTTCATCTTGATGAAGTAACGAGCTTTATCCAATAGAAACTGAGCAGGTAAACCTATGATTCATCCTATGGTAATCATAGTAGCCTCAATCTCAGACTTCTTCAAGTGAGTTATAGTATCAATCTCATGAGACTTAGGCTCTCCTTCTAAACCAGTGAACGAAACACGGTCAATAATAGGTAAACCAAGTAAGTAGAATACTCCTCCAATATGGGCATCAGCTGATAATTAGGGAAAGTAAAACACCGGAACAACAGATCATAGAACTGGAATAATGTATAAAGAATACCCTTCTTCATCTTGAGCTTCATAAGAGGCACGATAGATCCATACTTCTTCCATAAATATGTAGAGCTCTCAATCTCAGGTATCAAACTCATCAGTTCCTTTATATTAGGATCTTTGAAATTGTACTTCCGAGTCTTTCTTCTTCTAAAATCCATGGCCAAAAAGTACCTGGGATATTTGCAAAAGTAAACTTTAAGTTCCTGGAATCAGCTGTTTAAAGAATGCTCATGGGTGCATGAATGCATGATAATGCAACAATCACACACAATATCACAAACATGGGGGTTCATAGGTTCGACATAACGACCATGAAGTTAAAGGTGCTACCCACAAGGTATAGACTAATAGTTTATCACCTACTAAAAAAGGTTCTAAAAGGTTCCCAGAGTCTATATCCTTCCTTCAAATATTACCAACGTCACATTTAACTCAGTAATTAGTAATTATCTCAAGAAAAAATCGTCTGAGTGTAGAATCACAGAAAAACCACTTCCGGATTGCTCCGTCATAATTTCTGCACTACATCTAAAAGGCCAAGATGGGTTAAGGGTTCTACGATCCTCAGATTCAGCAGGCTCCCAGGTCGAAAGCAGCATGTCTTCCCGATTGCTCGGTAAACAAATATTACAGTCAAAGAGGCCTCCACTGATTGAGGGATCTCATGTCTCATTTTTTGGGATTCCTCCCTCAAAGTTAACATGACTATACTTCCCGTCTTATCTTAAGTTTTTCCAAGTCCGAGTAGAGGACTTATGACAAATCACCAAGCACCCTAAAAACCAGGAAAGTCCAGAGAAACATATATATATATATATATATATATATATATATATATATATATATATATATATATATATATATATATATATATATATATATATATATATATATATATATATATATATATATATATATATATATATATATATATATAACACATAATATACAACAAATAATAGTACATACACAATATAAACAAAGATAGGCTCAACCCACTTAGAGATGGACCAACATTTGTTCGATCTTTCACTAGAGAAGTCGCTATTTTTCCTATAGTCGTAGAAATGTTGAGACTAAGCCATTGGATTGACTTAACTCACCCACATCAAAATAAAAATTGCCACCACGCTTTATTTTTCCAAAGGAAATGGGAAAAGAGCAAATAAACCTAAAAAGAAGAAGGGGAGAATCTAGGTACGGGGGTTGGTTATGCAAAAGGAATGTATTAGTACCCTAACCATCTACGGTACTCCACGGGAACCTCTTTGAAAATTTGTGTATTTTGGCTATAAATGGTGTATACAAAAATAGATGGTGGATATGAGAAAAGAAGTATTTTTTACAATTTTTGCACCCTCCACAGTTGCGAACCTTTAGTGCCTACGTGACACCTTACGTGCAATAGGGGATCAGGGTACTCGTAGTTCACCTTAAAAAATTTAAAACACAAGTGTGTTGGTTAATTTTAAGAGATGACACATCATCGTCATTTCCAAGTGGAAGAACATAATTACTACCCATGATTATGAGAACGGAAAATTTGCATCATCTCAAAGTGGAGAATATAGCTTTGATTTTAAAATCAACAAAGCCTTACTCAACACCCAAGTGGAAAATATCTCACTTTACTACATATCATAGAAGTATAGTAGCTCCAATCAATACAAGGATCGACAAGAGTCTAATCTTTTGAGAAAAGTTTTAAAGTAAAAAGTCAAAGTGGCAAAATGGTTTGAATGAATTTGATTAACTTTTAGCCTTCTCCCCAAAAAATGTCAAAGTATGATTAATATTGATTAAAATTTGATTAAGAAAATATTTTGAAAAACGCATGGGCTTAAGTCCAAGTTTATGATGAAAGCGGTTAAAGTTAGTAAACAAGAAGAGTTTTGAAAAGGAGGGATAAGAATTTTGAAATTTAAGAAGATGGGAGGAGATGAAGGGACTATCCTAAAGCATAAAGTAAAAGCTAAGAAAAAGAACAATCTAACCAACAAGAAGTCAACACTTGACATAAGAAGTCAATGTAGAATTCCCATCCTTTGGATTGAAACCAAGCAAGAAAAAAATACTAAACCTCTGAGAAATACCAAGCTTCTGATGCATTAAGTCTTCACAAAAATTGGGCAGAGTAACAGCTGTATACAGAGAAACTCTCAATCACAAACAAAGCATATAATCAGAATAGCCTGCATGCATAAAAAATCAACCCAATGTCTTGGAGTAAACCCCAAGAACTCCAGACAAAATAACTATAGAGTCACAAGGTCCCAGCCTAATCAAGGCTTCTAATCCTAAGTCCAAGAGATCCACAACTCCATAATGCCAAAGATAGTAACAAAATAGTCCAAGTAACCTTAAAAAAATTTAATGTTCAAGTTGATTATTAAGTGTCTTCAAAAAGAAAATAAAGCTCAAGTGATAAAAATAGTAATAAAAAAGACAAAAAGATAAATGCTCAAATGAGCAAAGATAAAATGACATAAATATAAATGCTCAAGTGAGCAAAGATGAAAACAACATGAAACATAAATGCTAAAGTAAATGGTTCATAAAAGTAAAGGCATAAAATAAAGGGAATAAAGTAAAAGCACAAAGTAAAGTCAATTGTTAGTGAACTAGAAGTTAGACACTACACCATATAAGGGAATAGACAATGCTTTTTTTTTCAAAGACAGTGCTTTAAAGTGCTGCCTATTCCTACGCTGCAGTAAGTAAAGACCGCGCTTTTTGTCAATGTAAAAGTGCTGCTTAATGTATCCTTTAGGTAGCGCTTTATTCAGTAAGAACTCTCTAAAGGCCCCTATAGGCAGAACTTTTTACATCATAAGCGCTTTCTAAAGCACCACTTTAGACAGCGCTTTCACTTTAGATAGTGCTTTTAAAAGCGTTGTATACCGTATATTTTTGTTCAATTTTTGTTTGTTTTAGGAAGCGCTTTCTTTAAAAGCGCTCTCTAAAGTCCCTTTTAGGCAGCATTTTTTACTTTAGAAGTGCTTTTTAATACAACCCTTTAGGCAGCGCTTTCTATTCTCCACTATAGGCAGTGTTTTTTTGTTTAAACCATTGTCTAATGTTCATGGATTTTTTAATATATACCGCTTATATTTTAAGCGCTCTCTACAAATAATCACTTAAAATAAGTGTTTCTTTCAAATTTGTACTAGATTTCATAAATTTGTAGTTTCAATCCAATAAGTATGCATCAAGTTTACATATTTGTATATACAGCTTTAATCCAATAGTTTATATATACATAAATTTGATACAACTTGAAGAATCCAATAATTTATATATACATATATTTATATATTTATATATACAACTTTAATCCAATAAGTATGAACCATACATACATATATTACTACCTTCTAGAGTTGTTATCTTCTCTATTATCTTCTCTACAAACAACAACAATGAAGAATCCTAAATGAACTTGTTATCTCTATATCTTCTACTTATGCACCTACCTGAAACAAAACCAACAAAGACATATCAGAATCAAACTATATAACATTTAAATCTTATAACTATTATAATTTAACACAAATCAATGTAACAAAAACAAATCAAGAATCTATTATAATCCACCATTAAAAGTTCTCTAATTTATACCAAGATACAAACAAAACTTTATCTGAATTTAAATCCAATATCATCATAACTAATCTTCCACGTAACAACAACAACATTGCAACACAATTTACCATACTAATAACGATATAATATCTCATCAAAATTGAAACTTATATATACTCAAAATTCTCATCAATGAAAGTGTCATAATACCTTATAAAATTCTCATCTCAATAATGTATTGACACCAATCCTCCTTAATTTTGTCAAATTGATCTTTTGAGTAAGTAGAAGACTTGTATTCATCAAAGTACTACATAATATAATATAATATGATTTAGTTAAAACTAATTAATTAGATGTAATATGTTAAATATTAAAATAAATCATGTTATAAACTCATACGATAGTTGGAATCTCTATTTTATTCAAAAGAATTATTTCTTTCACAAACCTCAACATGAAATAACCGCAATCTATACCATTATGCTGACGAGGATACTACACATGGAAAAAATATGTATATATATATATATATATATATATATATATATATATATATATATATATATATATATATATATATATATATATATATATATATATATATATATATATATATATATATATATATATATATATATATATATATATATATATATATATATCAGGATATATAGTTTAACTTGTTTTATCAAGTAGCATCACTAATATAATCTAAATTGTGAAAATATACCTTCTCTCTGATCTATGCAATGTTGTTTTCTTTACTCTTTGGTACTTAAGTATCTCTTTGTGATCGAAAAAATTATATAACTCTAACAAAATATAAACGAATATTTAGAACAATCTCACATAAATAAATAAATATACAAACGAATATTTAGAACAATCTAACTTACGTATCAACCATCTTCTTCTTATCTGGGTATTTTGTCCAATCACCTTTTAACTAATCTAGATATTATACAATTTCTCTTATAGGATTAATCGCAACCAACAACCAGTGTCCATTGTAAGATTAACAAAGGTTAGGTGGAAATTTTCTACATAATATCAAAACACGAAAAAGTATAATAGATGAAGTTAGAATGAAAATCCAACCCATTGCCAATATTAAATAGTAAAAAAACAAATTTTTTGTATCTTTGTTGGCCATAAATCACGGACAAAATACTATTTAACTTCATCTGGTCTTTGATCAATAAATTGTGAGTTGATATTGTTGGGAGATAAGAAACATAACCTTTGGTCCAATTGGTGCGGACACATCAATTTATCATACATGAACCTTAAATAAAAACATCATTAACATTAAGACTACTCATTGAAATGAGTAAATAAATTATTCAATTAATTAAATAAAGTTGATTGGAGTATACCTGATGTATGTATCGATAACACCGGGGCCTAATTCCGAATGTCTAAAAACTTTATCCATATCCTCTTTAATAATGTTTCTAATAGGAAAAACCAAAAATACCTTCCTCCATAGGTATATTACGAGTACCTCTGTCATCCAAATCTAGTATTCCTATTAATGTCTGAAGGCACGACCTATACCTAGAAGTAGGCTTTTTTTTAACCGCGGTCTTTGCAATATCCTTTTTTGTGTGGACATGTTGCCAATTTCAAGCTTCTTACTCATACTGACTTGTTGCATCTCTTTAGCATGAATCTAAAGATCAAATTCATATAAGTTAGGTGAAGTATAAGATCGTGAATTAATATTTTCTATATATATATATATATCAATGTACCTCTTTGTTGGATGCAACTGACTTTGTTTTCCGCGTAATCCCCTTATATTTTGATTTGGATTTTATAGGAGTCTATACATAGACTAAAAATGTTCAAAACACTTAACAATCTCTACATAGTCAAAGCTCAAAGGTGAAAGGTTAAAATCGGCCGTATTTTGTGACCTTGACTTTTTAAATAAAAATGCAAATGAAGATGGGATCTTAGGTCAAAAATTGGGGTATGATATATATATATATATATATATATATATATATATATATATATATATATATATATATATATATATATATATATATATATATATATATATATATATATATATATATATATATATATATATATATATATATATATATATATATATATATATATATATATATATATATATATATCAATGTACCTCTTTATTGGATGCAACTGACTTGGTTTGCCCCGTAATCCCCTTATCTTTTGATTTGGATTTTGTAGGAGTCTGACATTACCATGAAAACAAATGTACGTTAAATGGTCGTAAAAAATTTGAATACTCAAAGGTTCATAATGGTTTTCAACATAACTTATCATCTATGCAAATGAGGTTTGACGGCCATGCAACATACGATCCTATTGCCTCTCCCACCAATGTTGCATCTTAAATATCGTCAGCTAAAGGTAACAATGCATCCCTCGCTAAAGCAATATCAATTAATACTTTCAAAAATCCAGCAGGGAGCCGTTTATGGTGAAGTACTTCTCCCAAAGTGTTATGCACTTTTCCCTTGCCAACTATGCGATAAGTCGGTGGCGATAAATAGAGATGACAAGGTGAAATGCCCTAAACAAATAATAAATATGAAATTATTAATGTGTATATATGTCAATTAAAAAAATTATGCTAATTCATAATAATATATATTACCTCGGGAATTTTCTATTGGAAATCACAATTGATACTTATTGTACCCTATTGTACCCCAATGTTTGCCCCTAAGATTCCTTCATCATACCATATTGTTTCAATCACAACAAGATCACATTAAGGCTTTTGGTTTTTCTCCTTATCTTTAGCTTTTCACTTTTGAGGAATTACCATGCACCTTGACTTGTTTTCTTTTGTGATCATGAATATTTTGCTTTGATTTTCTCTCTAATTAATAAAATACAATATTGGTTTTTCTTACTTATGAATAATGTAGGTAAAGGCAATGAGGTTTAGCCGGTTGCTTCATGGGTTCATGAGTTTATTTCCATACCCTAGTCAATAGCTTGAGAAATTCAAACTTCACTATTGGAATGATTTTGGAAGAAATAGAATGAAAAGGCTTATTTTGGTTTAACATATCTCAAAGTTATCAAAATTGATTCAAAAGTACAAGGGGTTGAGGGAAGAAGTTGTCATGATTGGACAAGGTCTTGTTCCTTTTGGTCACAAGAGCATATTTCTCTCAAATTTCAAGATATGGAAGTGGTTTTGGTGGCTATGAGTCCTCATAATCATCCCCAACAACTTATATTCACAAAGGAAGAATATTGGCATAAAAAGCTTGTTCAAACTTGGCAAATTTCCTCAAAGCATGTTTCTTGATATAGGAGCTAGGATTTTGGACTTCAAAGGAGCATATCTTGCTCATCTTTTGGTTTTTTTGAGTGATTCCAAAAACATCCTTCTCTTAAAGGAATTACCAACAAATCACTTCAAAAGTCCCAAGGAGTTTTCATGTGAAAGGAACTTGGTGAAGAAGAAAGATTACAAGTCACCCAGATGAATCCCCAATTTTTCCATGTGTGACTTCAAATGATCATAACTTGGTCAATTTTTATCACCTTGAGCCCATTATTTTTTCATGATGATCTTAAGGATGTGTACTTCATGCCTTATTTTATGTCCAAAGTAAGATAATGGATGGAAGTTGCCTTAAGGATGCAAAATATTATATGTCATTTCATGATTTTTGGCCAACTTCAACAAGTCATAACTTGCTCAATTTTTGGAGATTTTGAGTGGTTCAAATTGCAAAATGTCATTCAAGAGATCTATTTCATTCCATATTTTTTGGTTAAGAGCAAATTCTAAGTGGAAGGCCATGTTTGGATGCAAAAGATTATAGGTCATTTTTAAAGAAGAATTTGAAATATTTCTAAGTATAGAAAGTCAACTCTTTTTTTCAACTTTGACTCCATGTAGCTTTCAGCTCAAGCATCCATTTGATTCCATTCTTTTTCCATTGCAAAGCTTGTAACCTCATCTTTCCAAAGCATCAAGAATTATGCCCTAAGACCCCTTGAGGTGGAAATGCCATGGATTTGAATTGGGTAGTTTGAAACTGAATTTTTCACAAAGTGAGGATTTTGAAATCTTTGTTTTGGCTCTTAATCACAAGATTTCCACGCGTTTTTTGTTTTAATCATGTTTAGCAACTTGCCAGAAGTGATTAGCATCATGAAACGCACGAATTGGCTGAGTTTTGATCAAGTTTGAGTCACACTTTCTTCATGATGCAAACCCATATGAATTCCCTCCAAAACGCATTATTTGCTATTCCTTTTGATCCCATTTGATTCCCTATAAAGAGAGGGTCACCCCCCATTCAATTTCCCAAGCTTAGATAGCCAGAATGACCCTGCCAAACATGCTTCACAACCCAGAGTTCAGCAACTTCGAAATCTAATCTCAAGCCTTTTTCAATCCATTTTTCCCTCAATTCACCTTCCTTGATCTTCCCTGAAGCTAACCATAAAATTACATTCAAGAATCGTGCCCTATACTGCTCCATAGAAGTCCAGTTTCAGAGCTCTGTAACTCAACTTCAATAGGTAGATTCCTTCATCAATTCTTCAAAACTCTGATATCATTGTGTTGCTCTCATTTCCCTGGTTCTAGTTGCAACACTTACATTTCACTGGAATCTTGTTTTGACCATGAATTTTCAAATCCTTTTTTAAAACTTTCATTCCAAATTGCTTGAGCTACAGTTTATATAAATTTGGCGCGAGGGTGTGGTTGTTTTCGCCTTGAAGAGACGAAGCGATTAGCATTGGTCTGAGCTTATGATTTTACAGTTTGAGAGACCTGCAAATCACGTTGGCTGAAGGTTGAAGATGACCTACTTGTCATCTTCCAACCAATGATGGCGTGTCATTTGTGTTTTTCAAAAATCTGATTTATTACTGATTCTGTATATTATTTATTAATGTCCATGATACGCACATCGCGCCATATCCCTTAGATTTGATTACTAACGCGTTTTGACTCTCATCCAATGGTCCACATATTTTACTTTTATTTTCTTTTTCTGATTTTTATATTTTAATTGTTTTAAATTTCAAAAAATCATAGAAAAATCATTTTTAGTCCAAAAAATATGAAAAAATTATGAAAAATATTTTTGATTATTCTCTTTCTGATTTTTATTTTTTCACAATTTAATTTTGTGTTTTGGTATTTTTTATAAATTTTACACTTATTTGATTTGTTTAAAATGTTTAAAAATACTTTTTATATTTTTTAATTCTGAAAAAATTATGGAATGATCCAATGATATTGTGACAAATATTGGTGACCTTATTTCATTTTTGTTTCTGACTTTACTATTTTTTACTATTTTTGTTTATTTTACCCATTTATTTTATTTTTTAAATATAGTTTCTGACTTGTAAAAATTACCAAAAAATTTATAAAAATATTTGGATCCATTTTTTATTTTTCTATGGTCTTGCTTTTAGTTTTTGATTAATTTTAACATAGTCGATATTTTTCTCTTTATTTTCTATTTTTAAACATTATTTTTTACCATTTTGTATATATTAAAATGTGATATTATTTTGTGAATATTTTCTGGCTGATCTTGGGTTAGATTTTGATTCATGAACTTTATTAACATCATTGAATCCATGGTGTTGAGTTTAACTCCACAAAAATGGATGAATGATTTTAATAATAGTTTGATTAAAATTTAATTCAAAAGTGGTTTGTGAATTTTTTTCCCCATCCCTCTTCATCTCATCCCCTTCTTATTGCACTAGGTGTTATTGGAGCATGATCTCTATATCATGTCTCAAAACAAATGGTTCATAAATTGCTATTGACCGGCCTCAAAATAGGTGCGACTTCTATATAAGTCCACTTACGATTGCTTAACATAGCGCTAATTTTTGTCCCAATTCGAATAAATGATCATTCGTGGCCCAAACTTATGATTGCAAGCCCAAGTATGTTAATTTGATCTCTTTGATCCAATAACTTTGAGATTCATTGTGTGGAGGCTTTGGTTCTACCAATCCTCTAATGGATCTACAACACCTTTGGTCAATGCGGATCACTTAAACATAGTTGATAATTAAATGGTACTTATGAGAATTCCAAATGGATGATATACTTGACAAAAAGCAAATGCAACTTGTTGCATGGAGGCATTGGTTCTACCAATCCTCTAATGAGTTCCAAATGCAAGTTTCAAGATGGTCATCCAACTAACCACTAATTATTGACTTGTTTATTTTATGCTTTTATTCTTTTATGCTTTATGTACTATTTATTTTTTAGCACTTTTCATTTCATGTCATTTTCATCTTTGCTCATTTGAGCATCTATCTTCTTGTCATTCTTATTTTTTTGCTCACTTGAGTTTTTCTTTTTCTTTCCCTAATATACTTAATAATCAACATAAACCCTAAAAAACTCTTAATTGTACTTGGACTATTTGGTGACTATCCTTGGCACTATGGAGTATGGGACTTTTTCTTGGACTTAGGATTAGAAACCTTGGCCTATCTTGGAGACCTTGTGATCTTATCTGATTATTTTGTTTGGAGTTCTTGAGGTTTACCTCAAGATATTGGGTTTCTTGTTTGTTTTTATGTGCAGGTTTTTTGTGATTACATCCTTTGTTTGCAATCTGGAATTCACCTGTATACAGCCGTTACTCTGCCCAATTTTTGTGAAGACTTAATACATTTAAAGAGGTCTAGTATCTTTGCTTGCTTGGTTTCAATCCAAAGAATGGGAATTCTATCTTGGCTCATAATGTCAAGTTTTGGCTTCTTATTGGTTAGATGGTCCATATCCTTAGCTTTTACCTTATGCTTTAGGATAGCCTCTTCTACTCCTCCCATTTTCTTTAATTTCAAAAATCTTCTCTCTCCTTTTTAAACTCTTCTTATTTCTAAACTTGAAACACTTTCATAATAAACTTGGACTTTGGTCCATGCATTTTTATAACATTTTCATCAATAAACTTCAATCAATTTAGTAATACTTTGACAATTTTTGTGAGAAGACTAAAAGTCAATTAACCTCATTTCAAACCATTTTTGCCACTTTGGCTTTTTATCTTTAAACTTTTCTTAAAAGGTTAGGCTCTTGTCAATCCTTATAGTGATGCAAACAACTATACTTCTACAATATGTAGTGAAGTGAGATATTTTCCACTTGGGTGTTTAGTGAGGCATTGTTGATTTTAAAATCCAATCCATTATCCTCCACTTTGAGATGATGAAAATTATCCTTTCTCATGATTGTGGGTAGTAAATATGTTTTTTCACACGGACAATGACGATGATGTCTTATCTCTTAAAATTAACCAACACACTTGTGTTTCAAATTTTTAAAAGAGGAACTACGTGTACCCTGATCCCCTATTGCACAAAGGTTTGTACGTAGGCACTAAAGGTTCGCAACCGCGGCGGGTGCAAAAATCGTAAAAAATATTTCTCTTCTCACCTCCACCATCCATTTTATACATAACACATTTTTGTAGCAAAAATATACATATTTTTCAAAGAGGTTCCTGCGGAGTACCATATATGTTTAGGGTGCTAATACCTTCCCTTTGCATAAACAACCCCCTTACCTTGAATCTTTCCCCCTCTTTTTGGGTTATTCGCTCTTTTCACATTTCTTTGGAAACAATAAAGCGCGGTGGCGATTTTTATTTTTGATTTGTATAAAGTCTAGTAAATCAGATGGCTTAGTCTTGAACATTTCTACCGCTACATACCCCAAAATTTTCCCTCCCATTTTCACACAAGACATACTCCTAGAGATCCTCAATTGCTCAAGATTGACCAATAAATGATCAGACAAATTCTCCTCCTAAGCATTTGCCTTCCAACTAGGGTTTCATTTTTCACCAAGATGTGTGAGCTCCAAAGGTCTCAAATGTCTTCCATGGTCCTAATATGTCTTCAATATTATCCATGACAAATTTCATACCTTGCACTACAAGTTTGCTCACTCAATTGCTAAAATGCTTGAAAATCAACTGTACTAGGTCAAAAGTCAACTATGGTCTATATACATTCAAACTTCAATATTTTTGGTCAACATAAACATTTTGAAGTGATACCCATATGTTGTACCCCAAAATTTTCCCTCCCATATTTCTCAATACATTTCAAGTAAGGTCCTCAAATTGCTCAAGAAAGTCCAAGGGTTGACCAGACAAACTCTCTCTTAAGGCTGTCTACCTCAAATTAGGGTTTCATTTTGCACCAATGTACTTGAGTCCAAAGGATAAAAAATTCTCACCATTGTCCTAAAATGTTCTCAAGATCATCCATGTCAAGTTTCAAGCCATGCAGAGGAAGTTTGCTCAGTCAATTGCTCAAAGGCCTGAAAATCGACTGTGTTAGGGCAAAAGTCAATTGTGGCCCACATACAGTCAAACTTCAATATTTTTGGTCAACATTCACATTTTGAAGTATTATTCATCATTTGATCAAGTATTGATCATGATTCCTCAAGGATTGCTCACAATTCATCAAAACCCAAAAGTTGCTAAATTAGGGTTTTGCAGGAAAAGTCAACTCAACTTTGACCAAGCATAACTTTCTCATACTTTATCAAAAATTACCCATACAAAGATAATTTTGAAGAGGATGTAATTCCATACAATTCATCTTCATCTCCCAAGTTCAAAATATGCACTCATAAGAAGATATAAATTTGGACATTATAGGTCATTTTGAAAAGTCAACAAAAACACCTTTTGGGTCAAGGCTTCAAACATGAACATGGAAGACTCAATTGAGATGAGACCAAAAGGGTTGATTAAAGGACATCTTAAGATTTCTAAAAAGTCCAAGAACACCTCTCTAGGGTTAAAATTGAGAGAGTTGTGCATTGGTAAAGTTGACCCTTTTTGCAAAATTGCCAAAAGTCAAATGTGGCAAAAATTGAATTTTTTGTCAAATGGGCCCAACTTTTTATGCTTGCACTGAGTTTGTAATGTGACCCACGACCCATGAGCCTTTCCATTTATCATTCTTTTATTTTTGTCATTTATTTTTATTTTATTTCAATTAAATCAAATAAAATCAAAATAAAATAATGAAAATATCAAAAGCTAATCAAATCTTGAGATTTTGTGCATGTTTAGTTCTATTATACAGCTGGAGATAGAATCAAATTGTGCAAGGCTCACATGGACACAAAAGATTGCACTTTGGATTGATTTGGAAAGATTTTGTACAATGATCAAATCAAGAATCAATAATCATAATTGGAGAGATTTGAAATAAGTTTGTAACCCTAATTCCTTCTAGGGTACATAAGGAACGGGTTCAGATCAAAAACAAGGAGATTGGAGGCGTGTAAAAGAGAAGGCAAGTTTCAAAAAAATAAAAATAAAAAGTGGCAAACTGATTTCCACGTTTCAGATCAATTCAAAGCATTCTAGTGATCCTAATCAATTTCTGGACATCCCTAGATCACATTGCAACAATTAGCAAGCTTCCTCAAGCCTTGAAACGCACTGTAAGTTTCACACGATTCCCATACTTTCTTGAATTCGTATATCATAATTCTGGCATATTTAGCATGATTCATTGATATATCCTTAAACCTTATGATGTTTGCAAGCTAATGGTCATATTTAATTGCGTTTTCATTAACTGTACAGCAAGATGCCATAGTTAGGGTTCTTGCTTCGTTTTTAGGGTTTTTCTGTACATGAACAATTGGCCATGGATAATGGTACCGTGATGCTCGTGAGGTTGCAACGAGTTGATTGGTACCATTGTTTTTCATTTATCATGCATGTATGAAGTTTTGGAGAAGCACAGGGTTATACCTATGCCTGGTGTCTGTAGGTAAAGGTCTTCTGTCTAAAGCGACAGAGGCAACGAGGAAGATGATAGCGTGGCATCCTTTGAATGGCCAATTTTGAATTTCGCGCGTGGTTTGATTTAGCCATTTGTTTTATTATATAATATTTATTTGTCATTATTTGTTCAACTAAGTAAGCCAGCACAGTGGTAAGGCCATTAGTCTTTGATGCGCATGTCCTGGGTTCGATCCCAGGCGTGTGCATTTTATTTTCTCAATATTTGTCAAAGGATTCAATGCACCACATGGTAAAGGACCCACCGTACATCCTCAGCGCCCAACCACCAGATCATCAACAAGTCAGATCTAAGGCCTTCCCAATGAAGGTCCACCATGGGCATAAGTCAAGCAAGCGCAGGAGATTGGAAAAGTCAAACAGGCCATCAGCATTTGGGCCCAGAATTTGCCATTGACACCCCCTCCCTTTTTGCTATTTACCAGGCCCATTCTTATTCTTTCTTTTTTATTTTCTTTTTATTTTAATTAGTTTAATTATTTTCTAACCAAATAATTTCTTTTTTCACAAGAAATCATAAAATCAATTTCACAAATTTAGAATTAGGTTTTATTTTATTTTACCAAATTTAATTTAATGATTAGTTTAATTTAAATTAGGGTGATTCTAACCTTTTTTATATAATTAAAATCAATTAGCAAATTAGGGTTATCATGTGATTTAATTTTTATTTCTTTTCTCAATAAAACAAAAATACAAAAATAGGTTGATTTAATTATTTTTCTTAAATTTTAAATTAATTAGTAATTAGGTTTTTTTATTTATTCAACTAAATCTTATTTTCTCAAAATAATCAAAAACCAACAAAAAATGATGTTTCTTCTAATTAGGCTTAGTCGGGGTCAAAACCCTAATTTCTCTCGTTCTCGATTCATCGCGCACATTTATTAATTTTTCAATATTAATGTAACTGCTAACGGTATGTAATAGTTTCATTAGGATTTCCTTTTTATTTATTGTTTTGCGGGTTTTTGGCTATGTAATTAATCCCCCTCCCGAAGCCTTGTAATAGTGTAGTTTTTATTTCTCGCATTTTAATTCTTGCAAATATTAACTGTTAGATGTATGTTAATAGGATTGTATGACAAGATTGCATGTTAATTTAAAATGGCTAGCAAACCCTAATGTGCAAAGATAATAACTGAAATCAAATCACTCTCACATGTGCATTCCTAGGGTATACTCTCACTTCGGTTGCCTTCGGTAAACGGTCATTAAGTATATGGTGTCTTAGTGGTCTCCCTCCTGTCTAAACAAAGATCAAATGTCCCGTTCGAAAATGTTACCTCGGAAAAGTTGCCTCGGAAATTTTGTCTCGAATATGATCTTAAGACATTAGGGCTATTACTAAGACGTCTTAACATTACTTTGGTGATCGTACGTCCCTTTCGAATTGACCCTTACAACTCCAACGATGGTGCTTCCTATTTCTCAATAGTAGGATAGCATTGTCTAAAGGAAACAAGAATAGAAACAATTCTTTCTCGAGTAGGTAGATGCTAGTAGGTACTAGCTCAAAATAAACTTTTTCACACTTACACTCTTTTCAAACAAAGTTTTCAAAAACACTTCGTAATACTCTTGACGACAAAAGCAAGGGTTAAAACGAAGTAAAACAAAAACTTTTCAAAACAAACACACACGAGCAATTTTCAAAAGATGAGCTAGTACCTAGGAGCCCGTAGATAACTACGGATAGAAAGGGTGCTAACACCTTCCCTTTCTATAATCTACCCCCCGTACTCAAAATCTCAAAAAAAGGAATTTTTCTGTGCTTTTGTCCTTTCCAGTTGGATAAAATAAAAGTCGGTGGCGACTCTTGCTTACCGCGACATTTTGCAAACACAAACGCAAAACACAAACCAGCATTTTCCAAAACAGTCGGTTCTGCCACCGTATCACACCATCATTTGATCAAGGTTTGTTCATGACCCCTCAAGAAATGCTCCTAATTCATTAAAAGTCAAGAATTTCTAATTCTGGATTCTATAGGAAAAGTCAACCAAACTTTGACCAGGAATAACTTTCTCACACTTCATCCATTTTTTAACAACCAAAGCTCATTTTGAAGAGAATCCAATTCCATACAACTTCTCTTAGCCCTTAAGTCCATGAAATGCACCATTTGAAAGATACAAGTACGTTACAAGTCATTTTCATAAAGTCAACAAAAGGCACTTTTTGTCAAGACCATTTACATCAAGATAAATCTTCAAATGCAAAATTTATCAAAAGAGGGATTGAAGTAGACATCTTGAAGTTTTAGGTCAATGGCTTAATTTCTTGGACATCAAACATATTCCTAATCCTATAGAGGACCTCTTAAATTATTCTTGTCATGCCTTGAATTTGCTAACTATTTTGTTCATATTTATTTTAATTTATTTCAAATAAATATAAAATAAAATGTATAAAATAATTGGAAATGGGCTTTGAGCTTTAGGTTGATGTTTTTGATAGCCTGGGCCCATAAAATTTCGTGTAAGCAATGTCCACATTCATTCAAATTCAAAAAGGACAAGATTCCATGTCTTTGACAAAGTTACGAAACATCATTCATGACTTTAAAAACACATGTTTATGGTTGTTATTACCTTTGTTTCATGCAGATTCGATGCATTACATGGCCAGAAGTGTACTAAACACCATCAGATCTAGCCTTCAAATCATAAGGGGTCTAGATCTAAAAGCTTCAATTTGAGATCCACCATGCACCCTCAAGGCCTCATCTCACCTGATCTAGCGTGGCATGGGCTTAACATTCACTTGGGCCTAGCAAAATTCAATTTCAGCACCGCCCAATTTCTAACCATCTCAGGCCCATTTCTTTGTATTTTGTTTTATTATTGTTTTTCTTTTATTATTTAATTCACCAAATAATCGAAAAAAACTCACAAAAATATTAGGCTTAGACATTTTAATTAAATGATTAATTGATTAACTAAATTCTAACCATTCTCTTAACTTAAAACAAATTAGAATTTAGGACTTAATTTAGATTTAATTTTATTTTCATAATAAAAGAAATACAAAAAGAACTTATTTAATTTTATTTTCCAAATAGACTTTAGGATAATTTCAATTTAATTATTTTCTTAAAATAAAAACAACCAAAAAGATTTTTTTTACTTAGTATTTTCTTAGGTTTCTTTTAGACGTAACATTCATTTCGCGCGCATTATTTTTATTCTCACATTTTTTACAATAATGTAACTGTATACCGGTATGTAATAGATTAAGTACTACTTTTTACCACTTTCTTTATTTTTTCCCTAAAGCATTGTACAGTGTAAATCCCCCTCTCCAAAGCCATGTAATAGTCTAGATTTATACCTCCCGCACATTATTTTTCTGTACATATTAACTGCTAGTAACTAGGAGTGTATGGCAAGACTGAAACTAAAACGTTAGCAAAACCTAATAATGCAAGATAAATAACATGAATCAAACACAATTGCATATGTGCACATCTAGGGTATCCCACTTCGGTTGCCTTTGGAAAACTGTCACAATTCTCGAAATGTGAGAAGTTGTAGTGGTTGTCCTTTAGTTTGAAAGATCACAAGTCTCTCGATGACCCTTTCTATGTTGCCTCGGTTAAAAGTGATCTTAGAAACTTTAGGACAGTTACTAAAATTTTCTGCAAAGTTGCCTTCGTGACCGTAATGTCCCTTCGATGTCCCTCATACATCCAACGATAGGACTACCTACTCACTAATAGTAGGATAGCACTATCTAAAGGATAAGGAGGAAAAGAACAAACATTTTTTCAAGTATAAGTAGACAATTCTTAAATGCTTGCTCAAAAATAAACTTTTTGCACTTACACAAAACATTTCAAAACACTTCCAAAAACATTCGCTTTGTCAACACTCTTGGGTACTGATACAAGAGTTATCATAAAGAGAATCGTCGCACTAAGGCATTTTCAAAACATTTTCAAACACACAAAGCACAAAGGTATTTCAAAATGATCAAACCTCTAAGAGCTCATAGAAAACTAGGGATGGAAAGGATGCTAACACCTTCCCTTTCCATAATATAACCCCCTTACTATGAAAATTCTCAAAAAGGTCTTTTTCTGTTCTTTTCACCCTTTCCTTTGTTGGATAAAAGAAAAGTCGGTGGCGACTCTTGCTTACCGCAACATTTGCAAACACAAATGCAAAACCAGTATTAAACAGTCAGTTCTACCACTGTATCACAGAACTAGCGACTCAACTGGGGAATACAAAAAGTGGGGTTACCATAGAGTTAGTTCATTATTTAACTGCTTTGTGTACTTTGATTGCTTTACTTTTGAGGGCTTTGTTTGGGTTACTATAGATCCTACACCTGGATCTAGGGAACCTTTTAGGTAAGTAGGAATAGATCTTGGAAACTGTGTGGGGTATACTGACACGGTCGAAGTGATAGCTACGTTGATGTGACACTTTTGTTGGTACCGGTAGCCCTTAAGTAATCAAGGAGAATATGGGGCCGCTGCGTGGTGTCATAAAGCATCAACTGACCTTAGAACCGTTTAATTGACCAACTTGGCCATTAGGAAGTAGTGAGATAGCCATATTTGGTGTAGTCCTAAGTCGATTGATACTCGATACTACACTCATTGAGATTTAACTCCCGAGTTTTGTTTGGTGGCAATCAGTTATCGATCGGAACGAAACTTGTGGGAAAGATCAGTGATGTTGAGATCCCTTAGAACCCGGTAACTATTACTAGGACAGGTTGAGCCAACTAAATTTCAAGAGGATACTTACCTACAAACCCCATGCAAGCCTAAACCTAAGGCTGCTTGTGTGATTTATTTGCTTTTAACTTGAGCTACTTGTAGGGTTCTTATCTAACAACATGATCTCCTTACAGGATTTGTTTACAGTCATTATCCAGTAACCTGGACTTCTTAGACTCACTTGTCTTCATCACCTTACACTTTTGCTTAACGCATAGCATACACATCATAACATCATGCCATAACATTTCCTTAACTATTTCAAGGATCTCAAGGGTTTGTGGTGTAGGTTATGATAAATCAGACGTCTAGCAAGGGGCAAGGTGATTTATTTTCCTCTAGCCAATGTCGTCAAAAGATCAAAACTCAACAACTTGAGTTAGGGGCTATGACCCACTTGATATGGTGATCTTGACTCTCATAGGACACTTAACGATATGAAGTTATTTAATCAAAGATGCAAATTTTAACTTCTGACATTTTCTTGTTTACCTCGCGAGATCCTTGAAAACATTGCATGCATGCCATTTCATAACAGGTCTTCCAGTACAGGTTTCTCATCTTTTTCCTGTTTATTTCAGCAAAAGAAATGGCCCTTGAAAAAACAGTAAAAGACCTTCAAGCTCAAAACGCTCAGTTCCAACAAATGTTCATGGCTTTGGCCCAGGGGCAGGAAGAACTGAAAGCTCTCGTCATAAAAGAGAAGAAGAAGAAGGAAAAGAAACCGGTTGGCATCTTGAATATGGGAAGAAGACTCGGAGGACCGGTTAAACGAGCTCTAGATCTCACAACTCTATCAAACGAAGGGGATAATCATGAAGAAGTCAACAACCCCGAGGCTGATGAAGAAAAAGATGATTACTCTGAGGAACAATATCCTCCTATTGACGATAAATACAAACAACTAGAGGATTTTCTCAATGCTATGGAGATTCAGCAGGTATCTGGCTTGGACTTTGAAGAGTTAGGGCTGGTTCCTGGAATGGTCATCCCACCAAAGTTCAAGGTTCCCACATTTTCTAAGTATGACGGTGTCTCCTGCCCTAAGTTGCACTTAAGGTCCTATGTCAGGAAGATCCAGCCTCACACTGCTGACCGGAAGTTATGGGTCCATTTCTTCTAAGAAAGTTTAGCTGGCACGCAACTGGAGTGGTTCTGTCAGCTAGAAAGAACAGACATTCATACCTGGGAAGACTTGGTTGCTGCTTTCTACAAGCAGTACCAATACAATGCTGACCTTGCTCCAACTTGTACACAACTTCAAAGCATGTCTATGTGTTCTAGCGAAGGCTTCAAGGAATATGTCCAGAAATGGAGGGATCTAGGTGGCAGGGTACAACCTCCTCTGAATGATCAGGAAATGGTATACATGTTCATGGGCACTCTGACAGGCCCGTTCTTTAATATGTTGATTGGGAGTTCCTCATCCGGGTTCATAGAGATGGTTCTGACTGGAGATAGGATCCAAAGTGGTATCAAGAGTGGAAAGATCCCGATGGCTGCGTCTTCTAATGCTGAGAAGAAGCCATTTGCTGGTAAGAGGGAAGCCAATTCTATTTATGGCCAGAAAGGTCGTAATAAGGCAGACTACCACCAATCTGTAGGGGTGGTGTTGGTCTCTAATTCGGCACGCGTGCAACAACCACAACAACAGGGTAATAAACGAAGGAAAGACGAGCCTAAGAGACAGTTTACCAAGATCAACATGTCGTTATCTCAAGCATGACAACATATGTGGAGGATGAATTTGATTACGTTGATAGGACCTCATCCAAACCCTAAGACTTCTTCTCCTAATTACAATCCCGATGCAAGGTGTGCCTATTATTCTGGAAGTCCTGGGCACGATACTAACGATTATTGGGAACTGAAATACAAGATTCAAAATATGATTGACGCCAAGGAGATTAAGTTTGACCCTCTTGAGACTCCCAAAGTAATCACTTCTTCCATGCCAAATCATGGCCAGGATTGAGAGTATTTTTGTTCATTTGAATTCTCAAGTTGTATTTTCTTTGTTTGTTCAAACAATTATTGTCATGTCAAACTTTGTCATTTTGTTAATGCATTGCACATGTTTGTCTTAAATTAATTTGTTTTCATTATGCTTAAACTGCTTTCTTACTTCCTTTTTGTGATATTCAACTCTTGATTAAAAGCTCTAAGCCTTTAGAGGTAGTATGACGAGAACGATACCACAATCTCTATAGTATGCTTTTGAACAGACCCCGCTGACGATGTACAGGCGTTGTTTCAAATCCTAAACAGTGGAGTTATAAGGAATATAATCCCTAATCAACCCCTTTGAGCCTCAGAAGTAGGAGTTTTCTTTTCACATAAATTAAAACCCTTAATCATAATCTGGGACAGGGTAGTTTTCTCAGTTAATTCAGATGTGCATTCAGTCACAAGCTTTCCCTTCATACACGACAAATAGTGTAGAAGTTACTCTCCAAAAGATGGTGATGGTTCCACATAATCATTAAGAACAGGCAGTCATTATCTCTCAAAATAAAAGCCCATTAAGTCAAAACCTATAAAGGATACTTAAAATAAACGGGGGCATCCCACTGGTTGTAATCACAAAAGAAACAGTTCAGGAAAAAGACAGGGATAGCAAAATCAAAAAATAAAGAGATCCTACAAATCCTCAACAAAAAGAAAAGGTCACAAAATTGATTTCCTTCTCAAAACAAACGTTCAATTTCTGAACCATCACTGGAATATCGGGGCCAACATTCCATAACTCAACTGTGATTCGAAATGCACAATTAACTGAGCATAGGACTGAAGAACATCACGAAGAACGGGTGGGTACAAATAAATTTTGAGCCTTTATCCTTTGTTTCTTAAACCGTGAACCAGACCACTTTAAAATTCTTAAAAGTCCTAGCTGAAGCATGGGTTAGTTTGAGAGCATACTGTTACAAAGGTATCCTGACTCCTGTAAGGTTTGCTATAAATCATAGTTGATATCACATTCTTACAAATTTTGTTTTACTATAAAAAGCGCATTTTCAAAAAATTTCAAGACAGACATAAGCTTTGCATTCTTTAAATGACATTTTTGGCATATGGTTAATTGTTCAAATGGCAGAGAAATTGACACAACGAATATTCAGTAAACGAAGACCCCCTCAATGGACAGAATCACCTCAGACGGAAAAAAACATTCCCAATAATAAGCCTTTTATAATCAAGGGGCATGACATGGTGTCTAATTAATCTGGGGCAGTCAAGCCAATATGCAAAGAATCTCTCCAAAAATGCTTAATAGCCAGGGGCAGATCTCCATCTGAGTCACTCGCGGGCTGTTACATTAATCGGGGATTCCAGCAGAAAATCACTGTGAAATTTGAATCTTTGGTACCACCAAATTGCTTGTCTGTTCCCGTAGTATCAGATGGTGTCAGTATCATGTCTTCGAATCCTTCCATGATAATTCTTAGAAAAGATACCTAGGAAATTCAAGACTATCAGAAACTTGATCAAACATCAGGTACACCTGATTTATCCTGAAGCAGCCCCATACAGGCTCCCACATATGAAAGGGAACATGCGATCACATACACATTTTCTGGGCATTTCTACAACACTTGTTGTCATATACGGTGACAACTCTCCACATCCTGTAAGCACGGACATAGTCAGAAAATACTACGCATGAAAAATACCTGCTAGGTTGACAAGCCTGGGCAAAATTAAGGGCATCCCAGCGAACCAAAAGAGTTCGGGAAAAAATTAGGGATATATACAAAAAACTTGTACACCCGGTAAGTCGAAAACCTAAAAATGCGGCTTGAGCAAAAAAGGGTATCCCGGTGGACTAAAAACCTGAAAGGGCGGTCCAGGAAAATTTAGGGATTTAAAACATACGACTATGTCCCATCATCTTGTCATTTGTTTATCAGTAGAAGACTTGAAATCCTGATCAGCATTTACCAAGCACCCCAGGAGTTGGGATGACACTCAAACCATCCACAAATTCTTCGCAGCTATTTCTCCAATAGGTACAAAGGCAGGGGCATCTTACTAAAAAGTCGCTGCCATTTCCTTAGCTTACAACCAAGTGATGTTAGGTGTTCTTGTATCCCCGGCAGAACAGGAATTTCCAACTACTGCTCTGACATCAGGTTTTCCCCAGTAAAGTCGTCAAGCTTCTCGGGATTCCCCAATAGGATTTCACAAAATCCTCTGGCAGTGCATAGAGCTTTCCTTCCCCAACAGAGTTTATTTCTCTAATAACGGAATATCATCTCCCAGCAGTTCAACTTCAACAAAATCTGAAGACCTACATTTTTCATCTCCAGCTGAAATCAGGGATTTATTTTCCCTAATTCAACAATGCTGCAATAGAACAACTGATACATTCACATATTGCAGTCATACATCATTATATAAACATCATAGCATCTGCAGTACAAATCCATACATCTCAATCTCATTTAGTTTGAGAACACAATTACACAATGAATTTCATACTTCATGACATTGCATACAGCTAACGCTTTACCTTTTCAGGAAAGATTGATCAACAGATATTTATCATCAACAATTTTCAATAAGTCCAGGATTAGCTCCTGAAACAAAACAGAGTAATTCTCTGTGCAACCAAATACAGCTTTACATGGGCTCATCATGAAGCAATCTTACATGGGTTTCTTCTGACTTCCAAATACAGCTTTACACGGGCTCAACATGAAGCAATCTTACAAGGGTTTCTTCTGACTTCCAAATACAGCATTACACGGGCTCATCATGAAGCAATCTTACACGGGTTTCTTCTGACTTCAAAATACAGCTTTACACGGGCTCATCATGAAGAAATCTTACACGGGTTTCTTCTGACTTCCAAATTCAGCTTTATACGGGCTCTTCATGAAGCAATCTTACACGGGTTTCTTCTGACTTCCAAATACAGCTTTATAGGAGCTCTCATGAAGCAATCTTACACGGATTCCTTCTCCCTCCTTCTAAAGTTTTACACTGACTCATCCTGAAGCAACCCTATCCAGGTTCCTTCTCACAATCTCCAGATGGAGTTTTACACGGACTCATCCTGAGGCAACCCTACCCAGGTTCCTTCTCTGGAATTTCAAGATGCAGTTTTACACGGACTCCTCCTGAGGCAACCCTACCCAAGTTCCTTCTCTTGAATTTCCAGATGCATTTTTACACGAACTCGTCTTGAGGCAACCCTACACAGGTTCCTTCTCATAATTTCTAGATGTAGTTTTACACTGACTTATCCTAAAGCAACCCTACCCAGGTTCCTTCTTACAATTTCCAGATGCAGTTTTACCCAGACTCATCGTGAATCTTCCCTACCCAGGCTCCCTTTCATATATCTCCTAAAACAGCCCTACCCAGGTTCCTTTTTTATACACTTCCAGATGAAGTCTTACCCGGACTTATCCTGAAACAACCCTACACAGGTTTCTTCTGATACATTTCCAGATAGCAGTTAATTTCATTCTCCCCATCAAATTACTGCGAAGCCTGGATTTCAACCAGAAAACAACAAACTTTCATCTCTCCAATCCAGAGATAACCCCTCAATAGATCCATGGACAACTTAAATTCCTAGACTCGATTCCCCATAGAGTTTTCCTCAAACAGGAAAATAACAGAAATCAACATCCCCAGTGGACTCCTCCTCAGACAACAGGAACAGGAATCCCCACAAAGAGACCTCTTATGAAGTCAACATCTACTCTGGATGGCATCTTTAAGACCATCTCCGAAGACTCTCCGTCATATCCTTTGGATGGCGTCTTTCAGCCCATCTCTGATGACTTTCAGTCATCTTCTCCAAATGGCATCTGCAATCCCATTCCCGACATCATCAACCATCAGTATTACTTCATGCGAGTGCAAATTTTTGGGCACTCTAGTGTTCAATCATCTTCCACCTTCAGATCACGAAAGGCAAACAAGCCAATATAAATCCTCAGGTTTAAGAAGATTGAACAGGGGCAGCTGTTGTACCCCAAAATTTTCCTTCCTATTTCACACAAGACATACTCCTAGAGGTCCTTAATTGCTCAAGGTTGACCAAGAATTGATCAGACAAATTCTCCTCCTAAGCATTGGCCTTCCAACTAGGGTTTCATTTTTCACCAAGATGTGTGAGCTCAAAAGGTCTCAAATGTCTTCCATGGTCCTAATATGTCTTCAAGATTATCCATGACAAATTTCATACCTTGCACTATAAGTTTGCTCAGTCAATTGCTCAAATGCTTGAAAATCAATTGTACTGGGTCAAAAGTCAACTATGGTCTATATACAGTCAAACTTCAAGATTTTTGGTCAATATTAATATTTTGAAGTGATACCCATCATTTGATCAAGGTTTGATCTTGATCCCTCAAGAAATTCTCTTAATTCATCAAAAGCCAAGAATTGCTAATTAGGGTTTTTATAGGAAAAGTCAACCAAACTTTGACTAGACATAACTTTCTCATACCTCATCCATTTTTTCCTAACCAAAGCTCATTTTAAAGATAATCCAATTCCCTATAGCTTATCTTCATCCCTCAAGTCCAAGAAATGCACCATTTGAAAGATACAAACTTATACATTATAGGTCATTTTCAGAAAATCAACAAAAGGCACTTTTTATCAAGACCATTTACATCAAGATAAAATCTTCAAATGCAAAATTTATCGAAAGAGGGATTGGAGTAGACATATTGGTCTTTCTAAAAAGTCAAAGATCTTCATCATGAGATAAAAATTGAGCAAGTTATGGCTTGCTCAAGTTGGGAAAATTTGGGAATTTTCAAGAATTATACATTGAGCAAACTTGAAGTTTTAGATTAATGGATTAATTTATTGGACTTAAAATATCTTCCTAAGTCTATAGAGGACTTCTAAAATTATTCTTGCCATGCCTTGCATTTGCTAACTATTTTATTCATATTTATTTTAATTTATTTCAAATAAATATAAAATAAAATGTATAAAATAATTGGAAATGGGATTTGAGCTTTGGGTTGATGTTTTGGACAACCTAGGCCCATAAAATTTCGTGCAAGCAATGTCCACATTCATTCAAATTCAAAAAGGACAAGATTCCATGTCTTTGGCAAAGTTACAAAACATCATTCAAGGCTTTAAAAACACATGTTTATGGTTGTTATTACCTTTGTTCTCTTGTCTCCTACCTTTTGTCTATATAAAGGAGACATTAGAAAGCTTCAAGACACATGATATACAGCCTAGAAAAGCTCTACAAATTTTGCAAAAAATATCAAAGTTGTAAAATTCGCATTTTAGGTCCCAGCCTTCCTCAGTCCAAACAAAATATTCAAATACCTTCCTGGAGGCTCCCTGAAGCTTTTGCAATCATTACCAAGCCCTGAAACATCACAAAACGCCTCAGTAAACTCTATTTTTATATTTTCTAACTTGTTTCATGCAGATTCGATGCATTACATGGCTATAAGTGTACCAAACACCTTCATATCTAGCCTTCAAATCATAACGGGTCTAGATCTAAAGGCTTAAATTTGAGATCCACCATGCGCCCTCAAGGCCTCATCTCACCTGATCTAGTGTGGCATGGGCTTAACATTCACTTGGGCCTAGCAAAATTCAATTTCAGCACCCCCCAATTTCTAACCATCTCAGACCCATTTCTTTGTATTTTGTTTTATTATTGTTTTTCTTTTATTATTAAATTCACCAAATAATCAATAAAATCACAAAAAAATTAGGCTTAGACATTTTAATTAAATAATTAATTTCTTAATTAATTGATTAATTAAATTTTAACCATTTTCTTAACTTAAAATAAATTAGAAATTAGGACTTTATTTAGATTTAATTTTCTTTTCATAATTAAAAAAAACAAAAAGCACTTATTTAATTTTATTTTCCAAATAGAATTTCGGATAATTTCAATTTAATTATTTTTTTAAAATAAAAACAACCAAAAAGATTTTTTTTACTTAGTATTTTCTTAGGTTTCTTTTAGACGTAACATTCATTTCGCGTGCATTATTTTTATTTTCACATTTTTTTACAATAATGTAACTGTGTACCGGTATGTAATAAATTAAATAGGACTTTTTTACCGCTTTCTTTATTTTTCCCTAAAGCATTGTACAGTGTAAATCCCCCTCCCCAAAGCCATATAATAGTCTAGATTCATACCTCTCGCACTTTATTTTTCTGTACATATTAACTGCTAGTAACTAGGCGTGTATGGCAAGACTTAAACTAAAACGTTAGCAAAAGCTAATAATGCAAGATAAATAACATGAATCAAACAAAATTACATATGCGCACCTCTAGGGTATCTCACTTCGGTTGCCTTCAGAAAACGGTTACAATTCTCGAAACATGAGAATTTTTAGTGGTTGTCCTCTAGTTTGAAAGATCACAAGTCCCTCGATGACCCTTTCGACGTTGCCTCGGTTAAAAGTGATCTTAGAAACTTTAGGACAGTTACTAAAATTTCCTGCCAAGTTGCCTTCTTGACCGTAATGTCCTTTCCATGTCCCTCATACATCCAACGATAGGGCTACCTACTCACTAATGGTAGGATAGCACTGTCTAAAGGATAAGGAGGAAAAGAACAAACTTTTTTTCGAGTATAAGTAGATAGTTCTTAAATGCTTGCTCAAAAACAAAATTTTTGCACTTGCACAAAATATTTCAAAACACTTTCAAAAATATTCGCTTTGTCAACACTCTTGAGGACTGATAAAAGAGTTATCATAAAGCGAATCACCGCACTAAGGAATTTTCAAAACATTTTCAAACACACAAAGCAAAAAGGTATTTCAAAATGAGCAAACCTCTAAGAGCCCGTAGAAAACTACGGATGGAAAGGGTGCTAACACCTTCCCTTTCCATAATCTACCCCCTTACTCAGAAAATTCTCAAAAAGGTCTTTTTCTGTTCTTTTCACCCTTTCTTTTGTTGGATAAAAGAAAAGTCGGTTGCGACTCTTGCTTACCGCAACTTTGTGAACACAAACGCAAAACTAGTATTAAACAGTCAGTTCTGCCACCGCACCACAATACTATTTTTGTCACTAGTATCCTTGAACCCTAAACCTTGCCTTTTTGACATATATCTTTCTTTATCATTTCCCAACTCATTAACTTTAACTTTTAATTTTTCTAACTCTTCCATCAATTCTTTATTGCTACGGCCTTTCCTCTTTTGATGGTTACCAAAAGATATTTGAGTCACACCAAATCCCTTACCTCTCACACGACCGGTATACTCAGGAACATTTAATACTCGACTAAGTATGCTCCTGCAATCATGGTCTTCATCCTGAGTTAAAGATTGAGATAGACTCTCCTGAAATTCATATGCATATCAAAATTAATTAGTGGTGATTAAAACTCATAAATTTTTTATGTTAATAAACTTTTGATTTAATTAAAGGAATATTGATATACTTACACATTGCTCATAAATTTGAAGCAAATCTTCCTTAACAACTACATCCTTACCTTCACGAGAAGCCTTCCACAGAACATGTTCTGCAAGATATGTTTCTTGACTATTCTCCTCTCCAAACTACACATTAAGAGAAATAATAAGATCAATTGTAACACGCGATGAACAAGTATATCATAGAATTTAGATATACTTACCATTATTTGTTGTAAGCATGCATATCCTATACGCCCTTTTTTGTATGGATACGAGGGACTTGATGCTCGTTGGCGATTTACGACACTCACATCCTAAAAAAATATGAGGTTTTTCGTTTACCTTTAAAGGTTTCCCATTCTTCAGATGAAATCAAGCCTGCATACGTCTTTGAAAGTTTTATATCGATAAAATTGTTATCGGCATCCCTAAGAAACTTGTTTTTAAAAAAGATCTAAACCCTCTGAGTCTTTTTCCGGCCAATTGAAGACAATATGTTTTTCAATCATCATCAATGTTAAAAGACCTATGCGAAAAAACATACATAGAGTGCGTTAGTAATTTAAAGACATAATCGTCAACAAAAACAAATGACATCACATATGGTACCTATATATCACTACATATTTTTTCTTTAGTGGGTTTCAACTCTCGATTTCTCCAATCGTCATAGGTGATTGGAACTTCTCTCTTCACAAGGGAACCAATGTAACTTATCAACATTGAACCGTTAGGCTCAATTAGTTGTTTATCTTCATTCTAATGTACGTAAAATTTAAAACATTTATCTCTTGCACGAATGAGTGACTTCATAATAGTTATTCCTCGTCTAATATCATTCTCCACATCATGAACTGATTCATTTCCATCATTATTAGATGCGGGGTGTGATTTTTCCTCGTTACTAGCCATTTGACCTGTAATATTAAAGAAAAACACAAACACTGTATAATAGGCTCAATCTCATAGTAACCTCAATCTCAGACTTCTTCAAGTGAGTTATGGTATCAATCCCATGAGACTTAGGCTCTCCTTCTAAACCGGTGAACGAAACACGGTCAATAATAGGTAAACCAAGTAAGTAGAATACTCCTCCAATATGGGCATCAGCTGATAATGAGGGAAAGTAAAACACCAGCACAACAGATCATAGAACTGGACTAATGTATAAAGAATACCTTCCTTCATCTTGAGCTTCATAAGAGGCACGACAGATCCATACTTCTTCCAGAAATCTGTAGAGCTCTCAATCTCAGGAATCAAACTCATCAGTTCCTTTATATTAGGATCTTTGAAATTGTACTTCCGAGTCTTTCTTCTTCCAAAATCCATGGCCAAAAAGTACCTGAGATATTTGCAAAAGAAAACTTTAGGTTTCTGGAATCAGCTGTTTAAAGAATGCTCATGGGTGCATGAATGCATGATAATGCAACAATCACACACAAGATCACAAACATGGGGGTTCATAGGTTCGACATCATGAGCATGAAGTTAAAGGTTCTACACACAAGGTATAGACTAAAATTTTATCACCTACTGAAAAAGGTTCTAAAAGGTTCCCAGAGTCTACATCCTTTCTTCAAATATTATCAACGTCACGTTTAACTCGGTAATTAGTAATATTCTCAAGAAAAAATCGTCTGAGTGTAGCATCACAAAAAAACCACTTCCGGATTGCTCCGTCATAGTTTACACACTACATCTAAAAGGCCAAGATGGGTTAAGGGTTCTACGATCCTCAGATTCAGCAGGCTCCCAAGTCAAAAGCAGCATGTCTTCCCAATTGCTCGGTAAACAAATATTACAATCAAAGAGGCCTCCACTGAGTGAGGGATCTCATGTCTCATTTTTTTGGATTCCTCCCTCAAAGTTAACATGACTATACTGCCTGTCTTATCTTAAGTTTGCCCAAGTCCGAGTAGAGGACTTATGACAAATCACCAAGCACCCTAAAAACCAGGAAAGTCCAGAGAAACATATATATATATATATATATATATATATATATATATATATATATATATATATATATATATATATATATATATATATATATATATATACACAACAAATAATAGCACATACACAATATAAACAAAGATAGGCTCAACCCACTTAGAGATGGAGCAGCATTTGTTCGATCTTTCACCAATGAAGTCTCCATTTTTCCTATAGTGGTAGAAATGTTGAGACAAAGTCATTGGATTGACTTAACTCGCACACATCAAAATAAAAATTGCCAACACGCTTTATTTTTCCAAAGGAAATGGGAAAAGAGCAAATAAACCTAAAAAGAAGGGGGGAGAATCTAGGTACGGGGGTTGGTTATGCAAAGGGAAGGCATTAGTACCCTAAACATCTATGGTACTCCACAGGAACCTCTTTGAAAATTTGTGTATTTTGGCTATAAATGGTGTATACAAAAATCGATGGTGGAGATGAGAAAAGAAGTATTTTTTTTACAATTTTTGCACCCGCCATAGTTGCGAACCTTTAGTGCCTACGTGCCACCTTATGTGCAATAGGGGATTAGGGTACTCGTAGTTCACCTTAAAAATTTTAAAACACAAGTGTGTTGGTTAATTTTAAGAGATGACACATCATCATCATATCCAAGTGGAAGAACATACTTACTACCCATGATTATGAGAACGAAAAATTTGCATCATCTCAAAGTGGAGGATATAGCTTTGATTTTAAAATCAACAAAGCCTTACTCAACACCCAAGTGGAAAATATCTCACTTTACTACATATCATAGAAGTATAGTAGCTCGCATCACTACAAGAATCTACAAGAGTCTAATCTTTTGAGAAAAGTTTTAAAGTAAAAAGCCAAAGTGGCAAAATAGTTTGAATGAATTTGATTGACTTTAAGCCTTCTCCCCAAAAAATGTCAAAGTATGAATAATATTATTGATTAAAATTTGATTAAGAAAATATTTTGAAAAATGCATGGGCTTAAGTCCAAGTTTATTATGAAAGCGGTTAAATTTAGTAAACAAGAAGAGTTTTGAAAAAGAGGGAGAAGAATTTTGAAATTTAAGAAGATGGGAAGAGATGATGGGACTATCCTAAAGAATAACGTAAAAGCTAAGAAAAAGAACAATCTAACCAATAAGAAGTCAACACTTAACATAAGAAGTCAATGTAGAATTATCATCCTTTGGATTGAAACCAAGCAAGAAAAAAAATGCTAAACCTCTGAGAAATACTAAGCTTCGGATGCATTAAGTCTTCACAAAAATTGGACAGAGTAACAGCTGTATACAGAGAAATTCTCAATCACAAACAAAGCATATAATCAGAATAGCCTGCATGCAAAGAAAATCAACCCAATGTCTTGGAGTAAACCCCAATAACTCCAGACAAAATATCCATAGAGTCACAAGGTCCCAGCGTAATCAAGGCTTCTAATCCTAAGTCCAAGAGGTCCACAACTCCATAATACCAAAGATAGTAACCAAATATTCCAAGTAACCTTAAAAAAATTTAATGTTCAAGTTGGTTATTAAGTGTCTTCAAAAATAAAAGAAAGCTCAAGTGAGAAAAATAGTAATAAAAAAGACATAAAGATAAATGCTCAAATGAGCAAAGATAAAATGACATAAATATAAATGCTCAAGTGAGCAAAGATGAAAATAACATGAAATATAAATGCTAAAGTAAATGGTGCATAAAAGTAAAGACATAAAATAAAGGGAATAAAGTAAAAGCACAAAGTAAAGTCAATTGTTAGTGAACTAGAAGTTAGACAATACATCATATAAGGGAATAGACAATGCTTTTTTTTGCCAAAGACAGCGCTTTAAAGTGCTGTCTATTCCTACGCTGCAGTAAGTAAAGACCGCGCTTTTTGTCAATGTAAAAGTGTTGCTTAATGTAGCATTTAGGTAGCACTTTATTCAGTAAGAACTCTCTAAAGGCCCCTATAGGCAGCACTTTTTACATCAGAAGCCCTTTCTAAAGCAACACTTTAGACAGCGCTTTCACTTTAGATAGCTCTTTTAAAAGCGATGTATACCGTATATTTTTGTTTAATTTTTTGTTTTGTTTTAGGAAGCGCTTTCTTTAAAAGCGCTCTCTAAAGTCCCTTTTAGGCATCGTTTTTTACTTTAGAAGTGCTTTTTAATACATCCATTTAGGCAGCATTTTCTATTCCCCGCTATAGGCAGTGTTTTTTTTTTAAACCGTTGTCTAATGTTCATGGATTTTTTAATATATACCACTTATATTTTACGTGCTCTCTACAAATAATCACTTAAAATAAGCGTTGTCTTTCAAATTTGTACTAGATTTCATAAATTTGTAGTTTCAATCCAATAAGTATGCACCAAGTTTACATATTTATATATACAGCTTTAATCCAATAGTTTATATATACGTAAATTTGATACAACTTGAAGAATCCAATAATTTATATATACATATATTTACATATTTATATATACAGCTTTAATCCAATAAGTATGCACCAAATGTATATATTACTACCTTCTAGAGTTGTTATCTTCTCTACTATATTCTCTACAAACAACAAAGATGAAGAATCCTAAATGAACTTGTTATCTCTATATCTTCTACTTATGCACCTACCTGAAACAAAACCATTAAAGACATATCAGAACAAAACTATATAACACTTAAATCTTATAACTATTATAATTTAACACAAACCAATGTAACAAAAACAAATCAAGAATTTTTTATAATCCACCATTAAAAATTCTCTAATTTATACCATGATACTAACAAAACTTTATCTGAATTTAAATCCAATATCATCATAACTAATCATCCACATAACAAAAACAACATTGCAACACAATTTACCACACTAATGATGATATAATATCTCATCAAAATTCAAACTTATATATACTCAAAATTCTCATCAATGAAAGTGTCACAATACCTTATAAAATTCTCATCTCAATAATGTATTGACATCAATCCTCCTTAATTTTTTCCAATTGATCTTTTGAGTAAGTAGAAGACTTGTATTCATCAAAGTACTACATAATATAACATCATATGATTTAGTTAAAACTAATTAATTAGATGAAACATGTTAAATATTAAAATAAACCATAAGTTATAAACTCATACGATAGTTGGAATCTCTATTTTATTCAAAAGAATAATTTCTTTCACAAACCTCAACATGAAATAACTGCAATCTATACCATTATGCTGACGAGGATACTACACATGGAAAAAAAATACAAATATATATCAGGATATATAGTTTAACTTGTTTTATCAAGTAGCATCACTAATATAATCAAAATTGTGAAAATATACCTTCTCTTTGATCTATGCAATGTTGTTTGCTTTACTCTTTGGTACTTGAGTATCTCTTTATGATCGAAAAATTTGTATAACTCTAACAAACTATAAACAAATATTTAGAACAATCTCACATAAATAAATAAATAAATATACAAACGAATATTTATAACAATCTAACTTACGTATCAACCATCTTCTTCTTATCTGGGTATTTTGTCCAATCACCTTTTAACTAATCTAGATATTATACAATTTCTCTTATAGGATTAATCGCAACCAACAACTAGTGTCCATTGTAAGATTAACAAAGGTTAGGTGGAAACTTTCTACACAATGTCAAAACACGAAAAATCATAATAGATGAAGTTAGAATGAAAATCTAACCCATTGTCAATATTAAATGGTAAAAAAACAACTTTTTTGTATCTTTGTTGGCCATAAATCACGGACAAAATACTCTTTAACTTCATCTGGTCTTTGATCAATAAATCGTGAGTTGATATTCTTGGGAGATAAGAAACATAATCTTTGGTCCAATTGGTGCGGACAAATCAAGTTATCATACATGAACCTTAAATAAAAGCATCATTAACATTAAGATTGTTCATTGAAATGAGTAAATAAATCGTTCAGTTAATTAAATAATGTGGATTGGAGCATACCTGATGTATGTATCGATAACACCATGGCCTAATTCCGAATGTCTAAAAAATTGATCCATATCCTCTTTAATAATTATTTCTAATAGGAAAAACCAAAAATACCTTCCTCTATAGGTATATTACGAGTACCTCTGTCATCCAAATCTAGTATTCCTATTAATGTCTGAAGGCATGACCTATACCTAGAAGTAGGCTTTTTTTTAACCGTGGTCTTTGCAATATCCTTTTTTGTGTGGACATGTTGCCAATTTCAAGCTTCTTACTCATACTGACTTGTTGCATCTCTTTAGCATGAATCTAAATATCAAATGCATATAAGTTAAGTGAAGTATAAGATCGTGAATTACTATTTTCTATATATATATATATATATATATATATATATATATATATATATATATATATATATATATATATATATATATATATATATATATATATATATATATATATATATATATATATCAATGTACCTCTTTATTGGATGCAACTGACTTGGTTTTCTGGGTAATCCCCTTATATTTTGATTTGGATTTTATAGGAGTCTATACATAGACTAAAAATGTTCAAACACTTGACAATCTCTACATAGTCAAAGCTCGAAGGTGAGAGGTTAAAACCGACCGTATTTTGTGACCTTGAATTTTTTTAATAAAAATGCAAATGAAGATGGGATCTTAGGTCAAAAATTGGGGTATCATATATATATATATATATATATATATATATATATATATATATATATATATATATATATATATATATATATATATATATATATATATATATATATATATATATATATATATATATACCTCTTTATTGGATGCAACTGACTTGGTTTTCCCTGTAATCCTCTTATCTTTTGATTTGGATTTTGTAGGAGTCTAACATTACCATGAAAATAAATGTACGTTAAATCGGCGTAAAAAATTTGAATACTCAAAGGTTCATAATGGTTTTCAACATAAATTATCATCTATGCAAATGAGGTTTGACGGTCATGCAACATACGATCCTATTGCCTCTCCCACCAATGTTGCATCTTAAATATCGTCAGGTAAATGTAATGGTGCATACCTCTCTAAAAAATATCAATTAATACTTTCAAAAATCCAGTAGGGAGCGGTTTATGGTGAAGTACTTCTCCCAAATTGTTATGCACTTTTCCCTTGCCAACTATGCTATAAGTCGGTGACGATAAATAGAGTTGACAAGGTGAAATTCCCTAAACAAATATCAAATATGAAATTGTTAATGTGTATATATGTCAATTAAAAAAATTATGCTAATTCATAATAATATATATTACCTCGGGAATTTTCTATTGGAAATCACAATTGATACTTGTTGTACCCCAAAATTTGCCCTCCCATTTTCACACAAGACATACTCCTAGAGGTCCTCAATTGCTCAAGGTTGACCAAGAATTGATCAGACAAATTCTCCTCCTAAGCATTGGCCTTCCAACTAGGGTTTCATTTTTCACCAAGATGTGTGAGTTCCAAAGGTCTCAAATGTCTTCCATGGTCCTAATATGTCTTGAAGATTATCCATGACAAATTTCATACCTTGCACTACAAGTTTGCTCAGTCAATTGCTAAAATGCTTGAAAATCAACTATATTAGGTCAAAAGTCAACTATGGTCTATATACATTCAAACTTCAAGATTTTTGGTCAACATCAACATTTTGAAGTGATACCCATCATTTGATCAATGTTTAATCATGACCCCTCAAGAAATGCTCATAATTCATCAAAAGTCAAGAATTGCTAATTAGGGATTCTATAGGAAAAGTCAACCAAACTTTGACCAGGCATAACTTTCTCACACTTCATCCATTTTTTAACAACCAAAGCTCATTTTGAATAGAATCCAATTCCATACAACTTCTCTTCAGCCCTTAAGTCCATGAAATGCACCATTTGAAAGATACAAGCTTATACATTATAGGTCAGCTTTAGAAAGTCAACAAAAGGCACTTTTTGTCAAGACCATTTACATCAAGATAAAATCTTCAAATGCAAAATTTATCGAAAGAGGGATTGAAGTAGACATCTTGGGCTATCCAAAAAAGAAAAGATCATCATCATTAGATAATAATTGAGTAAGTTATGGCTTGCCAAGGTTGGGAAAATTTGGGAAATTTCAAAAATTATGGATTCAGCAAACTTGAAGTTTTAGGTCAATGGCTTAATTTCATGGCTTATTCTTGCCATGCCTTGAATTTGCTGATTATTTTATTCATATTTATTTTAATTTATTTCAAATAAATATAAAATAAATTGTATAAAATAATTGGAGATGGGCTTTGAGATTTGAGTTGATGTTTTGGACAGTCTAGGCCCATAAAATTTCGTGCAAGTAATGTCCATATTCATTCAAATTCAAAATGGACAAGATTTCGTGTCTTTGACAAAGTTACAAAACATCACTCATGGTTTTAAAAACACATGTTTATGGTTGTTATTACCTTTGTTCTCTTGTCTCCTCCCTCCTCTCTATATAAAGGACACATTATCAAGCTTCAAGACACATGAAATAAAGCCTGGAAAAGCTCTACAAATTCTGTAAAAAATATCGAAGTTGTAAAATTTGTATTTTAGGTTCCATCCTTCCTCAGTCCAAACAAAAGATCCAAATACATTCCCGGAGGCTCCCTGAAGCTTTTGCGAACATTACCAAGCCCTGAAACATCACAAAACACCTCAGTAAGCTCTATTTTTATATTTTCTAACTTGTTTCATGCAGATTCAATGCATTACATGGCCAGAAGTGTACCAAACACCGTCAGATCTAGCCTTCAAATCATAAGGGGTCTAGATCTAAAAGCTTCAATTTGAGATCCACCATGCACCCTCAAGGCCACATCTCACCTGATCCAGCGTGGCATAGGATTAACATTCACTTGGGCCTAGCAAAATTCAATTTCAGCACCCCCCCAATTTCTAACCATCTCAGGCCTATTTCTTTGTATTTTGTTTTCTTATTGTTTTTCTTTTATTATTTAATTCACCAAATAATCACAAAAATCACAAAAATCACAAAAATATTAGGCTTAGACATTTTAATTAAATAATTAATTGATTAACTAAATTCTAATCATTTTCTTAACTTAAAACAAATTAGAATTTAGGACTTAATTTAGATTTAATTTTCTTTTCGTAATAAAAAAAACAAAAAGAACTTATTTAATTTTATTTTTCAAATAGACTTTAGGATAATTTCAATTTAATTATTTTCTTAAAATAAAAACAACAAAAAATATTTTTTACTTAGTATTTTCTTAGGTTTCTTTTAGACGTAACTTTCATTTCGCGCGCATTATTTTTATTCTCACATTTTTTACAATAATGTAACTGTATACCGGTATGTAATAGATTAAGTACGACTTTTTTTACCGGTTTCTTTATTTTTTTTCCTAAAGCATTGTACAATGTAAATCCCTCTCCCCAAAGCCATGTAATAGTCTAGATTTATACCTCACACACTTTATTTTTCTGTACATATTAACTGCTAGTAACTAGGCGTGTATGGCAAGACTGAAACTAAAACGTTAGCAAAACCTAATAATGCAAGATAAATAACATGAATCAAACACAATTGCATATGTGCACATCTAGGGTATCCCACTTCGGTTGCCTTTGGAAAACTGTCACAATTCTCGAAACGTGAGAAGTTTTAGTGGATGTCCTTTAGTTTGAAAGATCACAAGTCTCTCGATGACCCTTTCGACATTGCCTCGGTTAAAAGTGATCTTAGAAAGTTTAGGACAGTTACTAAAATTTCCTGCCAAGTTACCTTCGTGACCGTAATGTCCTTTCGATGTTCCTCATACATCCAACGATAGGACTACCTACTCACTAATAGTAGGATATCACTGTCAAAAATAAACTTTTTGCACTTACACAAAACATTTCAAAACACTTTCAAAAACATTCAATTTGTAAACACTCTTGAGGACTGATACAAGAGTTATCATAAAGAGAATCTCCGCACTAAGGCATTTTCAAAACATTTTCAAACACACAAAGCACAAAGTTATTTCAAAATGAGAAAATCTCTAAGAGCATGTATAAACCTAGGGATGGAAAGGGTGCTAACACCTTCCCTTTCCATAATCTACCCCCCTTACTCAGAAAATTCTCAAAAAGGTCTTTTTCTGTTCTTTTCACCCTTTCCTTTGTTGGATAAAAGAAAAGTCGGTGGCGACTCTTGCTTACCGCAACATTTTCAAACACAAACACAAACCTAGTATTAAACAGTCGGTTCTACCATCATCTCACAGAACTGGCGACTCTGCTGGGGAATACAAAAAGTGGGGTTACCTTAGAGTTAATTCATTATTTAACTACTTTGTATACTTTGATTGCTTTACTTTTGAGGGATTTGTTTGGGTTACTATAGATCCTACACCCGGATTTGGGGAACCTTTTAGGTAAGTAGCAATAGATCAATGAAAATGTGTGGGGTATACTGACAGGGTTGAAGCGATAGCTACGTTGATGTGACACTTTGGTTGGTACCGATAGCCCTTGAGTAATCAAGGAGAATACGGGGCCGCTGCATGGTGTCATAGAGCATTAACTGACCTTAGAACCTTTTAATGGACCAACTTGGCCATTGGGAAATAGTGAGATAGGCGTATTTGGTGTAGTCCTAAGTCGGTTGATACTCGATACTACACTCATTGAGATTTGACTCCCGAGTTTTGTTTGGTGGCAAGTCAGTTGTCGATCGGAATGAAACTTGTGGGAAAGATCAGTGATATTGAGATCCCTTAGAACCCGGTAACTATTACTAGGACAGGTTGAGCCAACTAAATTTCAAGAGGGTACTTACCTACAAACCCCATGCAAGCCTAAACCTAAGGCTGCTTATGTGATTTGTTTGCTTTCAACTTGAGCTACTTGTAGGGTTTTTATCTACCAACATGATCTCCTTGCAGGATTTGTTTACAGTCATTATCTAGTAACCTGGACTTCTTAGACTCACTTGTTTTCATCACCTTACCCTTTTGCTTAACGCATGGTATACACATCATAACATCATGCCACAACATTTCCTTAACCATTTCAAGGATATCAAGGGCTTGTGATGTAGGTTATGATAAATTAGACATCTAGCAAGGGGAAAGGGGATTTATTTTCCTCTAGCCAATATCGTCAAAAGATCAAAACTCAATAACTTGAGTTAGGGGCTATGACCCACTTGATATGGTGAGCTTGACTCTCATAGAAGGACACTCAATGATACAAAGTTCTTTAATCAAAGCTGCAAATTTTAACTTCTGACATTTTCTTGTTTACCCGGCGAGATCCTTGAAAACATTGCATGCATGCCATTTCATAACAGGTCTTCCAGTACAGGTTTCTCATCTTTTCGCTGTTTATTTCAGCAAAATAAATGGCCCTTGAACAAACAGTAAAAGACCTTCAAGCTCAAAACATCCAGTTCCAACAAATGTTTATGGCTTTGGCCCAGGGGCAGGAAGAACTGAAAGCTCTCGTCATCAAAGAGAAGAAGAAGAAGGCAAAGAAACTGGCTGACATCTTGAATATGGGAAGAAAACTCAGAGGACCGCTTAAACGAGCTCTAGATCTCACAACTCCATCAAACGAAGGGGATAATCATGAAGAAGTCAACAACCCGGAGGCTGATGAAGAAGAAGCTGATTACTCTGAGGAATAATATCCTCCTGCTGACGATAAATACAAACAACTAGAGGATCGTCTCAATGCTATGGAGATTCAGCAGGTATCTGGCTTGGAATTTGAAGAGTTAAGGCTGGTTCCTAGAGTGGTCATCCCACCAAAGTTCAAGGTTCCCACATTTTCTAAGTATGATGGTGTCTCCGGCCCTAAGTTGTACTTAAGGTCCTATGTCAGGAAGATCCAGCCTCATACTGCTGACCAGAAGTTATGGGTCCATTTCTTCCAAGAAAGTTTAGCTGGTACGCAATAGGAGTGGTTCTATCAGCTACAAATAACATACATTCATACCTGGGAAGACTTGGTTGTTGCTTTCTACAAGCAGTACCAATACAATGCTGACCTCGCTCTAACTCGTACACAACTTCAAAGCATGTCTATGGGTTCTAGAGAAGGCTTCAAGGAGTATGCCCAAAAATAGAGGGATCTAGTTGGCAGGGTACAACTTCCTCTGAATGATAAGGAAATGGTAGACCTGTTCATGGGCACTCTGACAGACCCATTCTTTAATATGTTGATTGGGAGTTCCTCATCTGGGTTCATAGAGATGGTTCTGACTGGAGAAAGGTTCGAAAGCGATATCAAGAGTGGGAAGATCCTGATGGCTGCATCTTCTAATGCTGAGAAGAAGCAATTTACTGGTAAGAGGGAAGCCAATGCTATTTATGGCCAGAAGGGTCATAATAAGGCAGACTACCACCAATCTGTAGGGGCAGTGTTGGTCTCTAATTCGGCACGCATGCAACAACCACAACAACGAGGTAATAAACAAAGGAAAGACGATCCTAAGAGATAGTTTACCAAGATCAACATGCCGTTATCTCAAGCATTACAACATATGTTGAGGATGAATTGGATTACGTTGATAGGACCTCATCCAAACCCTAAGACTTCTTCTCCTAACTACAATCCTGATGCAAGGTGTGCCTATCATTCTGGAAGTCCTAGGCACGTTACTAACGATTATTGGGAACTGAAATACAAGATTCAAAAATGATTTACGCCAAGGAGATTGAGTTTGACCCTCTTGAGACTCCTAAATGTGATCATTGCTTCCATGCCAAATCATGGCCAGGATTGAGAGCATTTTTGTTCATTTGAATTCTTAAGTTGTATTTTCTTCGTTTGTTCAAACAATTATTGTCATGTCAAACTTTGTCATTTCGTTAATGCATTGTACATCTTTGTATTGAATTAATTTGTTTTAATTATGCTTAAACTGCTTTCTTACTTCCTTTTTGTGATATTCAACTCTTGATTAAAAGCTCTAAGCCTTTAGAGGTAGGATGACGAGAACGATACCACAATCTCTACAGTATGCTTTTGAACAGACCCTGCTAACGATGTACAGGCGTTGTTTCAAATCCTAAACAGTGGAGTTATAAGGAAGATAATCCTTAGTCAACCCCTTTGAGCCTAAGATGTAGGAGTTTACTTTTCACACAAATTAAAACCCTTAATCATAACCTGGGGCAGGGTAGTTTTCTCAGTTAATTCAGATGTGCATTCAGTCACAAGCTTTCCCTTCATACACGATAAATAGTGTAAAAGTTGCTCTCCAAAAGATGGTGATGGTTCCACATAATCATTAAGAACACGCAGTCATTATCTCTCAAAATAAAAGCCCATTAAGTCAAAACCCATGAAGGATACTTAAGAAAAAAATTGGGGTATCCCACTGGCTGTAATCACAAAAGAAACAGTTCAGGAAAAAGATAGGGATAGCAAAATCAAAAAAGAAAGAGGTCCTACAAGTCCTCAACAAAAAGAAAAGGTCACAAAATTGATTGCCTTCTCAAAACAAACGTTCAATTTCTGAACCATCAAAGGAATATCGGGGCCAACATTCCAGAACTCAACTGGGATTCGAAATGCACAATTAACTAAGCATAGGACTGAAGAACATCACGAAAAATTGGTGGGTACAAATAAATTTTGAGCCTTTATCCTTTGTTTCTTAAACCGTTAACTAGGCCACTTTACAACCTATAAAAGTCCTAGCTGAAGCATGGGTTAGTTCGAGAGCATACTGTTACAAAGGTATCCTGACTCCTATAAGGTTTGCTATAAATCATACTTGATATCACATTCTTACAAATTTTGTTTTACTATAAAAAGTGCATTTTCAAAAAATTTCAAGACAGACATAAGCTTTGCATTCTTTAAATGACATTCTTTGCATATGGTTAATTATTCAAATGGCAGTTAAATTGACACAATTAATATTCAGTGAACGAAGACCCCCTCAATGGACAGAATCACCTCAGACGGAAAAAAACATTCCGAATAATAAGCTTTCATAATCAAGGGGCATGACATGGCGTCTAATTAATCTGGGGCAGTCAAGCCAATATGCAAAGAATATCTCCAAAAATTCTTAATAGCCAGGGGAAGATCTCCATCTGAGTCACTCGGGGGCTGTTACATTGATCGGGGATTCCAGCAGAAAATCACTGTGAAATTTGAATCCTTGGTACCACCAAATTGCTTGTCTATGCCCGTAGTATCAGATGGTGTCAGTATCATGTCTTCGAATCCTTCCATGACAATTCTTAGAAAAGATACCTAGGAAATTCAAGACTATCATAAACTTGATCAAACATCAGGTGCACCAGATTCATCCTGAAGCAGCCCCACACAGGCTCCCACGTTTGAAAGGGCACGTGCGATCACATAAACATTTTCTGGCATTTCTACAACACTTGTTGTCATAGATGGTGACAACTCTCCACATCCTGTGAACGTGGACATTGTTAGAAAACACTACACATGAAAAAGACTCGCTAGGTTGATAGGCCTAGGAAAAATTAAGGGCATCCCGGTGAACCAAAAGAGTTCGGGCAAAAATTAGGGATATATACAAAAATCTTGTACACCCTGCAAGTCGAAAACCTAAAAAGGCGGCTTGAGCAAAAAAGGGTATCCCGATGGACTAAAAACCTAAAAGGGTATCCCGTCATCTTGTCATTTGTTTATCAGTAGAAGACTTATCATCCTGATCAGCATTTACCAAGCACCCCAGGAGAAGGACACTATTCTTAAAGTATCCATAGTTGAGCTTTATTGTGAATTGGGATAATATTAAAGCATTGAGATTATTATGTAGATAGGCTGATGATTATATCTCATGGATCATGGATAAGGAGTTATCAAGTCTTGACATAGGTATGAATATTAGGATTAATATTTATACTGAATTGACCAACTATGAGAATACTACATAAAATGTTATGAAAAGTGTCATAAGTTATTATCATGGTGATAATGGTGTATACCACCCTTCTTCCTGAAACCACTATGGACCCTAGATGTAGATTCAAGTATTTTATTGCTGATCAAACATTATCCGTAACTGGATGACCATAAAGACAGTTGATGGGTACTTCGTAAAGCATGTTGAGGAACATGAGTGACCTAGATGGAATTTGTCCATCCTGCTTAATAGGATATATGTCTAAGGGTCCAATATTGAACTGGACAAGGGTGGCATGGTCTATGCCTTATGTTCAATATAGAAATAAGGGCAAAAGGGTAATTGTACACACAATTATCATCACTGAAATGTTTTGTCAGATCACATGACATTTTCATGACTTGGGTAGCAGTGATGTGTTGCTAGATATCTCTCACTGTATATTATGTTAAATGTATGATTTAATATGATTGACAACGTCACGAAAACGTATAGGGTCACACACATAACGACAGGTTGATGAGAGATAGAGTAAATAAGGAACACCGTAAGGTACGATGCACTTAAGAGAATTGTAGAACACTATAAGGTACTGTTGTACCCTAAAATTTTCCCTCTCATTTCTCAAAGGATCACCCTGAACCCTCAAGTTTTCTTCCATCCAATTTTAAGCTTTGAATTACAAAATTTTCAAGAAAGTCATTCACAAGGGCAAAATGGTACTAAAAAGTCAAACTTTGACTTTTGGATCAAAATCAAGTTTCAAGAGTCATATTTCAGCAAGACATGTTAAAATATGAAGTTTGTTTCATTAAGAAAGTCGAAAGTCAAATTTGCTATTGGAAAAGTCAAATTTCTAAATACTTAGAATTTTTTCTAAGTGTTTAAGAAATATGACAAGCTCAGAACTTCTGATCAGACGATCACAATGATGCAAGCTGATTATGGATTAAATTCTAACACAAGAGTTATGGACTCAAACAAGATCTAAAATATTGCAGAACAAAACTTCTCCTGGAAATGCTGGAATTTCAAGTTATAAATGTTCAAAGACACGTCCATGAAACTGAAGCACTCAGCAAATTCTGGACGATTCTAAAACAGAGTTTGGTCAGAACTTCTGGGCTAGTTTTCACAAACGTTCAGTCAGAGTTTGCAAGGTTAATTCAAAGAAGGTTACAAAGCGTGCTGCAAGCTTCCCGAAAAGTCTGAGAGCTCCTTCAGAACATGCTGAAGCAAGGAGATACAAAGATCAGAAGTTGGATGTTTATTCTAAAGTCACGCTGAAGCTGAACTTCTGACCCAGAATTAAGCAATGATGCAGAATATCACGTTGCGGGATTTCTGGTTTGATCAATCTCATCATCATTTAATGCTCACAACCACTTTTGAGTCTTTATCCAAAGGATTTCCCCACGTGTGGTATAGAAGTACCATTGCTATCCTTGAAAAGCAAACTTTTGTACAAATTTATGTTGGGTCCATGCTTTGCTTTTGCTTCTAAGGGTACATTTCCTTAATCCCTTCTTACAATTCCAGCTTAAGCGCGGCTAAAGTTGCTAACCTCCATACCTATTTAAACTTGCTTCAAGAACAAGTCAGTGCTTAGCATATGATGGTTGTACCCTTGAACTCTCCAAGCTACTAAGCCTTTTCCTATAAATTGAACCTCATTAGCCACTGTAAAAGGTTCAAAAAATTGAGAAACAAAAAAAGCTTGAACCCCTGCTAAAATTCCAAGAGTCCAAAGTTGCAAATACAAAATACAAAACCTGTTAACTTTTGATTTCTTGCATTCAAACTCCATTTGTTCTCAAGTGTTTCTTGACTAAAACCATCCACACAGTTTCTGATTCACATATTAGAAGTTATCCTAACTTCTATGTTCATACTGTAATACACTCTCCATCCACCTCCACCTCAAAGAAGTCAGAACATTACCCCTTGGTTGTTCCAGAAATTTTCTAATCATTCATTTCCAGAAGTTGAAAACTTCTAACCTGCTGAATACGTGAAGAAGCTTCTCAGAACATCACCAGAGTTCAGGACCAAACTCTAATTCACAGAGTCTTTTCCAACTGCAAGGTAAGCTTCTGCTGTCACTCACCATATTACTTAAGCATTATCAGATTTGCATGCTAAAAAATACAATGTAGATATCCTGATTCTGATGTTGTACACATTCTGAGGTTTCATATACTTGCCTGCCTAAATAAGGAGTAAATTGGTTCGGAATTTCTTAAGGGAATTAGAATTAACAAATTCATGCTTGCCTCTAATTTATAGTCCCGATACCTCTTATTTCTGAAACACTGTGAAACCAGCCATAACTGTTATATGTGTATCTTCTGTTCTGTTGAGAAATTACTAGGTTACAGATGTTCTGACTAGCATGGAAAGGGAGACCAAGTTCTTCCAGTGGTTCATAATTTCTGAACTCTTATTTCTTCCCAGCGGACCCAGAACTTCTGACTTTACCTATTTTTACTAATATGATATCTGTTTTGCAGCACGCCAGAGTCAGAACTTCTGATCTCCTTTAGTCAGCAATACGCTGATTCTATTTTCTTTTTCTCACTATTTTGCTATCACTTCCTATTTCATTAATAAATAAAAACACCAAAAACATTTTTTTTCATTTTTTACATGCTTTATTTTATTTCTTAAAACAAAAAGATCAAAAATATTTTCTTAAACCAAACTTATCTCTTTTCTAAAATAAAACAAGTTCATTTCACATTTCCTTGTACATTCTTATTCATTCAATATGGTTGTAATAGTAACTTAGGATTTAATTTTATTTGCAATCCCCATTCATAAATTGTTGTAATAGCATAGTAACTTTAAATTTCGCAATTTATCGCTTTTACATAACATGCTAGTAATTAGGGTTTGTATGGGAAGATAAAATCAATCAAATAGAAAACCCTAATCCAAGACAAAAATAAGCATGAAAATTACGCACTTTCACACAAGCACCCCTAGGGTTATCCCACTTGGTTGCCTTACAAAAATGGCCATATTATGCATGTAAGGTATCTTAGCAAAAACAAGCAAAATATACAAGATCATAGTCCCTCGATGATGCTATCTAAGTTGCCTTACAAATGATCTTAGTCCCTCAAAAAGAATGCTAAGATACCTTGCAACATTTCTAATCATGGCTATACGATGACCCACGCCCGTCCCGTTTACATCCAAAGATAGGGTTACTTACTAAATCGATGGTAAGATAACAATATAAAAGGAAAAGAAAATGAACAAGAAATACATTTGAGTAGGAAGATTGCTCTTAATTACTTTCTCCATTTCAAACAAACATCCTTGCTATTTTCAAAACAAACACCTATACATTTCAAAAACATCTTACAAAACTTGAAAACATTTTCAAAAGATCAACATCTTTGTATACATTCTTACGAATAAAAATCATTATAAAGATTTCCTAAACAATGGCCTCTTTACAAAATACCTTCAAAAAACCCCACAAATCCCAATTTCAAACAAAAGCAAGTGATCTAGCAAGTAATTAAGAGCCCATGGAAAACCATGGATAAAAAGGGTGCTAATACCTTCCCTTTTTATAATCTACCCCCCCCCCCCCCCCCCAAACCCAAGAAACAATCTCAAAGGTCTTTCCTGTGCTTTTTCACCTTTCCTTGTGGATAAAATAAAAGTCGGTGGCGAATCTTGCTAACCGCGACATTTCTGATCAAACGCAAAACCTTCAAGTCAGTTCTCCCACCGTATCATAGATTGGCGACTCTGGTGGGGATTATTCTAAAAGTGGGGTTACCTTAGGGATAGATCACATTTACTTGCCTTCATTATTTGACTTGTTTGCTTTAAATTATGGTTCTTTGTTTGGGTTTGAATCCTCTACCCGAATTTGGGACACCTTATAGGTAAGTAGCAATACATTGTGGAAATTGTGTGGGGTATACCGACATGGTCTAAGCAATAGCTATGTTAGTGTGACATATTTGTGGGTACCGGTAGCCTTTGAGTTAATCAAAGAGAATACGGGACGGCTGAGTGATGTCATGAAACACTAATGAACTTCTAGAACCTTTACTTAACCAACTTGGCCTTTAGGATGTAGTGAGATGACCGGATTTGGTGCAGTCTGAAATTGGTAGATACTCGATACTACACTCATTAAGGTTTGGTTTCTTGGGATATTTCGGTCGCCATTAAAGAGGCTTGAGCTGAAACAATGACCAAGGAAACAAACCAGTGATATTGAGCTCCTTAGAACCCGATTACTATTACTAGGACAGGTTTGATCCAACTAAACTTTAAGAGGGTACTTACCTATAAAACTCCATGCAAGCCTAAACCTAAGGATTTGTTTGCTTTGCTTGTATATGCATACTTGTACATAACATCATGAATATCATGAACATCATATACATCCACTAACCATTTCAAGGATTTTGGGATTCATCTTTATTCTTGTTTTACAGGATATGGATTCACTTCGCAAGAAAACTATTCAAGTCAACCTTGTGAGAATCCCTCCGCAACTTAAGGAGTTAGTTTCAAGGATTCCTGAAAACTTTCCATTCACCGAGAGACATGGTCGCCTACTCAACTTGGCCACCTCCAACACATATGAGGACATGATGAAAGTTCTTTTTCAGTTCTTTGATCATTTACACCATTGCTTCACATTTCCCGACTATCAACTTGTGCCTACTTTGGAAGAATTCTCCCAACTCTTGAGAATTCCCATTCTCAGTCAACTACCTTTCAACGGTACGGAAAGAGATGCAAAGCCAGAAGAGATTGCTCAAGCTCTACACTTGCACTCATCTGATGTCACAACTAATTGGGAAACAAGGAGTGGTGTCAAAGGTTTCTTAGCAAAGTTCCTGTTTGAGAAAGCCCAAAGCTGTTGGAATTCCTTAGACTTGCAAGCCTTTGAGGAAGGTGTGGCTCTCCTCATCTATGGGATGCTTTTGTTTCCAAATCCTGACCAACTCATAGATGTGAACACCGTCAAAATCGTTATATCACGCAACCCGGTGCCTACATTGCTAGGGGATATCCTACACTCTTTTCACACTCGCACAATAAGGAAAAGAGGTGTCCTTATGTGTTGCACTCCTCTCTTGGAAAGATGGTTTATTTCTCATCTTCCCCAATCTGTATTAAAAAATGAGCAAGGTTCAAGGTGGTCACAAAGGTTGATGACGCTCAAACATTTAGACATTCATTGGTGCTCCCGATCCAAAGAGAATGTTATCATTCTCGACCGTTGTGGAGAATTTCCTAATGTCCCTTTACTTGGAATTAGGGGAGGAATCACCTACAACCCTTTCTTAGCCTTAAGACAATTTGGTTATGCCTGAAGGGATGGCCCGCACGAGATGTTGATTCAAGGTTTGGTATTTGACTACGACAACGACGATCAAGGTCTTCGCCAAAGATTTATCCGAGCTTTGAGGATGTTGAAAAAGGTGGATAGCAAGCCTTTGGGGCACAAAAATTCCATCCCTCTTGAGCCTTACCTCAAATGGGTACGAACTCGCGCTCAGAGTCTTATGATGCCTTACCCCTCCATTCTCCCGGTAATCATTGAGCCTGTCATAGAGGGAGATGTTCCATACACTATCCTACATCCTGACATGCCCACGTCTCTTGAAGACCTGCAAAGGGATTGGATACAACTCAAAAGAGAGCGTGATACTTTCGAAGCCCAATTCTACACATGCGAGAAGAAGGTTTTAGAACTCACTAGGCTACTTCATAAAGAGCAGACTCTGAATGCCTACATTGCACCGAAGAGGATGCGCACTACCTTTCTATCTTAGAGTTTTTTTTGGTATTATTTTGCCCAAGGGGCATTGATGTACTCAAGCTTTAACTTATTAATATAACATGTGTTTCCTTTTTGTCTAAAACAAATTTGAATATTTAAAATCCTTGAAAACATTGCATATGCATATACCATTCATCATAACATAAGAAGGACTGAGGAAGGCTAGAACCTAAAATGTTAATTTTACAACTTTGATATTTTTTGCAAAATTTGTAGAGCTTTTCTAGGCTGTATATCATGTGTCTTGAAGCTTTCTAATATGTCCTTTATATAGACAGGAGGGAGGAGACAAGAGAACAAAGGTAATAACAACCATAAACATGTGTTTTTAAAGCCATGAATGATGTTTTACAACTTTGCCAAAGACATGGAATCTTGTCCTTTTTGAATTTGAATGAATGTGGAGATTGCTTGCATGAAATTTTATGGGCCTAGGCTATCCAAAACATCTACTCAAAGCTCAAAGCCCATTTCCAGTTATTTTATACATTTTATTTTATATTTATTTGAAATAAATTAAAATAAATATGAATAAAATAGTTAGAAAATGAAAGGAATGGAAAGAATAATTTTAGAAGTCCTCTATAGGCTTAGGAAGACGTTGGAAGTCCAAGAAATTAATCCATTGATCTAAAACTTCATGTTTGCTCAATGCATAATTCTTGAAAATTCCCAAATTTTTCCAAATTGAGCAAGCCATAACTTGCTCAATTTTTATCTCATGATGATGATCTTTGACTTTTTGGAAATACCAATATGTCTACTCCAATCCATCTTTTGATAAATTTTGCATTTGAAGACTTTATCTTGATGTAAATGGTCTTGACAAAAAGTGCCTTTTGTTGACTTTTTGAAAATGACCTATAATGTATAAGTTTGTATCTTTCAAATGGTGCATTTCTTGGACTTGAGGGCTGAATAGAAGCTGTAGGGAATTTGATTCTCTTTAAAATGAGCTTTGGTTATGAAAAATGGATGAGGTATGAGAAAGTTATGCCTGGTCAAATTTTGGTTAACTTTTCCTATAAAACCCTAATTAGCAATTCTTGACTTTTGATGAATTAGGAGCATTTCTTGAGGGATCATGATCAAGCGTTGATCAAATGATGGGTATCACTTAAAAATATTGATGTTGACCAAAAATCTTGAAGTTTGACTGTATATAGACCATAGTTGACTTTTGACCTAGTACAGTTGATTTTCAAGCATTTTAGCAATTGACTGAGCAAACTTGTACTGCAAGGTATGAAATTTGTCATGGATAATCTTGAATACATATTAGGACCATGGAAGACATTTGAGACCTTTGGAGCTCACACATCTTGGTGAAAAATGAAACCCTAGTTGGAAGGACAATGCTTAGGAGGAGAATTTGTCTGATCAATTCTTGGTCAACCTTGAGCAATTGAAGACCTTTAGGAGTATGTCTTGTGTGAAAATGGGAGGGAAAATTTTGGGGTAACACAGTTGCCCCTGTTCAATCTTCTTAAACCTGAGGATTTTGATTGGCTTGTTTGCCTTTTGTGATCTGAAGGTGGAAGATGTACTCGCATGAAGTAATACTGATGGTTGATGATGTTGGGAATGGGATTACAGGTTCCATTTAGAGAAGATGAATGAAAGTCGTCGGAGATGGGCTTAAAGACGCCATCCAAAGGATATGACGGAGAGTCTTCGGAGATGGTCTTAAAGATGCCATCCAGAGTAGATGTTGACTTCATAAGAGGTCTCTTTGTGGGGATTCTTGTTCCTGTTGTCTGAGGAGGAGTCCACTAGGGGATGTTGATTTCTGTTGTTTTCCTGTTTGAGGAAAACTCTGGGGAATAGAGTCTAGGAACTTCATTTGTCCATGGATCTACTGAGGGGTTATCTCTGGATTGGAGAGATGAAAGTTTTTTATTTTCTGGTTGAAATCCAGGCTTCGCAGTAATTTTCTAGGGAGAATGAAATTAACTGCTATCTGGAAATGTATCAAAAGAAACCTGTGTAGGGCTGTTTCAGGATGAGTCCGGGTAAGACTTCATCTGAAAGTGTATGAGAAGGAACCTGGGTAGGGCTGTTTTAGGAGATATATGAGAAGGAGCCTAGGTAGGGCAGCTTCAGGATGAGTCTGGGTAAAACTGCATCTGGAAATTGTAAGAAGGAACCTGGGTAGGGTTGATTCAGGATGAGTCCGTGTAAAAATGCATCTGGAAATTATGAGAAGGAACCTCGGTAGGGTTGCCTCAGGATGAGTCCGTGTAAAACTGCATCTGGAAATTCAAGATAAGGAACCTGGGTAGGGTTGCCTCAGGATGAGTCCGTGTAAAACTACATTTGTAAATTCCAGAGAAGGAACCTGGGTAGGGTTGCCTCAGGATGAGTCTGTGTAAAACTGCATCTGGAGACTTTAAGAAGGAACCTGGGTAGGGTTGTTTCAGGATGAGTCAGTGTAAAACTTCAGAAGGAGGGATAAGGAACCCGTATAATATTGCTTCATGAGAGCTCGTATAAAGCTGTATATGGAAGTCAGAAGAAACCCTTGTAAGATTGATTCATGAGAGCTCGTATAAAGTTGTATTTGGAAGTCAGAAGAAACCCCTGTAAGATTGCTTCATGATGAGCCCGTGAAAAGTTGTATTTGGAAGTCAGAAGAAACTCGTGTAAAATTGCTTCATGATGAGCCCGTGTAAAGCTGTATTTGGAAGTCAGAAGAAACCCGTGTAAGATTACTTCATGTTGAGCCCGTGTAAAGGTGTATTTGGAAGTCAGAAGAAACCCATGTAATATTGCTTCATGATGAGCCCGTGTAAAGATGTATTTGGTTGCACAGATAATTACTCTGTTTTGTTTCAAGAGCTAATCCTGGACCTGTTGAAAATTATTGATGATAAATATATGTTGATTGATCTTTCCTGAAAAGGTAAAGCATTAGCTGTATGGAATGTCATGAAGTATGAAATGCATTGTGTAATGGTGTTCTCAAAATAAATGAGATTGATATGTATGCATTTTGTTGTACCCCAAAATTTGCCCTCCCTTTTTCACAAGAAAATCACAATCCTAGGGTTTTCTCAGATTTTCAAGATTGGCTCAGGAATTGATCAAACAGACTTTTCTATGGCAGTAAATTAAGAATTAGGGTTTTCTCTCGCATTTCTCAAAAGAAACTGAATTCTCAGAAGTTTAGTTAACTGTCACATGTTTTCACGCTTTCTCAAGCTTACTGAAAGGTTACTGGTTGTTCTCAAGGCCTGTTTATCTGGGACAAGAAATGAAAGTTGAGACTGTCATATTCAGGTTTTATCTGATCCAGGTTGACCAGATAATATATGTCTGTTAAGACATATGCTTATTATCGGAATGAAACGTTTGCTTGTTAAATGTTTGCGTGTTTATTGGAATACCCAATGCATATTTTGATTGGAATGTTGTTGCAAGGTTACAAGACTACAAATTTATTGGATTACTTAAAGATTAAGTTATTTGTATTAGAATTTTTGGAATGCAATTTCAATCATTTTTGGAATGCAAAGAAAGAGTTGCAAGTTATTGACAGTAGAAGAGTTTTATTGGATAAAGACTTTTTCATTCATTTCAAATGTTGTTACAAAAAATAATTTATTATTTCATGTGCTTTAAGTTTTACAACTTATAGTACTTGAAGAATAAATTATTACAATTAAATGAAAAAATCTCTCAAAGAAAAAATCCATAGCTCCATTGCTCTCATGCTCAAAGTCTTCTGCTTCCTCTGCTTTGTCATCACCCAAGTTGTGCTCACATGAAAAAGACAAAGAGAACAGGATTAGTACAGTTGATTAATTAGATTTTTTAAACAAAGAAGAAAGGAAAATAGTCATCATTAAAGTTTGCCGTCCGGAATCAGAGTGCTATTTTTCATCACATTTTATTTTTCTCTTTGCAAATCACAAGAAGATTGCTCTTCTTGGTTCACAAAGAGAAAAATAAAAATGCAAATAGAAGAATGCAAACAAAGCAAAATTATTCAAAGCCAAACAATATTGCAGCAAACTGAGCAAAGCAAATTGGATGCAAACTGAACCATTGCAGCACGTTTCAAATGCAAGACATGTTGTACAAAGCAAGCATACAAAGGCAAGGAAACCAAGCTGTATTACAAAACAAAACCAAACTGAATGCAAATTGTACTAAGCATAGCAACTGAAACATTGCATACAAAGCAAACTAGAAGCAAACTGAATGCAGTAGTAATGCAGAAAGTACAATGCAGCAGGAAATGCAGGAGGTAAACCCAATGACAAGCAAAAAGCTTGTCATAGCTTTTCATCATTTTCCAGGATATAGGCAAACTTTTCAGAAAAATAAGAAAAAGAAAAAATGCTTTGTCATAGAGAGAGAAAGAGAGAAAAGATATCACCTTTGGTGAGAGTGTACAGTTTGGCAAAAAAGGTTGTCACAAGATTACAAAACACAAAAAAGGATATAAGACTATCAAAGAGCATATAGTTAGAGGGAGAGAACATTTGAGCTAAGCCTGAAAACTCAGAAGTTCAAACATATATCTCCAAGCCAGCAAAACTGCAAACATAACAAAAAACTCCCAGACTTGTGCAAACATAACAAAACTTCCAAAACCCTACAAAGCTTGCCAAACTGTAACAAGCTTGCCAAACTGCAATAAATTGTAATAAGCTTGCCAAGCTGCAATAACCTGTATAAAGCTTGCCAAGCAGTACAACCTGCAAAAGTTTGCCAAACTGCTGACCAAAACACAAAAAACATGTGCAAACAGTTTCACAACCAAACTGTAACAAACTTGCAAAACTGTACACCAGTTCCAAAAACTGCAACAATCTGCCAAACCACAAAACCAACTGGCCAAACTGTAAACCAAACTGTAAGCCAACTGCAAAACAACCACAATCACAAAAAACCTGTGCAAACAGCTGCTCAACAATCTACAGCCAAGAACCAAGCTGCAACTGTAACAAAAACACAACCCTAACCCTGTTATCAAAATAGTCAAACTACTCAAACTGAAAACTCACAAAACAATAGGTATCCAAACCTGTTACCAAACTGCAACAAAACTTCCCAAAAACCTGCAGTTCCCAACAAAACAAGTTTGCCAAACCATAAAAAACTACAAACCTGTTAACAGTTCAAACAAACACAAGCCTGCTATCAAAAAAACAGCACAACCTGCATAACTATTGCAAAACTGCAAAAGCTTGCCAAACTGTAACAGTTTCACAACAGTCCAAACCTGTTAACAAACAGTCCAACAACTTATACAAGCATTGCACAAACCAGAAAAAGCATATCAGTTTCAAACCTGCAAAAGCCTACCAAATATGCAATTCCCAAACCACAAAGAAACTTGCAAGCATACCAATAATCATACAAGTTTCAGAACAAATCATCATCAACAAGAAAAGCCAACAAAAGCCAGTTCCAAACAGCACAACAGGTACACAACAAATAACCAAAAACCATCAACCAACTCTCATTTTTTGCAAACAAGTTTCAGAGATTATCATCAATCATCATAAACAAACTTACAAAAAAACCAAAGTTTCAGAACAAGCATCATCATAAACCATTATCCAAAAAAACAAGTTTCAGAAACAAATCCAAACGCCAAAGTTTCAGAATCATCATCTCATCAACATTCAAGTTCAGCAAAACATCAACAAAGAAGTTTCAGAAGCCAATCATCATCAACATTCAAGAGAGAGGAAAAAAGTTACCAAAAAGCTTGGCCATCATCTCCTCCTCGTACCTCTGGCCACCAAGGGTGCGCCGCCAGTCCAACCTCTCTCTATCTTCTCCATTTTTTTTCCAGAAAATCTCACAGGTATACTTCTCTTCCAAACCCTGTGCTGCATCTCAGACACATAGCCCCATAGGTTAAACAAATAAACATGAATGAAGCAAGCTTAAACAACGAAACTGTAAAACTCAAAAAAAGGACGAATCATACCGTTCAATCAAAACCCTTGATCGTTAGGAGAAGGTGAGAGAGGGAGATGGCGCTCCGGCGGCTTGAGCGGAGGAAGATCAGAATGTAAAAGCGTTTGAGCACTGAGAAAGATGAAGAAGAGAAGACGAGGAAGCGGCACCGCTGTAACCACAAGGAGCAAACCCTGATTTGTTCCATAAACCCTAAACATTGCAAACAAATGCACTGGGCCTTTCTGGACCCAAATAACCATAAGCCCATAACAATACTAATTCGCCCCTCCCCCCCCCCCCCCCCTTGATCCTTTTGTTGTCTCAGCAAGTGATATAAACATTGGGCCAACTTCTTTCCATAAGCCCACACAAATTACTGGCTTACCCCCTCCCTTCCATGCTGACCCTTACCTCTTCTTTTTTAATTTTGTTTTGGGCCCAACCCCAAGATTCCAAATCCTAAGCCCACCTCTTAACTCAATTCATTTTATTTTCTTTTCTTTTGTTTAAATACTAATGTTTTTTTTAATTAAACTCATTTTAATTAATTTGTTTTCTTTTCTTTTTGTTAATAACAACATTAATAATATTTAAAACTTTGATTTTCTTAAATTAGTTTTATTTTCTTCTTTTATTAATTAATCTTGTTTCACATAATGAAAATACCAAAAAAAGCATTTAAATTGATTTAATTAATTTTGTTTTCTTTAAACCTCTTTTTATTGACTAATAAAAATACAAAAATAATAGAAATTTTATTTAATAAAATTTTCTTCCTTTAAACTTTTCATTTTACATAATTAATAAAATACAAAAAGAATAATAATATAATATTTAATCTTTCTTTTTTAGAATAGATTTTTATTTGTTTATTTTTTTAAATAAATACATGCATCTCATAATATTATTGATTTCTTAATTTGTTATAACTTTATATTGAATTGCGACGATTCGATTTAGTTGTAATACTTGATATTTGGACATTATTATTCTTGTGAGACTCATCCCCATTTGTAATAATTGTACCCCCATCCCCGGATACTTTTGTAATAACTTAGACTTTTAATTTCCGCAATTTATTGCTTTCAATATACTGTGTAGTAATTAGGCGTGTATGGCAAGATTCAAAATCAATTGCTAGATGACCTAATCCAAGAATAAATAACTTGAAATCAATACACAATGCACACTTGCACCCCTAGGGTTTCATCCACTTTTTTCCTTGAAAATTGGCCATGTTAAGCATGTTGAGTACTTTGGCAAAACAAAAACAAAACAAAAGATCGTAGTCCCTCGATGACGCTATCTTGGTTTCCTATACAAAAAATGATCTAGTCCCTCAAAATTGCTAAAGATACTTGGCAATATTGCTATCATGGTCAATACGATGACCCGCGCCTGTCCCGTTTAACATCCTAATACAAGGTTGTTTACCAAATGCAATGGTAAAACAACACTGTCAAAAGGGTTAAAAATGTGTAGGAAATACCTTTGAGTAAAATAGGGTAGATAGCTCTTAGTTACTTGATCAAAACTTGCAAAACATCCTTGTTATTTTCAAACACACTTCACAACACATTTTCAAAACATTTCCCAAACCAAACTTTCAAACTTTAAAATCTTTTCAAAAGACAATACACCTTTGTATATATTCAAACAAGAATTATTACAAAGGTTACCACAACGATGGCCTCTTTTCAAAACATTTTCAAAACCACACATAAAGCACCATTTCAAACAATTGAAAAGCAAAAGCATGTGATCTAAACAAGTAACTAAGAGCCCATGGATAACCATGGATGAAAAGGGTGCTTACACCTTCCCTTTTCATAATATACTCCCCGAACCCAAGAAAACATCTCAAAGGTCTTTCCTGTGCTTTTTGACCTTTCCTTTGGATAAAATAAAAAGTTGGTGGCGACTCTTGCTAAACCGAAACATTTGCGAACACCAAATGCAAAACCTCATGTCAGTTCTACCACCGTATCACACATTTGTACTATAGATGCTATGACGTTTGAAGAATGATGTATGAATGCAATATGTGAATGTATCAGTTGTTCTATTGCAGGGTTGTTGAATTAGGGAAAATAAATCCCTGATTTCAGCTGGAGATGAAAAATGTAGGTCTACAGATTTTGTTGAAGTTGAAATGCTGGGAGATGATCTTCCGTTGTTAGAGAAATACACTCTGTTGGGGAAGGAAAGCTCTGTGCACTGCTTGAGGATTTTGTGAAATCCTATTGGGGAATCCTGAGAAGTTTGACGACTTTACTGGGGAAAACCTAATGTCGGAGCAATAGTTGGAAATTCCTGTTCTGCCGAGGATACAGGAACACCTAACATCACTAGGTTGTAAGCTGAGGATATGGCAGTTACTTTTTAGTAAGATGCCCCTGCCTCTGTACCTGCTGGAGAAAGTACCTGCGAAGAATTTGTGGATGGTTTGAGTGTCATCTTATTATTTTGGAAAATCAAACATAATAAAGAAATGCATTTTATTATTAATAAATAATTCGACACAAGTACCAAAAGTATTGGCATCTAGGGCTTACACTAATAAAAACAACAACTTACATTAAACAATCTCTCAACAAAACTACAACGACATCATCAATAAACTTATAAAATAAATATGCTTTAACAACAACAACAAGTTTAAACCTCTAGGGTTTATGTTCTTAATAATAACATTAAAAAACCCATAACATAAATTTGTTTAAGCAACAATAATAACAAGATTAAACCTGTAGGGCTTAGATTCTCAACAACAACAACAACAACAAGATGAGTAGGGATGTTTGACGTACCAAATCTCTAAAGAAGAAGTGAAAGAAAATTTTTTGGTTCTCCAAAAAATAAATGAGAGCCCTAAATAAATATAATCTTTGTATTGAGGATGATATGTGTTTATGGCTCTCGTTGTTTAGGGCTCTCTTGTTGTATCTCCTTTTTAGGGCTCTTTGTTATGATTCTATTTGTGTTTTTTCAGACAAGTGAAAATGATGCTACAAGCTAAAGCTATATATATATATATATATATATATATATATATATATATATATATATATATATATATATATATATATATATATATATATATATATATATATATATATATATATATATATATATATATATATATATATATATATATATATATATATATATATATATGTGTGTGTGTGTGTGTGTGTGTGTGTGTGTGTGTGTGTGTGTGTGTGTGTGTGTGTGTGTGTGTGTGTGTGTGTGTGTGTGTGTGTGTGTGTGTGTGTGTGTGTGTGTGTGTGTGTGTGTGTGTGTGTGTGTGTGTGTGTGTGTGTGTGTGTGTGTGTGTGTGTGTGTGTGTGTGTGTGTGTGTGTGTGTGTGTGTGTGTGTGTGTGTGTGTGTGTGTGTGTGTGTGTGTGTGTGTGTGTGTGTGCGTGTGTGTCATAGAAATAAATTCACATTGGGTGGAAAATCAAACCGAGGTGAAAAGTGTCGTATTTTTAGATTAAAAATAAAATATCAGGAAGGCACCATTTTTAAAGAAGTAAAAACATAATCTGAAGTTATTGGCATTCGAAACGTGTACACCGAATTAGTTTACCCCTCAGTTTTTAAAAAACAGCCGACGAAATATATTATATATTTTTTAAGAAAAAAAACATGGCGCGTCCAGGAATTCTACCTTGGTTTTTCAATATGTGAGGTGAAATCGTTGTCATAAAAGTAGTTTTTCTAGTAGTGGATAGTTATGTTCCTCACCTTCAAATCATATAAAGCCTTTTTGCTTTCATCATTTGTCTAATCCTTTAGATTATTAACAATGTCATTGTTGCCATTCGGGATAAAAGGTTTATCGATTATAGCTACCCATAAATTTTTGTCAACTGATAGTAAATGAACATACATGTGTTCTTTCGAATAAGCATCATTCTTGCCTTTAAAAATTGGTGCTATATTATAATCTCTGTTTGGATCGTCATCATCAGCCATATTCCCAAACTCGTGAATCGCTTAGACCTTATCAAAAGACCATCTCTGGGGCCAATTGTTGGGTAGGAATATGGAGTAGAGAAATGATCTAGAGGGGGTGAATAGAATCTTTTAAAAATTTGATTGATTTTCCAAAATGGTGTATCTAAGTTTTACAAATGCACGAAAGTCTTAAAGCAAAAATAGAGACCTTATGCTTTAATTGGAAATCAATCAAGAATACAAATAAACAATTAATAAATATCACATATTATTCAAAGACAATACACAAAAAGTTACACACTATATTTAATCGATAATTCATAAATCACACGAGATGTATATTTACAAAAATTCAATTATTGTAGGGTTCTAATACCACTAGTCCGCAAATTTTAATCAACACTAAAACATAACTAGGTTCCAATTCTAACAAAACATAAACTTATGTAAGAAATCGCTACCAACATGAATCAACAATAAACTACACAATGAAATGAAAACCTAAATATGAAATAACCTACAAAATTTTAAATGCAAGAGAAAGAGAGGGGAGAGAGAGAGAGAGAGAGAGTACACCAGGATGTATAGTAGTTTGCTTATATCCTCCTCTTAGTAGCCTACTTTAATCTCGAATTGTTTCCCATCGAAAGTAGATCTTCCAATATGTTTTGAAAAATACTACACGAGGTCTTACAACCACTAATCCATAATAATGATGAGAAAAAAATAAATATCTTATTTGGATCTTGACCATTATACAACTAAAGGTTAAACTCACTGTAATCGTTTGTTGGCAGCAATTTTGGTAAAATAATGACTTGATAATGTTTTCCTAAATGTCTTAACATTTGAAGAAAAATTGTTTTGAATGATGTCAAAGCAGATGTCTTGACATCTGCCTCCTGAAACTCAGTCCAATATCAGTTTAAGTTTTCTGTTTCCTAATTTCCTGCGCACCATAATTCAGGATTTGTGACTCATAGGCTGCAAAAAATATGGAGGAATATTTTTCTATTTGAATTATCTTTATGGATTATATCTTGGCCTATTTTCATGGAAATATTCAAAAGATTTGAATATTTGTTTTTCAGCACAAGCTCACTGTTGCGCATATCTAAGGACCTGCTTCCTTATTCAGACCACCGCAAATTTTGAAGATGAATACCTTTTTTCTGTTTTAGAAGTCTAAGTCTTTTAATTGTCAAACACTCTAGTATTGATTTAATACTTGTGTTGTTATTTAGATTATTAATTGTGTATCATTCATAAGCTTTTAAGCATTGAATGATTAAAGTTTTTAAACTTATTATTTATGTTGTTTCTTCACTGTAAGTGATTGAAAGGATTTGATGAGGGCCTCATACCTAGGTGAGTCTTAGGTAGAAGTACATCACGGGTAGTGATTAAGTGATTGGATTTTTAACTGGTTATTTACTCAGTATCTATGAATTGATACTATTTAGTGGACTTGTCCCTGGCTTGGTAGCCCCCAGAGTAGGTGTTGTTGTACATTGAACTGGGTTAACAATCCCTTGTGTTTTTTACTATATTTATTATTGTTGCACTTTACTTTGTTCCTCAGATATTTATTTTGTGACATCTCATTCGACATCACATATCTGATACCGGAATTTCAATTGGTATCAGAGTTGGCACCCTGCTCTTTATCTGGGTGAGATCCAAGGAAGATAATTTCTGGTACTATGCACAAGGAGGGAGGATTTATGAATAGACCACCCATTCTGGATGGAAGTAATTATGACTACTGGAAACCACGTATGGTTGCCTTTTTAACGTCTTTGGACAGCAGGGATTGGAAAGCTGTTTTAAAAGGAGGGAAACACCCTATCAAATTGGGAGAAAATGGAGAACCTACTTTTGAGTTAAAACCAGAAGAAGATTGGTCTAAAGAAGAAGATAAAATTTCTCTTGGAAATTCTAAATCCTTGAATGCTATATTCAATGGAATTGATAAGAACATTTTCAAATTAGTGAACACCTGTGAAGTAGCTAAGGATGCATGGGGAATTCTTCAATCTACTCGTGAAGGGACATCCAAAGTTAAGATGTCAAGACTTCAGTTTCTCACCACAAAATTTGAGAATTTGAAAACGAAGGATGATGAAATTATTAATGACTTCCATATGAACATTCTTGAAATTTCTAATGCATCCAATGCTTTAGGAGAGAAAATACCTTAAGACAAATTGGTGAGAAAGATGCTCAGGTCTCTTCCCAAGAGATTTGATATGAAAGTGACTGCTATAGATGAAGCTCAAGACATTGACAAAATGAAAGTGGATGAACTTGTTGGACCCCTTTTGACATTTGAATTAAGCATCAATGAAAGATCTGATAAGAAGAACAAAATCATAGCCTTTGTATCAAATACTGGAGATGAAGAGGAAGACTATGATCTGGATATAGATGGAGGAATATCAAATTCCTTAGCTATACTTGGAAGACAATTTACAAAGTAATAAAAAGAATGGATAGGACCCAAAGATCAAATGTCAAGAACATATCATCTGACATCCATAAGTCAAATGAGTTTGGAAGAAAAAGGGCTGAAGAAAAATCCACTCAAGGGAAGGGAGTACAATGTCATGAATGTGGAGGCTTTGGTCACATTAGAGCTGAATGTCCTACATATCTTAAGAAACAAAAGAAGAATTTGTCTGTTACTTTGTATGAAGAGAACTTAGAGAGTGATCTTGAAGAATCTACCAAGTATGTTAAAGCATTGACATGGAAATATGTATCTGATGAAGAGTCTAGTAATGGGGAACTAACCTTTAATGAGTTAGTTGCTTCATACAAAGAATTGTGTCTCAGAAGTGTAGAAGTATGCCTTGAAGGGGAGAAACAGAAAGTCCTCATAACTCAGCTGAAGGCAGAAAGAGAAGAGCATTTAAAAACTATTTCTAAACTGTAAAGTGAAGTCACCTCCTTGAATTCAAACCTTGATAGAATGGTCAAATCTCTCAAAATGTTGAATAATGGGTCTGACACTTTAGATGAAATTCTTCAAGCAGAAAGAGTGATAGGAGACAAGAGTGGTCTAGGGTTTAATGAGAAAAAGGAACCAAATTCTAAAGAACCTTCAGTAGATTCCACTCATGCCAAGTCTAAACTAAGGATGTCGAATCAAATGTCTAAACATCATGGCAATAAAGGACATCATGGAAAGAAAAATTTTAATCACACCAAGGAGAATCCCCAGCCCTGGAGATGTCATCACCGTGGAAGGCTTGGTCATATAAGGCCCTTCTATTTCAAGTTGTATGGGTATCCTAAGACTACTCCTCCTCCCAAAACTGATAAGATTCCACAAAATAGCGAAAAGAAGAAACAGTGGATTCCCAATTCTAATTTTGCTAGTTTCATAGCTCGCACCTCCCTCAGAGTATCAACCAAAGATGACTGGTATTTTGACAGTGGTTGTTCTAGACACATGTCAGGTTTCAAGAATTTGTTGGTGGATGTCAAATCTCATTCCACCAGTTATGTGACTTTTGGTGATGGAGCAAAAGGTGAAATCAAAGGTGTTGGTAAGCTTTATTGTTCAGGAGTCCCTAAGCTTGGTGATGTGTTACTTGTTAAAGGGTTAACAGCTAACAGGATAAGTATAAGCCAATTGTGTGATCAAGGATTCAAAGTTAACTTCACCAAGGAAGAATTTCTTGTGTACAATGAAAAGAATAAAGTTATTATGAAAGGAATCATATTTAAAGACAATTGTTATCTATGGGTTCCTTAAGAGTTGAACTTCTCCTCAACATGTGTTTTAGCCAAAGAGAATGAAGTTAAACTATGGCATCAAAAATTGGGGCACTTGCATCTGAAGGGTGTGGAAAGAATTAAATCTGAAGAAGCAGTGAGAGGGATTCCTAAGCTCAAGATAGAAGAAGGAAGGGTATATGGTGACTTCCAGATTGGAAAGCAAACTAAAATGTCACATAAGAAGATCCAACATCTTACTACATCAAAAGTTTTGGAACTTCTTCACATGGACTTGATGGGACCTATGCAGGTTGAAAGTCTTGGTGGAAATAAGTGTGCATATCTTGTTGTAGATGACTTCTCTAGATACACATGGATAAGTTTTATTAGAGAAAAATCAGAAAATTTTGAAGTGTTTAAAGATCTCTGTCAAAAACTTCAAAGGGAAAAAGATAGTCATGTCATCAGAATTAGAAGTGATCTTGGAAATGAATTTGAGAACAAAAAATTTGCTGACTATTGCTCTTCTGAAGGAATCGGCCATGAATTCTCTTCTCCCATTACTCCTCAACAAAATGGGATTGTGGAATGCAAGAACAAAACCCTTCAAGAATCTACCAGAGCCATGATTCATGCTAAGAAGTTACCCTTACCATTTTTGGGTTGAAGTTATGAATACTGCATCCTATATCCATAATAGAGGTCACTCTAAGGAAAGGAACTTCATCCACCTTGTATGAAATATGGAAGGTGTGATACGGTGGCAGAATTGACTGTTAATACTAGTTTTGCATTTGTGTTTGCAAATGTTGCAGTAAGTAAGAGTCGCCACCGACTTTTCTTTTATCCAAATTAAGGAAAGGGTGAAAAGAATAGAAAAAGACCTTTTCAAGAATTTTCTGAGTAAGGGGGGTAGATTATGGAAAGGGGAGGTGTTATCACCCTTTCCATCCATAGTTATCTACGGGCTCTTAGATGCTTAGCTCATTTTTTAAGTACCTTGTACTTTGTGTTTTGAAAAATTAGTTTGAAATGCCTTAGTGCGGCGATTTTCTTTGTGATAACTCTTGTATCAGTCCTCAAGAGTGTTGACAAAGAAAATGTCTTTTTGAAAGTTGTTTTTGAAAGGTGTAAGTGTAAAAAGAGTTTGTTTTGAGCAAGCATCTAATAGCTATCTACTTGTACTCGAAAAGGTAGTTCTTTTCCTCCTATCCTTTATACAGCGCTATCCTACTATTAGTGAGTAGGTATCCCTATCATTGGATGTATGAGGGATATTCGAAGGGATGTACAGTCATAAAGGAAACATGTGAAGACGCTTTAGCAATTTTTTTTAGGGACTAGATCAATTACAGAGAGGCAACTGTAGGGTCATCGAGGGACTATGATCTTTTTATTTATGGATCTTTGCTAAAGCGTCCCCGTCTCGAGGAACATGACTGTTTTATTTCCGAAGGCAACCAAAGTGGGGTACCCTAGAGGTGTATATGTGCAATGTGTGTTATGTTAAGTTATTTTTGTCTTTTTTGTAAGGTTTTCTAGCATTTGATCTTAGTGTTTTCCATACAATCCTATTAATCATACATCTAGCAGTTAATATGAAAAGCAGTAAAAATGAAAAAAGTAAGGGTTATACGCTATTACAACCAAATCAAAAGACAAGAAAAATGTTTTAAAAAAACAAATAACAAAATAAAGAAGAGAAATGAATTCTTCGATCCAGGCCATGGGCTCCTTCGATTGACCCTTCTTTTTCCTTATTTCGATTGGGCTTGAGAGTTGACGTGAGCAAGCTTTGATTTGCACCTTTTCCTGCCTCATTCGACTGAGTTTGGGAATGGTATGGGTAACCTTCGATTGTAGCCTTCTTTACTTCTTTCGATTGAGCCAAGGAGTGGGCATGAGTGACCTTCGACTGCAAACTCCTCTACTTCTTTTGATTTAGACTATGAAGTAACATGGACCTGTAGAGCAGCATGAGTGTATCTCCTTCATTCACACTCTTTTTATCTTTTGTTAAAATCTGTACAGGTTAGTTCTAACAAGAAAAGCAAACATACCAAAAGGGCAGAAACGATGAACATAACTAAGAGACTATCTACATATTATGCTGAAATGAAAAGTAAGTAAATGGCTATTTACATGCCATGCTGAAACGAAAGATGCAAGGTCAAGCGGACTTACCTTGCTTGAAATTGGAACTTGTGTGGGGGACTAGAGTCGCTGGATGCTCTTGGATTCAAAAGGAAAGAGGCAAGTTTGGTATGATCTTGTGAGGCAGCGTATGCGTATGTACCTGGTCTCCTCTCTTTTTTCCGTCCTCTCTTTGCAATGTATCCTAGGCCTTGTATTTATAGGAGTGTGAGGGTGCATGAAAATGGCAAGGGACAACCATTTTGACTAGGCTTCTAAAGCCATGAGATAAGAATCAGACATATTAAAATATTTCCTTTTTGAAATATTCATTCCTCTTTTAAAATCTTTGATGAACCTGGACACCTTTGACTTTCGAATGCTTTCAGGCCATTCTCTTCGATTGTCCTTAAGTTGCCTCCATCGAATGGACTTCTTGTGTGCCCTTCGAATAGGCCTTCTGAATGCTTCTTCGAATGTACCTTTTGTTACTTCCTTCGAATGGCTCAGGTTCTCACACTACAGCTTCTTCGTTTGAACCCCTTTTCAGCTAGCCCAAACGAAAACTCTTTCCTTACAAATCAAAGCTTCCTTTGGTGTGAATGTGTCTGTGCAGGAAACGGTAAGGGACAACCATTAACTATACTTTGAAGACCATGAGACAAGAATCCATCATATTGAAAGACTTCCATTTTTGAAATATCCATTCCTCTTTGAGCCTTGGGATGAACCTGGACATGCTTTACTCTTTCTAATACCTTCAGGCCAGGTCCTTCGTTTGGCCTTGAGTTGCCTTTCGAATGGCTCCTTTAATTTGGCCCATCTACATATCCTTCGAATGAACTTTTTGTGTATCTTTCGAATAATCCACACGTATTCCTTGTGCTTTCTTTGAATGGTCCATCAATGTGTGTCCTTCGAATGGACCTTTGGTGTGCTCTTTAGAAGGGATCATATTGTTTGTCATAGTGCAGAAATTGTGTTGAGGGGTATTGGCCTTGTGCATTGAAGGCAAGAATAGAGGAAGCCTTTGCCTTATGCATTGAAGGAAAGTTGAAAGGAACCTTTGACTTAGTGAATCCAAGGTAAGCACGAAGGGGATTTTGGCCTAGTGAATCAAAGGTTGCATGAAGAGGCCTTTGTGAATCGAAAGGAACTTGAAGAGGCCTTTAGCCATGTGAATCAAAGGCAAGCTTGAGGTAGCCAATGCGCAGTCGAAGCCTTGTGATTTGAACGTGATCGAAGGGGAACCCAACACCCATTCGAAGCTTGTGAATCAGACCTGCAGCAAAGAGTGCTAAATGCCTAATCGGAGACTTTGAAACCAAGCTTGTTCAAAGGATCTAGATGCCCAATCAAAGCCTGTCAAAATGTCAATCGAAAGACACCTTGATCATCTTAGAAAATTTTATTTTTCTTTAATCAAGTGTTTGTAACCACCCATGTAAAAGAAAACCTTGGAAAACATGAGAGGGAAAATTTTAGGGTACAACAGCTGCCCCTGTTCAATCTTCTTAAACCTGAAGATGTAGATTGGCTTGTCTGCCTTTTGTAATTTGAAGGTGGAAGATGATTGAACACTAGAGTGCCCATAAATTCGCACTCGCGTGAAGTAACACTGATGGTTGATGATGGCGGGAATGGGCTTACAGATGCCATTTGGAGAAGATGATCGGGGGTTGTCAGAGATGGGCTTAAAGATGATATCCAAAGTTGATGTTGATTTCATAATTGGTCCCTCTTGTAGGGATTCCTGTTCCTGCTGTCTGAGGAGGATCCTGCTGAGGAATGTGGGTTTATGTTGTTCTCCCGCTTGGGGAAACTCTGTAGGGAATAAAGTGTAGGAACTTCAGTTGTTCAAGGCTTTGCTAAAGAGTTATCTCTGGAGAGATGAAAGTTTGTTGTTTTCTGGTTGAAATCCAGGCTTCACAGTAACTTGTTGGGCATAAGGAAATTAACTGTTACTTGAAAATGTATTAGAAAGAGCCTGTGCAGGGCTGTTTCAGGATGAGTTCGGGTTAGACTGCCTCTGGAGAGTTATACAGAGTAATCTTTGACGGTTTCTACCTCAACAGATAATGAAGGAATCTTTGACGATTTCTACTTCAACAGATAATGAAGGAATCTTTGACGATTGCTACCTCGACAGATAATGAAGGAATCTTTGACGATTTCTACCTCAATAGATAATGAATAAATCTTTGACGATTGCTACCTCAACAGACAATGAAGGAATCTTTGACGATTGCTACCTCAATAGATATGAAGGAATCTTTGACGATTTCTACCTCAATAGATAACTAAGGAATCTTTGACGATTGCTACCTCGACAGATAATGAAGGAATCTTTGATGATTTCTACCTCAATAGATAATGAAGGAATCTTTGATGGTTGCTACCTCAATAGATAATGAAGGAATCTTTGACGATTTCTACCTCGACAGATAATGAAAAATCTTTGACGATTGCTGCCTCAATAAATAATGAAGGAATATTTGACGATTTCTACCTCAATAGATAATGAAGGAATCTTTGATGATTGCTACCTCGACAGATAATGAAGGAATCTTTGACGATTGCTACCTCAACAGATAATGAAGGAATCTTTGACGATTGCTACCTCAATAGATAATGAAGGAATATTTGACGATTGCTACCTCAATAGATAAAGAAGGAATCTTTGATGATTTCTACCTCAATAGATAATAAAGGAATCTTTGACGATTGCTACCTCAATAGATAATGAAGGAATCTTTAACGATTGCTACCTCAAAAGATAATGAAGGAATCTTTGAAGATTGCTACCTGAATAGATAACGAAGGAATCTTTGACGATTTATACCTCGACAGAGTACCATAAATTCGTCTGGTCATATGAAAATTTATCTGTCTACAGATTTTACCTGAAAAGGTAAAGGTTTAGCTGCATGCAATGTCATGATGCATGAAGTGCAAATGATGTTCTAAAAAATTGAGATTGTGATATATGCATTTGTACTGCGTATGTTATGATGTTTGTAAAATGATGTATGAATGCAATGTATGAACGTGTCAGAAATTTTATTGTTTTATTGTTGAATTAGGGAAAATAAATCCCTAATTGCTATTGGGGATGAAGAAATGTAGGTCTTCAAATTTTGTTGAAGTTGAGATGTTGAGACGGATTTCCGTTGTTAGGGAAATAAACTATGTTGGGGAAGGAAACTCCATAATCCACTTGGGGATCTTTATGGAATCCTGTTGGGGAAACCAAAAAGTTTGATGACTTCACTGGGGAATTTTCTAGATGTGAGAGCAGTAGTTGGAGATTCTTGCTCCGCCGAGGATATGAGAACACCTGACCTCATGAGGTCGTAAGCCGAGGATATGGCGGTGACCTTTTTTAGGAGGATTCCCCTGCCTCTATACCTGGTGGAGAAGGTATCTGCTGGGATTTTGTAGATGGTTTGAATATTATCTAACTCTTGGAGTCCTTGGTGAATGCAGATCAGGGTAATAAACCTTCTACTGATAGACAAGTGACGAGATGACGGGACGTAGTTGTACGATTTAATCCCTAACTTTTGCCTGGACTGTCCTTTCAGATTTTCAGTCCATCGGGATACCCCTTTTTGCCCAAGCCGCATTTTCAGGTTTTCGACTTGCCGGGTGTACAGTTTTTTTTAAATGTATATCCCTAATTTTTGCCCGAACCCTTTTGGGACGCCGAGATGCCCTTATTTTTGCCTAGGCCAGTCGACCTAACGGGTCTTTGTTCATGCGTAGTATTTTCCGACTATGTCCATGTTCACCGGGTACAGAGAATTGTCACTGTCCATAGTAGTAAGTGTTGTGACACTGCCAGAAGATGTTTGTTTGATTGTATATGATTTGTTGCTAGAATTCATGTCCAATTCCCCAAGTGATTCAGATGGAGATCTGTCCCTGGCTATTTGGCACTTTTTTGAGAGATTCCTTGACCTTGACTTTATTTCCCCAGATCAACTGGACACCATTCCATGCCCCTTGATTATGAAAGACCTATCACTGGAATGTCTTTCCATCTGAGGTGATTCTGTCTATTGAGAGGATTTCTGTTCATCGAATATCCATCATAAATTTCTCTGCTGTTTGAACAAATAGTCATATGCAAGCAATGATTTTTTTTAATGCAAAGGTTATGTCTTTCTTGAAGTTTGAAAATTCATTTTTAGTAAAACAAACAAATTTTGTAGAAGTGTGATATCAGTTCAAGATTTATAGCGAACCCTACAGGAGTCAGGATACCTTTTGTAACAGTATGCTTTCGAACTAAACCATGTTTCGGCTAGGACTTTTAAGGGTTATAACGTGGCCTGGTTCACGATTTAAGAAACAAAGGATAAAGGCTCAAATTTTATTTGTACCCAACCCGTTCTTCGTGATGTTCTTCAATCATATGCTCAGTTAATTGTGCGTTTAGATCACAATTGAGTCTGGAATCTTTGCTCTGATACTTGGTGATGGTTCAAAAATTGAATGTTTGCTTGAGAAGGTAGTCATTTTTGTAACCTTTTCTTTTTTGTTGAGGATTTATAGGACCTCTTTTTTTATTTTGTCATCCCTCCTTTTGCATGAACTGTTTCTTTTGTGTTTACAGTCAGCGGGATGCCCCAGCTTTTCTTAAGTCTCCTTCATAGGTTTTTGATTTAAAAGGCTTTTATTTTGAGAGATAATGATTGTTTGTCTTGACGATTATGTGGAACCATCACCATTTTTTGGCAGGCATCTTCTACACTATTTGTCGTGTATGAACGATGAGCTTTCGAGTGAATGCACCTCAGAATTATCTGAGAAAGCTACCCTGCCCCAAGTTATGATTAAGGGTTTTAATTTGTGTGAAAAGAAAAACTCCTACTTATTAGGCTCAAAGGGGTTGACTAGGGATTATCTTCCTTATAACTCCACTGTTTAGGATTTGAAACAACGCTTGTACATCGACAGTGGGGTCTGTTAAAAATGTTAGAACAAAGTTTTAATCTACTACCCTAAGTTTAAGTTTTGATGATAACAAAATGCAAAGATATATAAATTGTATGATTCATGTAAGACATATATGCTACCTAAAAAATTACATTTTGTCTTACAGAAACTCTGATGGACATCAGCAAGAGAACATCATCATCAGCATCAGAAGATGAAATATCAACATCAGCATCAGAGGATGTTATATCAGATGCCAGAATCAGAAGATCAACATGTGCTTATGCTGAAGCTTGATGAACAGATCTGCGCGTAACAATCTGAACTCTGATCAAGAAAACAACAACTTCATCAGCACCTAAGCAGCGTCAGAATAAGCCAAATCCAGAACACGTTTTAGTGGCAACGGTACTGTGCATTCAAGACTATTTATTATCAACGGCATTATTCCAGACAAAGATCTGCTTAATAAGGAAAGAATGTTATTGGCATTGAAACGGAATTACTACTCCAACGTACCATTTTCCAATGCTATATAAACAAGTCAGTGAAGATTGAATTGGCTAATGCTCTACAATAATCTACACACCAAAAGCTATTCATCATCTTCCTCACTCTCAGTTTGCTAAAGCTCTCATATTCTTCACTCATTTATTTTAGCACTCTAGTTCTCATAAGCTTAACGTGTGTAGTATCACAGTTGTGATAAACAGTTTTTATAGAAAACATTCAACACACTTAGATTTCAATTCTTTGTAAGAAAGTATTTCCTTGAGAAACCGGTTTGTGGTTTGACTCAAGAAGGCTTTAGCAGTTGTTAAAGCAGTTGTAATATTCAGTTGAATATAGTGGATTAAGACCTCGTTGGAGAGAGGCGAAATCACCTTGACGGGTGGACTGGAGTAGTTTGAGATCAAATGAACCAGGATAAAAATATTGTGTTGACTGCAATTGATTTCAAGTTTTTACAATTCAACCCCCTTCTTGTGTTTTTCACTTCTTCAATTGGCATCAGAGCTCCTGGTTCTGAGCTAAAACACTTAACCGTGTCAGTATAAGATCCTGCGTCAGAAAAACACAATGGCAGGAACCTATCAACACACCAGCAATGACAACAATGAAGACAGAGACAGATTCAGCGGCAAACCTCCAGTCTTTGATGGAGAAAATTTTGATTACTGGAAAGACAGAATTGAAAGCTTCTTTCTGGCACATGATGCTGATCTGTGGGACATGGTGACAAATGGATACACGCACCCAGAGAATACAAGCGGTCAGAAGATTGACAGGAAAGCAATGTCTGACCAACAAAAGCGTGACTTCAAAAATCACCACAAGGCCAGAACCATTCTTCTCAGCGCCATCTCTTACGCTGAATATGAAAAGATCTCTAACCGAGACACAGCAAAGAACATGTTTGAATCACTCAGAATGACGCATGAAGGCAACATTCAGGTCAAAGAAACTAAAGCTCTTGCGCTCATTCAAAAGTATGAGGCATTCAAAATGGAAGAAAGTGAATCCATTGAAACAATGTTCTCAAGATTCCAAATTCTGGTGGCTGGTCTCAAGGTTCTGGACAAAGGATACTCTACTGCTGATCATGTCAAGAAGATCATCAGAAGCTTGCCAAAGCAGTGGAGGCCAATGGTTACAGCGCTGAAGCTAGCTAAAGATCTCAACAAAATCTCTCTGGAGGAACTTAGCAGCTCCCTCAGAAGTCACGAGATAGAGCTGGAAGCTGATGAACCTCAGAAGCAAGGTAAGCCTTTAGCATTAAAATCTAACAAAAAATCTGAGTCTAAAGTTTTGCAGGCAGTTGAAGAAACATCTGATGGATCCTCATCAGAAGAAGACGAACTCTCCCTCCTCTCCAGAAGAGTGAACCAACTATGGAAGCAGAGGCAAAGGAAGTTCAGGAATCCCAGAAAATCTGATTAGAATGAGTCCTCTTCCAGATACAGAAGGTCAGATTCTTCCTCTGGATACAGAAGATCTGAAGGCTCCTCAGGAAGCAGAAAGCCAAACACCATGGACATCATCTGCTATGAATGCAATGAGCAAGGACACTACAAGAGTGACTGTCCAAAGCTTCAGAGGGAAAATCCCAAAAATAAGTTTGGAAGAGAAAAGAAGAAAAGTCTCATGGCTACATGGGATGACTCTGACTCGTCTGAAGCTGACTCAAAATCAGATGATGAGAGAGCAAACATAGCTCTCATGGCCAACATTTCAGAAGACAGTGAAGCTTCTGAATCAGACTCAGAATCAGACACTAAAGAGGTATTTCCTGACTTTGCAATTAAATTTACTAAGGCTGAACTTGCTGAAAGCCTTAACGAAATTCTGGAAAGGTACCAGCAGATTAGAGTTAAATTCAGAAACCTGAAAAGGAATCTTGAATCTGACTGTGATAAAACTGAGAGTCTTAAATTGGAAAATTCTGAGCTGAAAAATAAAATTTCAAAGTTAGAAAATGTTTTACAAAACGCTCAGAAGGAAACAATTTTTGAAACTCCCAGCAGCGCTGATGAGATCATCAAGGAGTATGATCATAGATTTCAGAAGTTCCTTGCTAAAAGCATAGATAGAAGCCAAATGGCTTCAATGATCTATGGAGTTAGCAGAAACGGAAGAAAGGGAATAGGATACCAAGGTAAGGTTCCTACACCAAAGAATGCCATGGATTTAACTATTAAACACACTCCTTTGAACTCACATTTTGTGTATGGTCACACACATGATATTAAATACACTAGTAGTAAGTATTCTGTGAAACCAAAATTCAACCAGAGTTTTGGTAAATCTAACAAATCAGGACCCAAGAAAATCTGGGTGCCTAAGGATAAAATAATACATGTAACAAATATCTTTAGCAGCAAATCAGAAACACCAGTCATGGTACCTGGACTCTGGCTGCTCGCGACACATGACGGGAAGAAGGCATATGTTCCAAAGCCTGGAACTTAAGCCTGGAGGCCACGTTGGCTTTGGAGGCAATCAGAGGGGAAAGATCATTGGCTCTGGAACTGTAGGTAATGGAAATCTTCCCTCTATAAATAATGTTCTGCTAGTAGATGGATTAATGCATAATCGGTTATCCATATGTCAATTAAGTGATAACGGTTATGATATAATCTTTAATAAAAAATCATGTAAAGCTGTTGGTCAGAAAGATGGGACTATCCTATTTAATGGAAAGAGGAAAAACAACATTTATAAGATCAAACTTTCTGAACTGAAAAGTCAGAATGTAAAGTGTCTTCTGTCTGTTAACAACGAGCAATGGATCTGGCACAGAAGATTGGGGCATGTTAGTATGAGAAGAATATGTCATATTAACAAACTCAATCTGGTCAGAGGACTTCCTAATCTAAAGTTCAATTCAGATGCTCTGTGTGAAGCATGTCAGAAAGGCAAGTTTGCAAAACCTTCTTTCAAATCTAAAAATGTTGTTTCTACCTCTAAGCCATTAGAACTTCTGCACATTGACTTATTTGGACCAGTTAAAACTGCTTCAATCAGTGGCAAGAAGTATGGGTTAGTAATCGTAGATGACTATAGCAGATGGACATGGGTAAAGTTCTTAAGACACAAGGACGAGTCACACTCTGTGTTTGTTACCTTCTGTAACCAAGTTTAGAATGAAAAGGATCTTAGAATCATTAAAGTCAGAAGTGATCATGGTAGAGAGTTTGAAAACAAAGATTTTGAGTCATTCTTTAATGACAGAGGCATTCTGCATGATTTCTCTTGTCCTAGAACTCCCCAAAAAAATGGAGTTGTAGAACGAAAGAACAGAACATTGCAAGAAATGACCAGAACCATGATCAATGAGACAAACGTTGCTAAGATCTTCTGGGCAGAGGCAATAAACACAGCGTGCTACATTCATAATAGAATCTCAATAAGACCTATTCTGGAAAAGACTCCATATGAATTGTGGAAGAACAGAAAGCCCAACATTTCATATTTTCATCCATTTGGATGTACTTGTTTTATGTTAAATACAAAAAATTATTTGAACAAGTTTGACTCTAAAGCACAGAAGTGTATTATGTTAGGATACTCTGAACGCTCAAGAGGGTACAGAGTATACAATACAGAAACACAGATTGTGGAAGAATCAATCAGTGTTCGTTTTGATGATAAGCTTGACTCTGAAAAGTTAAAGCAGAATGAAGTTTTTGCAGGTATGGAAGTTGAATTTACAGGTTCTGAAGACAAGTCATCAGAAGCTCTCAATAAAGACACTCCTTCAACATCTGAAAGGAGCACTGCAAGAAATCCAGCAACGGCTGCTGATCAACCTCAGAAAAGACTACCCAGAAGCAGCTTGGATCACCCAGAAGAAACTATCTTAGGAAGAAAGGAAGATCCAATCAGAACAAGAGCCAGCTTCAGAAACTCTGAAGAATCCCTCATGGGACTTGTGTCTCTGATTGAACCTTCTTCTATTGATGAAGCCCTTCTGGACAACGACTGGATTCTAGCAATACAAGAAGAGCTGAATCAATTCACCAGAAATGACGTATGGGATCTTGTTCCCAGACCAAAAGGATTCAACATCATTGGAACAAGATGGGTGTTCAGAAACAAGCTGAACGAACAAGGTGAAGTTATCAGAAACAAAGCACGACTGGTAGCACAAGGTTATAGTCAGCAAGAGGGGATAGACTATACAGAAACCTTTGCCCCAGTCGCCAGGTTAGAATCTATCAGACTTTTAATTTCATTTGCTATTAATAAAGGCATCACTCTGTATCAGATGGATGTCAAGAGTGCATTCTTAAATGGTTATATAGAAGAAGAGGTTTATGTGCACCAACCCCCTGGTTTTGAAAGTACAAAAAATACAGAATATGTTTTCAAACTAAAGAAGTCACTATATGGTCTGAAACAAGCTCTCAGAGCTTGGTATGAAAGACTAAGTAACTTTCTGTTAGAAAATGAATTCACCAGAGGGAAGGTGGACACTACCTTATTCTGTAAGTCAGTTAAGAATGACATCTTAGTTTGCCAAATTTATGTTGATGATACTATTTTTGGATCTACTAATCCTTCTCTTGGAAGAAAATTTGCTAAGTGTATGCAGGCAGAATTTGAGATGAGCCTCATGGGAGAACTGAAATTCTTTCTGGGAATTCAGATTAATCAAAATCCAGAGGGAACTTACATTCATCAGAGCAAATATGTCAGAGAACTTCTGAAGAAATTTGACCTCTCAGAATGTAAGTCATCAAAGATTCCAATGCATCCCACGTGCATTCTGGAAAGAGAAGAGGTGAGCAAAAAGGTAGAACAGAAGGTCTACAGAGGTATGATTGGTTCTCTCCTTTATCTGACGGCTTCAAGGCCTGATATCTTATTCAGTGTATGTATTTTTGCTAGATTCCAATCAGATCCTAGAGAATCTCACTTAACAGCTGTTAAGCGAATTTTCAAGTATCTGAAAGGTACTACTAATCTGGGTTTATTTTATAGAAAATCTAGTGATTACAGCTTAGTAGGCTACTGCAATGCTGACTTTGCTGGAGACAGAGTAGAGCGTAAAAGTACTTCTGGAAGCTGCCATTTTCTGGGAGAAAATCTGATCTCTTGGTCCAGCAAAAGGCAATCCACAATTGCGCTATCAACAGCACAAGCTGAGTACATTGCAGCAGCAGGCTGTAGCACACAAATGCTCTGGATGAAAAGTCAGCTTGAAGACTTCCAGATTTTTGAGAGTAACATCCCTATACTCTGTGACAATACCTCTGCCATTTGCTTAAGTAAAAATCTTATTTTGCATTCTAGAGCTAAGCATATAGAAATAAAACATCACTTCATTAGGGACTATATTCAAAAAGGAATTTTGAACTTAAAATTTATTGATACAGACCATCAATGGGCTGATATCTTCACTAAACCACTTTCTGAAGATAGGTTCAACTTCATTCTGAAACATCTCAGCATGAAGCTCTGCCCAGAGTGAAAATGTTTTAATTCTATATATTAACCTTCTGAATGTGTTTTCTTTTTACTGTGAACTTCTGATCAATCTTCTTTCAGAAAGATAGACATGCAGATTGTATCAGATTCTATTCTTAAAGATCTGAGCGTTTCAGCTCAAGGATAGACGTGCTGCTCACTAAATCAAACAAGTGTCATCCAATCATCAGCAAATCTCTGAAGCAGAACACGCGTGCACGCTTCTGAGAAGGCAAAACGTTGATTGGGTGCATTGAGACACATGTCTGGTAACCGTTCCAAGTATCTTTCTCAAATCCCCCAAAATCAGCAAGCATTAAATGCACGTAATCATGAGTTAAACTGTAATCATGAATTAATTCTCTTTCTTAAAACCGTTTACATTTTCAAAACATTTTTGAAATATATTTAAGCACATTAACATTATTCATTAAACATTTACCGTTTCTTACAATCATCCAAAGATTTTCTGCATTTTTACTTGTGTATTCATCCTTCTCAAAAGAAACCATTTTCTCAAAACTTTTTCTCAGAAAACCCTAAGTGTGAACATGGAAACCTCTAGCACTGTTTCTGCAGGTTCTCAGAAGGAAGCTTCATCTGAACAATACCAAATCCCCTTCAGAACTCTACTTACACCAGTGAATAACTTGGAAGTGCTGTCTAAACTGATTGTTGATTTCACCAGCCTGAAAGAAAATGGATTCGATTTGACAGAGGAAATTAGGGCACAAGGATGGGAGAGATACTTTGATAGGTTGGTGGGTCCAACGTTCCCAGTATTGGTCAAGGAATTCTGGATTCATGCGTCCTCATCAACACATCAAGTTACTTCCTACATAATGGGAAAGAAGATTGTAATCACTGAGGATCACATTGCAAGATTGATTGGATACAACGGTGGTGGCATCCGCTGTATTGACATGGCAGAAAGATGCTCAGATGCTGCTGTCATTGCAAGAGAGATTTTCACCCATGGGGTTCCCAGCAGCAAAATCAGAGACTTAAAGGATCAGCACAGAATATGGGCGAAGATTATTCTGGGGTGCTTCAATCACAGGAAGCCCACCATCTCTCCTGATTATATAAATATAGATCAGCAGTTTCTGATCTATTTTATTAATCAGAAGGTAAAGATTAACTTGGCTCATCTTCTGTTTAATCACCTCAGGACCAGCGTCAAGGAGACAAGAGAAGAAGAAAGGACAAAAAGGGATTGGATACCCTTTGGAAGGTTAATATCAGATATTCTGACTGAGAATAGGCTGATAGAACACCTTACAGAAGCACAGGAATTAAGTTCTATTGAACCTACTGTTGGCAAGCCTCTGAACGCCAAGAATCTGAAGAAAATGAAACTGATAGAGAATATCATAAAGGAGCCCAGCGTCACTCCTCTTGCTGACATCACCAGCAGAAGAGTCCCTCTGGACGACTTTCCAATATTTTCTGAGATTGACTCTAAACTAGTCATTGTTCTCAGATACTTGGACGCTTGCAAGGCTGATGGCACAGATCCCACCTTGAACATTAAAGATCTGCACCAGCAAAATCCAGAAGTTACTGTGAAGAAGACGAAGAAAAGAAAGGCTACTTCAGAAGGACCATCCCAGCAGACCCCTAAGAAGAGAGGTAATCTATCTGCTGTTAATGTTTTAAATTCTTATGCTATTCCAACATCAATCCCAACCCCAGCTACATATGAACTCCCAATCCCCATACCAACCATTGATGAAACCGAACCAGAGGCTGACCCTTCTGAGTCACTAACTCTCAGGAGATCCCGCACCAAAAATCCAAAACCCACAACATCAACAGAATCAGAACTTGACAAAGTTCTTTCTGAAATTGATCAACGTTCTTCCGCTCCCCTCTCAGAAAATCCAAACACTCAACCAGAAACTCCCCATTCACCACAACCAGCAACCACACTATCTCCAATACCAGAACAACCAGAAACTCCACCTCCTTCTCCATAACCAGAAATTCCTCCTCCCTTTCCACAACCAGAACTTCATCCACTTTCACCTCAACCATCACCTCGACAACCTGAGTTTCAACACTCTGAAACTCCATCACCTGAACCTCAAACTCCTGAACCTCATTCTCCTCAATCCTCTGAACCACAACCCTTGGCAATTCAGCTGCCTTGTGGTACAACTGTAAACATACCCCAGCTGCCATCCTCACCAGAAACTACCCCTCCAAATACTCCAAACAGTCCAATTATCATTTCTGATTCTCCCACTCCATCTCCCAAACAAACTACAGAAGACCACAGCAGGACCTTCATTGATTTAACAATCCTGGACCGTCTTGCTGACCTTAAAAACAAAATAGCCATTCCCAAACCCAAACAGCTAGATGTTGGCTCTGGCATTTTGAATTTTGAAACATGCTTGCAGAATTGGATTGCTTCTCTAAAGTAGGTTTGTCTTGGAATGATTGATCCTGCTGCTTCAGACCAACTCTGGACACGATTCAGAATGTGGGTATGCGCTGAAGCCCTCAAGCTGCAAGACATCAACTATGAACAGGCCCAGCAGAACTTCAGCAAGCTGCTGAAGGAAGCTGAAAGTCAGCTGCTGAAGGAGGAAGCGCTACTTCTGGATAGTGAGCCGTGGTCTGAGAAGCGTCCAGCTTCAAAATTCCAGCCAGTAGAAGATCATAAAATTCAAGCTGAAGAGGTTAGTTAAGCAGAAGATGTTGCAGAAAGCTCTCAGAAGCATCATGTTTCTGATGTCTCTCAAGCTGCTTTGGACAGGTAGACTCTTGAAGAGCTAAAGCAGAATGATATTCGTCTGCAGCAAAGAATGGATGAGAATGATCAGAAGATGAAGGAAAGGATGGATGTGAAAGACAGCAAGATTGATACAGTAGTCAGCATGGTGCACAAGCAGAATGAAACTGCTGATCAGATTAAGACAATGCTAGAGACTCTGTTCACACGCTTTCCACCCTAACCTTAGTTTTTCATTCATGATGTTTTTCATTTGTTTTCTTTCCATGTTTTCTGTACTCTCTTCTAAGCTTTGAATTAAATATAACAGTTTTTCTGCTCTGATTGTTTTAGCTTATATTACTTACACTTTTTGATTGCTGACAAAAAGGGGGAGAATAAGAATGATATTTTTCAATAACGGACTACTGAGACAAAAAGTCTCAAACATTCTAACACTCTGATATACTTGAATGTTTTCTGTTTTGCATAAGCCTACAGGTACAAGAAGTTAATCATCTCTGATACACTGAAGCATCACTAAAGCTCTGATGTTCTAATGTTCAAAGAAATTCAATAAAGATCTGATCCTGAAGACTCATGGAATTAAAAAGGGAAGTAATAAACTCAGGGGGAGTATCTCCGATCTAAACTCTGATATCTCTTTATCCCTTATCTTTGATAACTTCCTATTTAATTTTGATACAATTTATTAGTTGGTTATCTCTAATACTTTTCACGTTAATTTTCAATTGAAAAAAAAAATCTAGTTTTTGTCATCATCAAAAAGGGGGAGATTGTTAGAACAAAGTTTGAATCTACTACCCTAAGTTTAAGTTTTGATGATAACAAAATGCAAAGATATATAAATTGTATGATTCATGTAAGACATATATGCTACCTAAAAAATTACATTCTGTCTTAGAGAAACTCTGATGGACATCAGCAAGAGAACATCATCATCAGCATCAGAAGATGAAATATCAACATCAGCATCAAAGGATGTTATATCAGATGCCAGAATCAGAAGATCAACATGTGCTTACGCTGAAGCTTGATGAACAGATCTGCGCGTAACAATCTGAACTCTGATCAAGAAAACAACAACTTCATCAGCACCTAAGCAGCGTCAGAATAAGCCAAAGCCAGAACACGTTTTAGTGGAAACGGTACTGTGCATTCAAGACTATTTATTATCAACGGCATTATTCCAGACAAAGATCTGCTTAATAAGGAAAGAATTTTATTGGCATTGAAACGGAATTACTACTCCAACGTACCATTTTCCAATGCTATATAAACAAGTCAGTGAAGATTGAATTGGCTAATGCTCTACAATACTCTACACGCCAAAAGCTATTCATCATCTTCCTCACTCTCAGTTTGCTAAAGCTCTCATATTCTTCACTCAATTATTTTAGCACTCTAGTTCTCATAAGCTTAACGTGTGTAGTATCACAGTTGTGATAAACAGTTTTTGTAGAAAACATTCAACACACTTAGATTTCAATTCTTTGTAAGAAAGTATTTCCTTGAGAAACCGGTTTGTGGTTTGACTCAAGAAGGCTTTAGCAGTTGTTAAAGCAGTTATAATATTCAGTTGAATATAGTGGATTAAGACCTCGTTGGAGAGAGGCGAAATCACCTTGACGGGTGCACTGGAGTAGTTTGAGATCAAACGAACCAGGATAAAAATATTGTGTTGACTGCAATTGATTTCAAGTTTTTACAATTCAACCCCCCTTCTTGTGTTTTTCACTTCTTCAAAAAAGCATATTATAGAGATTGTGGTATCGTTTTCGTCATCCTTCCTCTAAAGGCTTAGAGCTTTTTAATCAGGAGTTGAATATCACAAAAAAGGAAGTAAACACACTGTTTGAATATAATGAATACGAATGAAATAATTCAAGACAAACATATGCAATGTATTAATATGAATAACCAAAGTTTTACATAAAGATAAATGTTTTAAGCAACAACAAAATTACATCTGATAATTCAAATGAAATAAATGCTCTCAATTTTGAGCATGATTTGGCATGGGAGAAGTGATCACACTGGGGTCTTAGGAGAGTCAAATTCGATCTCCTTGTTGTCGATCAAATCCTGAATCTTGTTCTTCAAATTCCAACAGTTGTCGTTGTCATGCCCAGGACTATCAAAATGGTAAGCACATTTTACATTAGAACTGTATTTAGGAGAAGAGGTATCAGGTTTTTGAGGAGGATCCTTTAGTGTAATCAGCTCCGCTTTTAGCAATTGTTGTAACTCTTGAGACAAAGGCATATTAGTATTAGTGTACTGCCTCTCTTGATACTTTATCCTATGCCTATTGCCCCGTTGATGTTGAACAGGTGTAGGATTAAACACTAACACCGCCCCCACTGACTGATGGTGGTAATTTTTACTATGGCTCTTTTGGCTATAAACAACATTAATTTCTTTCTTGCCACCAAATGGCTTCGTCTCAGCAATAGAAGATGCAGCCATCGGGATCTTCCCACTCTTGATATCGACTTCTACTCTTTCACCTGTCAGTATCAACTCTGTGAATCCAGCCGAAGAACTTCCAATCAAGTGGTTGAAGAATGAACCAGACAAAGTGCCCAAGAACATGTCTACCAGCTCTCTATCAGACAGAGGAGGCTGGACTCTCCCTGCAAGATCTCTCCATTTTTGGAACATATTCCTTGAAGCCCTCGCTAGAACCCATAAACAAACTTTGAAGTTGAATACAGGTTGGAGCGAGGTCAGCATTATATTGGCACTGCCTGTAGAAAGAAGCAGCCAAGTCTTCCCAGGTATGAATGTCGGTTCCTTCCAACTGATAGAACCTTTCCAGTTGAGTGCCATCCAAACTTTCTTGGAAGAAATGGACCCATAACTTCCGGTCAGCAGTGTGAGGCTGGATCTTTCTGACATATTATCTCAAGTGATTTTTAGGACAAGAAACCCCACCATATTTGGCTAATGTGGGAACCTTGAATTTTGGTGGGATGACCACCCCAGAAACCAACCCTAACTCTTCAAAGTCCAAGCCAGGTATCTACTGAATCTCCATAGCATTGAGGCGATCCTCCATCTGTTTGTACTTATCATCAGTGGGAGGATATCGTTCCTCAGAGTAGTCAGCTTCATCTTTATCAGTCCCCGGGTTATTATCACCTTCATTGTTATTCCCCTCATTTGATGGAGTTAAAAGATCCAGAGCTCGCTTGACTGGTCCTCTAAGTCTTCTTCCCATATTCAAGATGCCAACCTGTTTCTTTGGCTTCTTGGTCTTCTATTTAATGATCAAGGTTTTCAGATCCTCATGTCCCTTAGCCAGAGCCAGGAACATTTGCTGAAACTGGGCGTTTTGAGCTTGGAGATCCTTCACTGTTTGTTCGAGAGCAATTTCTTTTGCTGAAATAAATAGCGAAGGGATAAGAAGATTTTCTGGAGAATACCTGTTATGCGATAACATGTATGATATGTAAATGTTTTCAAGGATCTCGCGTGTTAAACAAGAAAATGTCAGAAGTTGAATTATGCAGCTTTAATTGAAGAACTGCATATCGTTGAAGGTCCTTCTACGAGAGTCAAGCTCACCATATCGAATGGGTCATAGCCCCTGACTCAAGTTGTTGTGTTTTGATCTTTTGACGACATTGGCTAGAGGAAAATAAATCCCCTTTCCCCTTGTTAGGTGTCTGGTTCATCATAACCTGCATCACAGGCCCTTGAGATCCTTGAAATGGTTAAGGAAATGCTATAGTATGATGCTATGATGTGTACGCTATGCATCAAGAAAAAATGAAGGGTGATAAAGACTAGTATGTGTTGCAGGAAATCCGAGTTATTAGTTATTTTATACAAACAAGATCCTGCAAGGAATATAAACAAAGCCCTGCAATGAGTTCAAGTTGTTAGGCAATGAAAGCAAATAAGTCACACAAGTAGCCTTAGGTTTGGGCTTGCATGGATTCCTTAGGTAAGTAACCTCTTAAAGTTTAGTGGGCTCAACCTGTCCTATTAATAGTAACCAGGTTCTGGGAGATCTCAATATCACTGATTTTTCCCACAAGTTTCGTTCTGATCGACAACTGACTTGCCACCAAACAAAACTCGGGAGTTAAATCTCAATGAGTGTAGTATCGAGTATCAACCAACTTAGGATTACACCAAAGACAATTATCTCTCTACTTCCTAATGGCCAAGTTGTTCAATTAAATGTTCTAAGGTCAGTTGATGCATCATGACACCATGCAGCGGCCCCATATTCTCCTTGACTACTCAAGGGCTACCGGTACCAACCAAAGTGTCACATCAATGTAGCTATTGCTTTAACCGTGTTGGTATACCCCGAACAGTTTCCACGATCTATTGCTACTTACCTAAAAGGTGCCCCGGATCTAGGTGTAGGATCTATAGTAACCCAAACAAAGCCCTCAAAAGTAAAGCAAACAAAGCACAAAAAATAGTTAAATAATGAACTAACTCTAAGGTAAACCCCACTTTTTATTTCTCCTCGGCAGAGTCGCCGGTTCTTTGATACGGTGGCAGAACTGACTATTAATACTGGTTTTCCATTTGTGTTCGCAAATGTTGCAGTAAACAAGAGTTGCCACCGACTTTTCTTTTATCCAAATTAAGGAAAAGATGAAAAGAACAGGAAAAAGACCTTTTCGAGAATTTTCTGAGTAAGGGGGGTAGATTATGGAAAGGGAAGGTGTTAGCACCCTTTGCATCTGTAGTTATCTACGGGGTCTTAGATGCTTAGCTCATTTTCTAAATACCTTATAATTTTTGTTTTGAAAAATTAGTTTGAAATGGCTTTGTGCGGTGATTTGCTTTGTGATAACTCTTGTATCAGTCTTCAAGAGTGTTGACAAAGCAAATGTATTTTTGAAAGTTGTTTTTGAAACATGTAAGTGTAAAAATATTTTTTTTAGCAAGCATCTAACAACTATTTACTTGTACTCGAAAAGGTAGTTATTTTCCTCATATCCTTTAGACAATGATATCCTACTATTAGTGAGTAGGTAGCCTTATCGTTGGATGTATGAGGGACATTCGAAGGGACGTACAGTCATAAAGGCAACATGTGGAGACGCTTTAGCAATTTTGTGTAGGGACTAGATCACTTACCGAAAGACAACTGTAGGGTCATTGAGGGACTATGATCTTTTGATTTATGGGTCTTTGCTAAAGCGTCCCTGTCTCAAGGGACGTGACTGTTTTATTTCCGAAGGCAACCAAAGTGGGGTACCCTAGAGGTGTATATGTGCAACGTGTGTTATGTTCAGTTATTTTTGTCTTTTTTGTTAGGTTTGCTAGAGTTTGATTTTAGTCTTTGCCTTACAATCCTATTAATCATACATCTAGCAGTTAATATGAAAAGCAGTAAAAATGCAGAAAGTATGGGTCCTACGCTATTACAACCAAATTGAAAGACAAGAAAAATGTAAAAAAAAAACAAAGAACAAAATAAAGAAGAGAAATGAATTCTTCGATCCAGGCTAAGGGCTCATTTGATTCACCCTTCTTTTGCCTTCTTTCAATTGGTCTTGAGAGTTGATGTGAGCAAGCTTCGATTTGCACCTTTTCCTGCCTCCTTCGACTGAGTTTGGGAATGGTATGGGCAACCTTTGATTGCAACCTTCTCTACTTCTTTCGATTGATCTAGGGAGTGGGCATGAGTGACCTTCGACTACAAACTCCTCTGCTTCTTTCGATTTAGACTATGAAGTAACATGGACCTGTAGAGCAGCGTGAGTGTATCTCCTTCGTTCACACTCTTTTTGTCTTTCGTTTGAATCTGTACAGGTTAGTTCCAACAATAAAAGAAAAAAAATCAAAAGGGTAGAAACTAAGACCATAACTAATAGACTATCTACATATTATGCTGAAACAAAAAGTAAATAACGGGCTATTTACATGCCATGCTGAAACGAATGATGCAAGGTCAAGGGGACTTACCTTGCTTGAAACTGGAACTTGTGTGGGGGACTAGAGTTTCTGGATGTTCTTGGATTTGAAAGGAAAGAGGCAAGTTTGGTATGATCTTGTGAGGTAGCGTGTGCGTATGTACCTGGTCTCCTCTCTTTTTTTCGTCCTCTCTTTGTAATGTATCATAGGCCAGGTATTTATAGGAGTGTGAGGGTGCATGAAAATGGAAAGGGACAGCCATTTAACTAGGCTTTTAAAGCCATGAGGCAAGAGTCAGACATATTAAAATATTTCCTTTTTGAAATATTCATGCCTCTTTTGAAATCTTGGATGAACCTGGACACCTTTGACTTTCGAATACCTTCAGGCCATGCTCTTCGATTTTCCTTAAGTTGCCTCCTTCGAATGGACTTCTTGTCTACCCTTTGAATGGTCCTTCTGAATGCTTCTTTGAATGGACCATTTGTTACTTCCTTAGAATGGCTCAGGTTCTCATCACTGGGGCTTCTTCGTTTGAACCCATATTCTGCTAGCCCAAACGAAAATTGTTTCCTGGCCAATCGAAGCTTCCTTTGGTGTGAATGTGTTTGTGCAGGAAATGGTAAGGTACAACCATTAACTAGACTTTAAAGACCACAAGACAAGAATCCATCATATTGAAATACTTCAATTTTTGAAATATTCATGCCTCTTTGGGCCTTGGGATGAACCTGGACATGCTTCACTCTTTCGAATACCTTCAGGCCATGCCCTTCGGTTGGCCTTGAGTTGCCTTTTGAATGGCTCCTTCGATTTGGCCCATCTACATATCCTTCGAATGAACTTTTTGTGTATCTTTCGAATAATCCACATGTATGCCTTATGCTTTCTTCGAATGGGCCATCAATGTGTGTCCTCCGAATAGACCTTTGGAACACTCTTTCGAAGGGATCATATTTTGTGTCATAGTGCAGAAGTTGTGTTGAGGGGTCTTGGCCCTGTGCATTGAAGGCAAGCACAAAGGAAGCCTTTGCCTTATGCATTGAAGGCAAGTTGAAAGGAACCTTTGTCTTAGTGAATCCAAGGCAAGCACGAAGGGGATTTTGGCCTAGTGAATCGAAGGTTGCATGAAGAGGCCCTTGTGAATCGAAATGAACTTGAAGAGGCCTTTAGCCTTGTGAATCAAAGGCAAGCCTGAAGTAGCCAATGTGCAGTCGAAGCCTTGTGATTTGAACATGATCGACGAGGGACCCATCACCCATTCGAAGCTTGTGAATCAGACCTGCAGCGAAGAGTGCCAAATTCCTAATCAAAGACTTTGAAACCAAACTTTTTCGAAGGATCTAGATGCCCAATAAAAGCTTGTTAGATGCCAATCGAAATACACCTTGTTCATCTTTAAAAATTTTATTTTTCTTTAATCAATTGTTTGTAACCACCAATTTAAAAGAAAACCTTGGAAAACATGAGAGGGTAAATTTTGGGGTAAAATAGAAGGGAAGAAACCCAACTGTTAAATACTTTCATATTTTTGGAAGTAGATGTTACATCTTAGCTGATCGTGAACAAAGGAGGAAGATGGATCCCAAGAGTGATAAAGGAATATTCTTGGGTTACTTTACAAATAGCAGAGCTTAGAGTTTTTAACTCCAGAACCAAAGTTATAATGGAGTCAATAAATGTTATTATTGATGATAGAGGATGGAATGTTAAAGAAGATGTCTCAGAAGATGTTCAACATCTTTGTCTTATATTCCAACATAATCAAATGATAGAAGTATTGATTCTAATCCACCTCAAGAAGATCCTGAGCCTAGTCATCTCAATAAAGGACCTTCAATTAGAACCCAAAGAGATCATCCTAAGGAGCTCATCATAGGAGACCTAAATAAAGGAGTTATTACCATATCAAGAGATGGGATATCAAACTCTTTCTTTGTGTCAAAATTTGAGCCTATGAATGTCAAAGAGGCACTAACTGATGAGTTTTGGATTAATGCTATGCAGGAAAAGCTAGAACAATTCAGTAGAAATGAAGTTTGGGATCATGTTCCAAGACCTGGAGGGAAAAATATGATAGGCACTTGTGATACGGTGGGAGAACTGACTTGAGGTTTTGCGTTTTAATTGCAATTGTGCGGTTAGCAAGAGTCGCCACCGACTTTTCTTTTATCCAAAAGGAAAGGTAAAAAAGCACAAGAAATACCTTTCGAGATTACTTCTCGGGTTTGGGGGGTAGATTATGAAAAGGGAAGGTATTAGCACCCTTTTCATCCATGGTTTTCCATGGGCTCTTAGTTACTCGCTAGATCACTTGCTTTTGCTTTGACAATGTGCTTTTGATGTGGGCTTTGAAAGTATTTTGAAAATTGTCTTTGTAATGGTTCTCGTTTCTATAAGAACGCGTACAAAGTTTTGTTTCGAAAAATAGTTCAAAGATGTGTTTGTGTTTTTTCAAAGTGGTTTTGAAAAGATGTTTTTGCAATGGTTCTTGTCTCTATAAGAACATATACAAAATGTTTTGTCTTTTGAAAAATAATTTGAGATGGAAGTATTGGTATGAAAATGTTTGGTTGTGAGCAAGCGAGCAACTAAGAGTGAATCTATCTACTTGAAAGGTCTTAAATTTTCTTTTCTTCCTCCTTTAGACGTTGTTATCTTACCATTGATTTGGTAAGAAGCCCATCGTTGGATGTGAAGGGACAGGCATGGGACATTTGTGCAGTCATAGAAGGCAACTTGTGAGACGCTTTAGTAATTTTCGTAAGGGACTAGATCGTTTTACCGAAGGCAACATAGAGGGACATCGAGGGACTACGATCTTTTTTATCAAAGGGGCTTTTCTAAAGAGTCCCATATTCAAGGGACATGACTGTATTTCCGAAGCAACGAGCGAGGTTACCCTAGAGGTGCGCGTGTGAAAAAGTGTGTTCATTTCAAGCTAATTTTGTTGAAATTATGTTATCTAGCGATTGATTTTATGTCTTGCCATGCACGCCTAATTTTTATACAGTATAAGGAAAAATAGTAAATTGCGGAAATTGAAATTCTACGCTATTAGAGTTTGCAGGAATGGGGGTACAAATTAATGAATGGGGATGAATCAAATGCGATCACCAAGTTCAAATAGCAAACAATACAACCAAATCGAATTTTAACAATTTAACCAGAATTATAACAGTCTATGAAATAAAAATTAATTGACAAAGTATAAAAAATTTTGGTATTTTTGTTTATGAGAAAATAAGTTGATTTTTAAACGTTTTTTGAATTGAACCTAAAGATTAACAAAATTAAATCTGAACTAAAAAAGTCATTTAAAGTAAATCTATAAACTAATTTAAAATACTAAATAAAATTACCCTAAAACAAGCTAATTAAAATAAACTAAGTCTAAAATTTATTGACTAAATCTAAATTAAGTTAAATAAAACTAAATAAAAATTATCCTAAAACAAGCTAATTAAAAAAATTCTAAAGTGTTTTGACTAAACCTAAATTAAGTTAAATATAAACTAAAGAAAATTAACCTAAAACAAATTAATTAAAATGAATTGATTTTAAAATTTATTGACTAAAATCTAAATTAATGTTAAGTATAAACTTAAAAAAACAACTAACCTAAAACAAGCTAATTAAGATAAATTAAACCTAAAATATATTGATTAAACCTAAATGAGTTTGAGTAACTAAATAAAATTAAACTAAAACAAATTAATTAAAATAGATTAAACCTGAGGTTTACTAATTAAATCTAAGTTAGTTTAAATGTAAATTAAAGAAGAAAAACTATTATCTTTCAGTCTTCTCTCTTCTTCCTCTCGACCCAAAACGGCGCCTTCTTCCTCACCTCTCTGTTTCACAGTCACCGGATTTTAACCATGAAACCAACTGCCCTAACTTTTATCGATTCAAACCTCTATCAACTTCTCTATGAACCCTTCATTCGGTAGCCAATTAGAAAAAAACCCTAACTTGTTTCAAGTTCAAATTAAACTCTCCATTTTCATCAATCTTAACAGTTAGTATAGGGGTTTTGTTCCTGGAACTATGAACTATTGCATGGTATAAAGGAAATGATGGGAAAAAAATTAGGTTTTCAGATTTACCTGTGAGGCTAGGGTTAGCCTTGGCTGTGATTTGCGAAATGGAGAAGAGGAGATCAAAGCTGAGGCTTTGATCTTCTAGGTATGGTGTCCGAATCTTCTTCTTTATACTTCTTTTGATTTTTGCTTTTGTATATTTTTTATTCTGTTTGGCTTGAGACTAAAGATCTGTAGTTTTTCTGGCCCAGTGTTGTTGCTCGAGATTGCTGGTTTTTTTGTGTTGTTTTTCTGTATATTGGCTTAGTATTATCTTTGGTTATGTATACTTGTTGGTTATTTTGTATCTTGTTGTGAAAAAGATGTGGCTGAGGCAGGTAGTTTTGGTAATGGTGTTTTTAGTGATTTTGGTTCTGTAAAAAATGGAAGGGGTTTGATGGAAGTATATGAGTCTTAGTGATTTTCGTATCGTTTTATTTTTGACCTCTTTCCCTCTATATTGACAATAGAATCGAAAAGAAAATGGGGGGGGGGGGGGGGGGGGGGGGAATAACAGTCATTTGAACACTTGTGGTATACTGTTTTGTTGTTCTTTGTTGCAGTTTTTGGTTTTTGCCATTTTTGTATAAGTCTTGGGCAGGATTTGGATCGTTTTGTGCACAGTTTTTGGATAGTTATGCAAAGCTTGTAGCAGAAGCAGCAGGGCTGTTTGTTTTATGATAGCAGTTGGATTGGTAATTTTGGGATTGCTAGTGGCCTAGGTGATATATTTCTCTTTCCCTCTTCATATTTCTATGATACAAAGTCCAATTGCTTTTTCTTTACTCAAAAATTTTGATAGCTTGCCTTGTTGATATCTTGTTGCTTTGTTTCTTTTGGTTCATTGTTGCCTGTTATTTGGTTTGTTTGGGCAGCTTGCTTGGTTTGCTGCAATATCTTTGTTGTTTTGTGCATTTGCTGCAGGCTTATGCTGCTGTAGTTTTGCTTTTGTTTGTATGCTTTAGGCAGCTTGGTTGCTGCTGGCCTGCTGTTAGCTGCCTTGGGCAGCTTTAGACTGATGTATATTTGTTGTCTGCTGACTTGCTTGTTGTGTGCAACCTTGGGCTGTTGTGCTTGTTGTCTTTTTTGCAGGTTTTCTATATTAATAGGCAGCTTAGCTGCTGCTGATCTGTTGTATATTTGTTGCCTGCTGACTTGCTTGTAAATTTATCCTTTTTCCCCTTTTTTGTGAACCAAGAAAGACGACTTTCTTGTGATTTGCAATTGGGGGGAAATGGAATGTGATGAAACAAAAAAACATTCTGATTCCAAGCCGCAAACCCTAATGATGAATTACTCTTTTTTTCACATATTATTTCGCTTGAATTTCGCTAACTTTTCCTTTTCTTGTTTCATGAACGACAAGCGAGGCTTGGATGCAAACAAAGACTGGATGAAAAAGTTTTATAGGATCCTTTCCTATTTCTTCTATACCGTAGAGTTAAAACTAAAAAATATTTGTTGCTTTCTCGATGTTTTCTGACGTTTTCAACAAAACCCTCTCGTAAAAGAATTTTTACAATGTTTTCGGTGATATTAGTAAGTGGTATTTTAACAGTTCTTTTTCTATTCATGTCAGCATTGCGTATCAAGGTTAGTATATCAGCGATAGTATTACTTGAATATGAAGATGAAGACTTGAAGAAGAAGCTTATCTTTGTAAACTTGAATTTTTTTGTAAACGACAAAATTTGTAATTTTTCTTTGTAACCAAGAAATTTGTGATTTTTGTAAACAACAAAATTTGTAATTTCTCTTGCAGTGTAATAATACAAAGAGTTAAACAACTTTGGTATGATAGGATCTTATACAAATCTTTGTATTCTAATTGAATTTTTGAAATTCCCGATCAGAATATTTGAAATAAAATACTTCAATCTGGTAACTTGACTTCCAATTAATCACAATTGACTTTGTAACTGCATTTCAAACAAACTTGCACCTTGTACTCCAATTCTTAAACAAAATAAATGTTTAAGAATGTAATTCAATTGGTAAACTTGAATCCAAAATCATGATTATTTTAAATGATAGTCTTAATCTTCACATCTTGTCCAAACAAGCATGCTCTTAAGAACAATGATCAATCCTTCAGTAAACTGCGGTTAAGAAAAATTCACTCAACAAATTCCTTGGAACGATTCAATAGTTTTAAAAATCTTCCAAACCCAAATTTCCTTCAATTCTTTGAAGATAAACCCATGAACGACATCACATATGACCATGACCATAAATAAACGTCTCAAGGTCTTGTAATTTGGATAAATCACAATTCTTAGAAATCATACGGCTGTTGTTTGAAATTAGGTCAAAATTCATGATGCGACTTCTAACGCATTCAATTTTTGGTGATCTTCTACGCGTAATCAGCTCTTGACATGTGAAGAGAAATTTGAGATGGCATCAAGAAGAATCAAATGCAAGGAAAACCTCTCAAAAATATTGAATAATAAAGAAGTTACGATCGTTTGAATTTTTTCTCGCAAAAGGGCGATTTTCAAGTTAATGTAGTCGTTTTCAGTTATCTGGACCATTGATTGAGCAAACTTGCAATGCGAGGTTTGAAAACTGACTTAAACAACCTTGAGGAGATATGAAGACCTATGAAGACCATTTGAAACCTTGAAGACTCAATTTTATTTGAGAAATGCAAAACCCTAATTATTGACTTACTGCCTAGGAAGAGAATATGTTTGATCAACTTCTGAGCCAAATTAGGTATTTGAGAAACCCTAGGATAGCATCTTGAATGAAAAATGGGAGGGAAAATTTTGGGGTACAACAGCACTAAATGTATGTATAAAAATAAATCTGATGAAAAAGGGGTGGTCACTAGAAATAATGCAACGTTAGTTGCACAAGGGTACACTCAAAATGAAGGAGTTGACTTTAATGAAACCTTTGCTCTTATGGCCAGACTTGAACCAATCATACTTCTCTTGGGAGTTGCATGCATACTAAAATTTAAATTGTTTCAAATGGGTGTAAAGAGTGCCTTTTTAAATGGCTATCTAAATGAAGAAGTCTATGTGGAACAACCAAAAGGATTTGTTGATCCAAGTTTCCCTAAACATGTTTACAAACTGAAGAAAACTCTGTATGGATTAAAGCAAGCTCCAAGAGCTTGGTATGATAGATTGACAGAATTTCTTGGTGAGAATGGATACAGAAAAGGAGGCATAGACAAAACTCTTTTTGTAAAGGAAGAAGATGGGAAGATCATGATTACACACAAATTTATGTTGATGATATTGTGTTTGGTGGGATGTCAAATGAGATGGTTTGTTGTACCCAAGATTTGCCCTCTCATTTATCAAGTGATCTCTCACAAGATCTCCTTTGGTTCAAGACTGCATTAGGGTTGATCAGCTCAAGACACCTCATCAAGCACTGATGACTTAAAAATTAGGGTTTGAGATTGCACAAGTATAATTGAAATTTTAATGCCTCATATTACTTTCATGGATCATTGTGGACCCTAAAGATTACTCATGTCAATTTTCAAGTCTTGGATCACATTTTTGCTCAGTCAATTGATCAGTTGACCTAAAAATCAGTTGTGTTAGAAAAAAGTCAATTGTGGTTAATTTACAGTCAAACTTCATAATTTTTTATCCATATAAATATTATGGACTCACATATGTTATTTGGTCAAGTTTGGATCACAATTCCTCAAGAAATTTGATCAGATCATCAAAAGGGAAAAATGGTCAAAATTATGGTTTTGACTGAGGAAGTGCAATTTCTGATTTTTGACATAGCAAATGGTTGATTGGTAGGAGACATTATCTCAAGGATTCAATTGCATCATTTTGAACTTATGGCATGACTCAAAACATTGCTCAATATCAATTGATTGATAGTTGATTTTCAGTCAACTGATCAAAAGTCAATTGTACACTAAAAAGTCAAACTTTAACTTTTTGGTCAAAATCAAGTATCAAAGATCAAAATTCATCAAAACATGTTAAAATATGAAACTTGTTCATCAAGAAATCAAAAAGTCAATATTTCATTTTGAAAAGTCAAAATTTCTAAACTTAGAAATTTTTCCAAGTGTTGGAAACTTCATATTTTTTCACAACTTTGAGAAAAAATTTCGCCATAATGCAAGATGATTCAAAGGAAACTTTCAACATAAAATTTATAGATCTCAATGAGATCTAAAACATTGTATAACACAACTTCTCCTAGAAATGCATGGATTTCAAGTTATGATATTGTGAATACATGTTCATGAAACTTGGAAACTTAGTGAAATTTTGCCCTAGTTTAGGCAAGATTTTAACCTAACTTCATGGAAATTTTTCATATAGTTCTAAGGGGAATTTTCAAAAGTGACCAACATAGAGGTTGTATAGGATGTTACAAGCTTTCCAAAATGTCCAAGAACTCATTGAGATCATTCTTTAGCAAAGAGAATCGAAGACAAGAAGTTGAGAATTCATTCTTGAATTATAGTTCATTTCCATGATAAACAAGAATTCAAATCCAAGCCTAGGCTGCATAATCTTTGCTTTGCAGGCCTCAAACTTGTTTGGAACTCCATAATTAAATGTTTACACAGCTGTTAGAAGCTTTAATCCAAGCATTCAATGCATTGCCCATGCTTAATACCATTTTAGGAAGAAAGGCAACATTGTCATTTTGTAAAAGTGGCTTTTATGCACAAAGTCAATTATTGAGCTTTGAACTTGTTTTCTTCTGATCACACACAATCTAAAAGCCATAAGAAACTTGTCTAAAGCCTCTAACAACTCATACCATGCTTGTACTATGCCTTGAAACTATGTTTTTCACTTTTCTTCAAAATCAAGTAACATAGCCATAACTCTATATCTCACACTTCTGACCACCTCAAGTGTTAGGATCTTTTTCATATAAATATACAAGTTTATTGCAAGCTAACACACGATTTGAAGCCTCCTAAAACCTCTCCCAAACACCCTTGCTGCACAAAACTGCCCAACTTGACAGTTTTGAGCCAAAACTCTCCATTTCCATTTCCACTCGTGCGTTTTGATTCTTAATCATCCACACACCTTACATACATCATAGGCAAGTGACCCAAGCCCCTGTTTCAAGACTATAACTCCTCCATCACTATCCACCATTTCCAAAACTGAAGCTTGCAACTTGACTTGAGTTGGGAGTTTCAGCCATCCTCAAAGCAAAGTAGGAGTTGGAACACATTCAAGGAGGTCCAGGTAAGCTACAGAAGTCATCAGGCCATCTCAAAGGTTTCTCAAACTCCATACACGACTCCATCTACAAGAGGTAAATTTTCAAACTTCTATCTCTTCATACAAGCATCATTTGATTCTGATTTGTGAAGATAAGATGTAGATGTCATTGCCCTGAAATTGTACATGTCCTTAGATTTCATTTATATTGATTAAGCTTAGAGAATTTTAGGTTTGAATCTCTGAAAAAAGTTAGGTTGGAATTTGGTACTTTTAGAAATTCTCATTCATCTTTGATTTATAGCTTATGACATTTATATGGTTGGATTCGTATGAAAAAATGGAGCAACTTTCATGTTTGCATCTTTCATTTTTGTTGAGAAATGGTGAAGTTACAGGATCCATGGCTGGAGGTTGAAGATGAAGTTGTATTCAGGGCATAACTTGTGTTATATAGTTATTGTTGTGCCTATGTTAATGGATGTACAGCCACCCTAATGGCAAAAGTAGCGCGCGGGTATGCATAAGGTCAAGGGTTCAACACCCATCGCTACCTTTTTGGTGTTATTTTTCAATTTCTACTCTTTTTTTGTCACAAACACATACGCCTGGGCCTCAATACAGTGGGCCTTGGTCTTTTGCTAGCTTCTAACCCCTTGCCTTGCTTTAGCACCCCCTGACCCATTATTTCTTTATTTCATTTTATTTTTATTTTAGTTTATTTTACTTTCATATTTTCATTTTATTATTTTTATTACTAATATTTTTTTGTTATTAATAGAAAAATCCAAAAATATTTATTTTATTATTTTTACACGTATATTATATTTTTCTTTATAAAAACTAAAATGAACAAAAAACAATTTTCTTAACAAATTAATTTCTTTTTTTAATAAATATTTAGATAATTAGATTTAATTATTATATTATATTATATTATTTTTTTATTATTATATTAATTATGTCGTGACATCTCATTTGACATCACATATCTGATACCAGAATTTCACTCACTGGATCACTGCGAAATCTTTACTCTATTATTGCTTCTTGAATCTTCCAGCTTCACCAATCTGCTCCAAGTCTTATGTGTGCCAATCACGCTTGATCCCATCAATTTCTTGAGCGATAAGTTGTCAAAAGATTGAGAAGAACTTGGTCAACCTGAAAGGCTTCCATACATGGTTTCCATATAGGAGATTGTCAGAAGCCTACCTAGTCTGTAGGCTTCTACACAACACCACCAAGGTCAACCTAGAGAGAAGAACCTCCTTCTTTTCACTGGAATTTGTCACAACTAATCACAACAACCACAATCTTGCAAGCTTTCTGAAAATCTTTACCAAACCTTCAAGAAATGTTAGTTTCGGTACGCAGTTTTCTCACCAATTACAAATTCCCATGATCAAGATCCAAAATCAAACTAGAGGTTGAAGATGAAAGAAATTTCCAAGAAGGATAAAGACTCTTTGCTTTCTAAGAAGACGAAGAGCACCTGCAAAGAAGACTGCGGCAGGTACTATCACCCAAACCGAGGCGACAAGGGTGGAGTCCCTTCCCTCGATGAGATAATGATGCTCGGCAAAGAAGAAACCATCACTCTCTGCCATCATCTCCATAAGAGACCGATGACGACAAGCTCCACAATTTGTTATTGAAAGAAATTATGGAGGCACCACTCCAAGTCGGGCTCGAGAAGCCACCTCCGTTGGGATCCTACGACGATATGGCCGACCCAAACGACCACATAGAAGACATTGATGCCTAACTTTATTACAGAGGTGTGAAGGGCGCGATCAAATGCAGGTTGTTCCCGACCACTCTAAGAAAAGGTGTCATGGCTTGGTACAAGAGTCTGCCTATTGAATATATCACTTCTTGGAAACAATTAGGAAATATTTTTTCGAGGCACTTCACTGCCTCCTGCCGAAATCTGAAATCAGAGGTGTCTCTAGAAACGATTATCCATGGAAGAGATGAGTCTCTGCGAGCATATATAGATTTCTTTAATAAAGAAGTCATGCATGTCTCAATAACCGATGCCATGAAGAAGTACCTTCTTGAACGAGGGCTTCGTCCCTACAGCAACTTCGTAAAGGTTGTGGGCTTCGAAACTCCATCCACGCTCGACTCCCTCCTCCTCAAGGCCTAGCATACATTTAGTACGAGGAGAAATAAGCGGCCAGCAATGCTAGGGATTCGAGGAACCGAGAGAGTTCCAAGTCCTCTAAAAACTACGAGCCCTTAAAACCCCATCGGGGGGAGAGAAGAAGCGAGAAGATAAATCCCGAGACTCCAGAGATTTCAAGGGGCATGTTAGTCGGTTTCACGACTACACCCCTCTGACTACCTCGAGGGAGCGTATTTTGACCGAATGCACCAACTCAGAATTTAAACAGGTTGGGTGCATTTTCCTCGCCAAACGCCTTCCAAGCCCGAAACTGACAAGAGCAAGTACTGTAGGTTCCACAAAAGCCACAGTCATAACACTGACAATTGTATCCATCTCAAGGATGTGATCGAGATATTGATCTGAGACGGGCACCTCAAGCAGTATAAGAAGAAGAAAGAGGGTTCCCACGAAGAGCCTCTAGAAACCAAGAGCATCTAAGAGGGGAAGGATTCCCCCGACAACAGCATTATACCGGTCGCCATGAGAATCACTCGACCATAAGATTTCTACTTCCTGGACATGGAGGATGTCCCCCTATACTTCTCATCACATAGTCCCTGGAAGTCTTCTCCCGCTGCGATGGTCATATCCGACGGAGAATTCAATAAGCATATGGTGGGGTCCATAAAGAGAAGGTTTGATTTTCTTATCAAAGCCAACTTCGACATGGATGCTACCCTTGACAAGTTCAGGGGTGGATCTCATCCCCTCACATTATACCAAGAGGAACTACCGAGCAGATCTCCCAACTCGATCATCCCATTGCTCGTGCAGGCTTACATGGCAAACTTAGATGATCGGCGCATCTTGGTCATTCAAGGAAGCTCGGTGGACATCATGTACACCCAGTTGTTCACCACTCTCCAGCTGAACGAAACCCACCTGACCCTGTATGTGGGCTCAGACCTCCAGGGCTTCAATGGGGACAACACCAAACCCTGTGGATGTGAAAAGAGTAGGACATCAAATCATATCCTTGAAATTTTAAGTGGAACAAGAGACTTTTAATGTTCTTAGTGTGTACGTGCCTTAGATTGAGTTGCTAGAATACCTTAAGGTAAAACTTTTAGAGGATTTAGAAATCTTACTTCAGGATATAACCCAAGGAGAGAATAATTTTTGATGATGGGGTCTAAATGGTCATGTAAGGAACGTAGCAAGATGTTTTGAGGGCATACATAAAGGTTATGAGCTCGAAGAGGTAAATGTGGAAGGTAAATCTATCTTGGAGTTTACACCGACTTTCGATCTTACTATAGCTAATATCTTATTTAGAAAAATAGATGAGTATCTTACTACATATAAGAGTGGGGTGACATGTCCTTAGATAGGAAGTCGGGCATGAAGGTTTATTTGGACTGTAAAGTTATTCTGGGAGAGAGCTTCACTATCCAACATAAAGTATTGGCTATGGATGTAAGAATCAAGAGGATGGCTAAGAACATAAGTCACATGTGAGCGTCACAAATTAAGTTGTGGAATTTTAATGGTGAAAAACAAGGAAGTTTCCAACATAAGATCTTAGAGGGAGGGTTGAACAACCACGAGGAAATGCAAATGATATGTGGAAAAATATGGCTTAAAAGAATACAAAAGTAGCTAAAGATACATCGGGGTAATCAAAAGATTTTGGCTCTATGGGTAAATAATCGTGGTTATGGAATGAAAGTGTTCAGAGTAAAGTTATAGTTAAAAATGATTGTTTTAAAGAATGGTCTATGTGTAAAATTCTAAAACTTGGGTAAAGTATAAGAAAGCTAAGAACGAGACCAAGAAGGCGGTGAGTGAAGCAAGAACCTAAGTTTTTGATAGATTATATCAATCTTTGGGAACCAAGGAGGGAGAAAATAAATATATAGGCTTGTTAAGGAAACAAAAAGAAAGACAAGAGATTTAGATCAAGTGAAGTGTGTTAAAGATGAAGAAGACAAAGTCTTGGTTTAGGAAAAGGATATAAAGGATAGGTGGAAGACATATATCTATAACTTATTTAATAAAGGATATGATATCTCACTCGAATCTAGCATACTCGACATTAGAGAAGAGGATCAAAACTATAATTACTACGTCATATTTAGAAATAAGAGGTAAAAGAAGTGTTGAAAAGAATGAGTAACAATAAGTCAGTTGGGTTAAACATCATACCTATTAAAGTGTGGAAAGTTCTTGGAGATAGAGGTATTGAGTTGCCCACCAAACTCTTTAACGAAATTATGGGGTCAAAGCAAATGGAAGATGAATGAATAAGAAGCACTTTAGTTCCAATCTATAAGAATAATGAGAATATACAAAATTGTGCAAATTACTAAGGGATTAAACTTATGAGTCATACCATGAAGTTATTGGAAAGAGTGATTGAACAGAGACTAAAAAGAGAGACTCAGGTTATTGAGAATAAATTTTGTTTTATGCTTGAGAGGTCTAACATAATAGTGATCTATCTACTACGACAAGTAATGAAGCAGTATCAAGTGGACCAACACGCCTTGCACTTAATTTTTATTATTTTGGAGAAGGTATATGATAGAGTTCCTAGAGAGATTTTATGGAAAACTTTAAATAAGAAAGGGGTTAGGATTTCATATATTCCAGCAATCCAAGATATGTTTGAATGCGGTATTAACTAGTGTGTAGACACATTATGGATTGACAAACGATTTCCCCATTACAGTAGGTTTTCAAAAAGGTTTAACTCTAAGCCCCTAAATTTTTAATTTAATTTTGGATGTACTCACATGGCATGTCCAAGAGCTAGCACCTAAATGCATGCTTTTTTCAGATGATATAGTCTTACTGGAAAAGTCAAAGGAGGATTTAAATGAGAGGTTGGAGACTCAGAGACGAGCTTTAGAATCATGTGGCTTTCTCCTTAGCAAAAGTAAGATGGGATATGTGGAATGTAATTTCAACAAAAGGAGATGTGTTTCTAACCTAGAGGTGAAAGTTGGATATAATATCATCTCACAAGTCACACGATTTAAATATCTTGGGTCCATAATACAAAATGGTGGAGAAATAAAAGGGGATGTAAAGCATAGAATTCAAGGTGGGTGGTTGAAATGGAGGAGGGCTTCAGGAATTTTATGTGACAGAAAGGTGCTGCTCAAGTCGAAGGAAAAGTTTTACGGGACTACAATAAGACTTACCATGTTGTATGAGACAAAATGTTGGGCACTTAAGAATCAACATGAGAATATAATAAATGTAGCAGAGATGAGCATGTTGTCTTGAATGTGTGGTAAGACTAGACATGATAAGATTATAAATGAAAATATTAGAGAGAGTGTTAGGGTAGAACCTATAGTAGAAAAAATGGTGGAGAATAGAGTTTGTTGGTTTGGGCATGTAGAGAGTATACCTATGAATTTTGTGGTAAGGAGAGTAGATCAGATAGAGATGAGTCAAATAGTTAGAGGTAGGGGTGTTAAAAACTGAATTGGCCCAATACAAACCCGCTAACCGAACCAAACGAAATTAAAACCGCAAAAAATTGCATTTGGTTTAGATGTGTTTAGGCCATTTTTAAACAAAACCATGTAGTTTGGTTCTTTTTAAAATTTGTATTTTACAAACTGAACCAAAATGCATTATGTTACTACTCAAAATTCACTTAACCCACACCCAACCCAAACCCAAATCTATTACGCCTTGGCCTTACAATTACAAATGATTTTCTCTTCCTCACACTTAAGGTTTTAGATTAAGTCTTCTAAAGTATCTCCTAGCAGTATCGTGCCTTCTTCTCATCTTATTTTCCATGTACATCTCGCCTCTTCATCTATAGTCTCTCATCTCTTATGTTCTTTCTTTTTCATCTTCTTATTTTTATTCTACTGTTCTCTCTTCCAATTACATTTTTAATGCACTTCTTCTTCTCTAATATCTCATCTCTTATGCTCTTTTTTTTCTTCATTTTCTCTACTATTTCATCTCCCCTGTTTATTCCATTTCATTATAATGTTTTGATATTATTTTATGCTAGTATTTTATGCTTTTTTATTCCACTTTTTTCTAATATCATTTTTGTATATTAAACGGAAAGTTATTGTCCAAATATGATGATTTTTATTTGATAACATATAAATGATTGAATACAAAACTATGTTGTCATATATATATATATATATATATATATATATATATATATATATATATATATATATATATATATATATATATATATATATATATATATATATATATATATATATATATATATATATATATATGTGTGTGTGTGTGTGTGTGTGTGTGTGTGTGTGTGTTTGTGTGTGTGTGTGTGTGTGTGTGTGTGTGTGTGTGTGTGTGTGTGTGTACGTGTGTGCATGTGTATGTATGGTTCAATAAATATTTTATTAAAAATCGAACTAGCCCAAATTGCATTGGTTTGCTTTGGTTTTATTTTTAAATGTCAACCGAACCAAACAGAATTGCACACTTTTTTCTCTTGCGGTTCATATGACTTTTTATGTCAAAAACGTATAAACCACACCACGAACATCTCTAGTTAGAGATAGAAGAAGACCTAAGAAAATTATATGAAAAGTTATTAAGAAAGATCTCTAGATTAACAATCACTACTAAAAAATATACCTTTGGTGAAACCAGATAACTTCAACCACATAGTTAATTATAATAGTAATTGATATTCGCTTGCCTTAATACTTAAATATTTTATCAAAAAACATTTTATCACGGTCCAACAAAACAACCACTGTGATATATTAAATGTTACTTGCTTCGATTCCCAACACCAATAATTTTCACTTATTTTTATTACAAAAAGGGTGGTTAATACCAGGAGCCGTTGTGAATAGTACATACATATATATAAGCGAGGTTAGCAATCTTTCTATCAGAATAACTGTCAGTCTCTTAACAAACCCTAACTACGCTGCCTTCCATATCCAAGGAACTTTAAAGTCCTCAAGTTCACCTTCATGATCTTTCCTCCATGTTATTGATACGTTTTATTTCTTTTTTCTCAAAACAAAAACCTAAAATCTATATCTTCCAATGCAGTGAACTCGTCCTGAATACTTTCTTCAAACTAAAAGGTAATATTCTTTGTTAATATTCTTACATTTTTCATATATTTTCCATGTATGACGGTAGTTCTACTTTAAATGACTTTTTTCATACCTTTTGGATTATGTTTCTGTTTATGTTAAGATGTTGTTAATGTTAGCTTATGTTTTCAACATAAGTTAACATTCTGAAAGTTGTTTCTATTTCGAAAGATGTTAACATTTATGTTGCTATGAATAAGCAATATAAGAAGTATGAAGCTATTTTGGCAGCTTCATTCACCTTATATTTATTCTTCATAGCAACACTAATGGTTTGTTCAAATCTACTTCATATCATTCCTCGAATATTTTCAATAAAAGATATGTTGTTGTCGTTGTTGATGTATGTATGTTGTTGTTGTTCATAAATAGTTTGTGTTTTTGTTGTTGACGGGTCTATGTTGTTGTTGATAAATGTTGTTGTTGTTGATGATGTATGTTATTGTTGTTGTCGTTGAGTTTATTATAATGTATGTAGATTGTTTGTTTCGCTAATCCGTTATTGAATATGCATTCATTTAAAGTGATTTAGAAAATTATAATTTGTGAATTAAGTTATATTTGAAATGAAACTTAGATCGTTCAATGTTTTTCGAATTGCATGCATCTCGTAATTCATCTATATCTCTTTAACACGTAGAACTTGGTTTATTGCCTCAAGTTCTTCAAAGCAACAATTCATTCTCGTTTAATTTATATTGCAAAACATCAAATTTGTTGAGAAATTTTGAATCATCTTCATCGTTGTCATCATAATAATCATCATCATCGATTAAAATAATGATGATGATAGCGGTGGTGATGATTCTGAAATAGTCAACATGTTGATGCTTTGTAAAATAAACTGGGAATGAATCGTTGCTTTGAAGAATATTGTGTTGGGAGAGTTCACTCGGTAGAATTGATATATAGTGTAGGAATAGACACCTCTGTGAGAGACACATCACTTGTCCACCTAAAACCTTAAGGTGATAGGTGAGTGATTTCTCCCACTTATAAATGTTCAAGTCACCATATTCATATCCAAGTGAGACTATTTCCCTCACTTACTCACACTTGCATTATTATTCTAGCACTCTCCCTCAAGTGTGAGTCCATAATGTTCCCCCTTAAGTAGAAACTCTTTTATCCATATACACTTGTACCGAAGTTGATACCTTGCAACTGGACACCACTTCCTGGGCATTTCGATATAAGTAAGTCGGTCCCTTTCTTGAAACCAAAGGCTCATGATACCATTTGTTTGGGGAGTTTACTAGGGAGTATTTATACATATTGTATGATTAGGCACCTTTATGAGAGACACACCACTTGTCCACCTAAAAGCTTAAGGTTATAGGTGAGTGGGTTATCCCCACTATTACGGAAAACCCATTTAACAATAGTTGAAAAACACATATAATCACGCGGGTCCATGCATTGTTGTGTAGAGTGTGGTTGTATATACGGCACTTACAATCACGTGTCCATGAATCATTGTGGTAAAATGTCTATCGCAACCGTTGACGTAAACAGCTGTTGTAAAAATTATAGTGGCATGGGTTCGATACCCAGCTACAACCAAAATTAAAGCGCAAAAAAATAACATTTCACCACGGTTAAATATTTCAACAATTGTGGTATATGTAAGAGTTTGTTATAAAACATGTGATTGCTTATTTTTCCCTTCCCCTTTTAACACCCCATTTCTACCCAACGAATTATATAAAATCAGTTACGAAATTTCCAACAACATATGGAATGTTACACTTTCAACTTAAAACAACAAGATTCAATCACCTATAGTTCAGATACATAACAGATAAAATTCAGATGAACTGATAACAACCTGTTTAGTTTTTTTTAAAATAAAACAACTTTCATTACTACGCATCGGATTCACAAAATTCCATTGAAAACACCATAACATCTTGTCCAACTCAAAACAACTTTAAGACAACAAGTCTTTAATAAAAACAACTTAAAAATTCAGCAACATAATGAAAACCAACAATAAGGAAAACATGCGTTCATCCCCCTGAGTGCTACGTATCAGAGCGACAATACCGACTCGGACTAACGAAGGTAACAATTATCCTTCTTGATTACCTGCACGTTACCAACAGAGGGAAACATTCAAACAGAAGGAGTGAGATATCAAACAATATAATCGGATGTACGATAAATAATATGTTAGAATTAGATCATATAATTCACCACTTCTCAAGTTTTCATCAATACTTAACATAATTAATTCATCCACACGGCAACTCAGAATGCAACATGAAATGCGACTCATTTTTATGCACATGCATGTGGTACCAATAGAGCAGAACTTCCAACTTAGAAATCTTCTAATAAATAGAGGCATCAACAAGGAATAAGCCTTCAAATTTATATTTGTCAATCCAGGCCAACGTGACGAGCATCAGCTCCAACATGATATGCTATGTATGCATTAATAACATAAACGTAATAACAACAACATCAATAATTCAACTTAACTCAACATTGACCATAAGCCTACAACTTAATATTTTTTCCCATAAATAGAGGCAATAAAATCACCTGCTAATTCACATTTTTCAACAAAAACACCATCCAACAAATCAACCAAAAATTACTACAAATAAACCGCATAATTATTCAGACTATTTCGACTAAAACCAGTTAATTAATTATCGGCCAAAAATTCTATTATTTCTACTTTATACTAAATTTTTTATTACGACTCAGTTAAATTAATACTACATCTCTATTGAATAGTCTATACTGCAAATATTATTTTCTGTTAAAAACTACCAGACTGTTATTTATTACTTTCTGCTACAAGTATACTACTTGTCAATTTTTATTGCCCTACTATATACATATTAGCTTAAATATAATGGTTACTTGTTAATTGTCAAACATGCTACTTTATGCTACTCACTACTAAATCCTACTATTTACTGCAATATACAAAACTGCTATTGGAACTACTGTCAAATATTCACTAAGTATGTTAGACTAAATAATTGATTAGGTCTACTATGTAATTACACGAATTCTTAATTTTTCTGCTACTACATTTAACTAAAATTCATAACTAAAAAAAATATCAATAATTTATTAAATATGTGTTATTATTTGGCAGCTCCAACTTACTCTATTGACAACTCTAAACATGTAAGAATTACGCAAAACAAATAAAAAGTGACTTTTAATGATACAAACAACTTTATTGATAATTTTAACAACAATATTGACAACTCTAACAATCCTATTGACAACTCAATTGACAACTGTAACAACTCTATAGGAATTGAAAATAACTTAAATTATCTAAATAATCTCAATGATTATTTCTAATTCATAATTTCTACAAAATTATTTAATAATAATATTAAATTATTATTATAATAACCTATTATTATTATTATTACTAATCTAATAACTAGTATAATCTAGTATAATCTATTGTATGTATCAGAAATGTTAACTATTATAATAATATGAGTATAATCTAGTATAATCTATTATGAGTAACAGGCACTTCTAAATACAAGTTGCCGGTACAATTGTCTAACGTGATACCAATTTTCTGCTACAGTGTCAAGCTAAGAGGCACTTGTTCTACTTTAACTACAGTACCGTAACAGGTATGGGATTTGAAAAACAAAACACTAAGGTACTTTTATATATATATATATATATATATATATATATATATATATATATATATATATATATATATATATATATATATATATATATATATATATATATATATATATATATATATATATATATATATATATATATATATATATATATATATATATATATATATATATATATATATATATATATATATATAAATTAAATTGGGTTCCCAATCATCTCTCAATTTCAACAATATCTCATTTTCAACACAAACATGAACAATTTTACAACCCAAATTTATATACCATTAATCACATATCCTATTATAGAGTCAGAACATCACCCTTACCTTAGATTGAAGGTTGCTCTAATTTGCGATCTACCTATTGGAACCTCGTTTTTACTCTCTTCCTTCTCTGCAACTTTTCTTCGTATACCACTTGTTCTAATTCTTACTGCTACTTCCTTTCTAACCTAGTTTTCTATATTTCCTATTTTCTTATAATAATAATATTATTATTATTCTACTTAGTCTTATTGGGCCTACTAGTCAACACCCCCACTTTTTACTAAAACCAACAGAACAACTAAGCTCACTAAATAATTAGTCTTATATAATTCTAATATTATTAATAATATTATTTCTACAACATAAATCAACCAATTTATCAACTAACCACATAACAACTTAAATCGATAATTCACAACTTTGAAAATTTAATCCGAAAAATATTCAAAAATATTTAATTAAATAATTAATTAAATATTGGGCATTACAACTCTCTCCCACTTAGAATATTTTCGTCCTCAAAAATTTACCCGATTCGAACAACTCAGGATAGGCGTCTCGCATCTTGCTCTCCAATTCTCACGTCATAATTTCTCCGGCAGCTCCTAACCAAACTACTTTAACCAAACAATCTCCTTGCCTCTCAGAGTCTTCATTTCACGACCCGCGATCCGTACAGGCATCGTCTCTACAGTAAGATTATCTCGTACTTGAATATCATCCATATGAATCACGTGAGATGGATTTGAAATATACTTCCGGAGTTGTGACACATGAAACACATCTTGCAAACTCAAAAGATTAGGCGATAAATCCATTCTATAAGCAACATTCTCAACTCTTTCTGAAATCTGATACGGACCAATAAAACAAGAAGTGAGCTTCTGAGACTTTAATGCTCTCCCATTAACAGCCACATGTGTAACTCTCAGAAACACATGGTCACCTGTTTGAAATTCTAAAACTTTCCTTCGCTTGTCATGATAACTCTTTTGTCTACTTTGGGAAGCTTTCATCTTTTCTCGAATTAACTTCACCTTCTCGGTAGTTTCTTGAACAAGTTCAGGTCAAATTACTACACTTTCTCCAGACTCATGCCAACATAAAGGAGTTCTACATCTCCGACCATACAATGCTTCAAAAGGTGTCATTCCAATACTAGAATGGTAACTGTTATTATTAGTGGACTCTATCAACGGAAGATAAGTATCCCAAGAACTTCCCTGCTCAAGTACAAATTCTCTCAATAAATCTTCCAACGACTGAATAGTCCTCTCTATCTGACCATCCGTTTGAGGATGATACGCCAAACTTAACCTCAACTTAGAACCCAGCGCCTCTTGCAAACTCCTCCAAAAATCTGAAGTAAACCTCGGATCTCTATCTGACACAATGCACAAAGGAACACCATACAACTTTACAATTACACTAGTATAAATCCCTGTCAGCTTCGACACTATAAAACTGATGTTAATAGGAATAAAATGAGCCGACTTTATAAACCTATCAACAATCACCCAAATCGAATCATGTCCTCTTGAAGTATTAGGTAACCCCGTCACAAAGTCCATTGAAATGCTAACCCATTTCCATTCTGGAACTTCTAACGGTTGCATCAACACTGCAGGCTTCTGATGTTCAACTTTCGATTTATGACAATTTAAACATGAATACACAAATCGAGCCACAACGCTCTTCATTCCAGGCCACCAAAACAAATTCTTCAAATCTTGATACATTTTTGTAGCTCCCGGATGAATGCTCAACTTGCTTCTATGACTTTCCTCGAGAATTACTTTCTTCATCTCTGCATAATCGTGAATACAAATCCAATTACAAAATCTTAACACACCTTGCGCATCTAACTTAAAAACACTATTCTCAGACTGATTGATCCCAACCATCAAATCAACCAGTTTCACGTCTAACTTTTGAGCTTCTTTGATACTGTCTAGAAATTCATTGTTAATTTTCAACATTCCCAATATAACACTCTGCAGTGTCACTTCGCAAACTAAGCTCATATTTGTGAACTGTTCAATTAATTCCAACTCTTTAACCATCATTATCGACATATGTAAAGTCTTTCGACTTAATACATTAGCCACCACATTTTCTTTTCCTGGATGATAATTTAAACTGAAATCATAATCTTTTAACAACTCCAACCACCTTCGTTGTCTCATGTTCAATTCCTTCTGATCAAATAGATATTTTAAACTCTTATGGTCGCTAAATACTTCAAATCTAGAACCATAAAGAAAATGCCTCCAAATCTTCAACACAAAAACAATTGCAGCAAGTTCAAAATCATGCGTAGGATAATTCTTTTCATAAGTTCTCAACTGCCTTGACGCATAAGCAACTACCTTTTCATTATGCATAAGCACACCTCCTAAACCCATCTTGGAAACGTCACAATATACCACAAAAAGTTCTCGTGGATTAGGTAATGTCAAAATCGGAGCCGACGTCAATCTCTTCTTCAATTCTGTAAAACTTTCTTTGCACGGAACATCCCGCACAAAAGTTATACCTTTAGAAGTCAACTTAGTTAACGGAAGTGGCAACTTAGAAAAACCTTCGATAAACCTTCTATAATAACCAGCTAATCCCAAAAAGCTTCTAATCTCAGTAGCCGATTTTGGAGTTTCCCACTGCAACACATCATCTACTTTAGATGGATCTACAGCAATGCCACTACCTGAGATCATATGACCAAGAAAACTAATCTCCTTCAACCAAAATTCACACTTAGACAACTTTACATACAACTTCTTCTCTTTCAAAACTTTCAATATTATTCTTAAGGGTTCTACATGCTCTTCTTCTGATTTAGAGTAAATCAAAATGTCATCAATGAACACCACTACAAATCGATCAAAATAAGTATGAAAGGTACGGTTCATATACTCCATGAATACTCCCGGAGCATTAGTAACACCGAAAGGCATCACTGAATACTCATAGTGTCCATAACACATTCTGAAAGCCATCCTCTGGATATATTCATCCTTCACTTTAATCTGATGATAACCCGACCTCAAATCAATCTTACTAAACACTAGAGCACCCACCAATTGATCCATCAAATCATCTATTCTCGGAAGCGGATACTTGTTCTTAATCGTCACTATTCAATTGTCTATAATCAACATAAAGTCTCATACTTCCATCTTTCTTCTTTACTAGCAACACTGGAGCTCCCCACGACGATACACTTGGTCTTACAAATTTCTTCTCAAGTAACTCTTCCAATTTCTTCTTTAGTTCTGACAATTCAGACGCAGACATCCTGTATGGTTCCATAGAAACAGGTCTAGTACCAGGAACAAGATCAATAGCAAATTCGACTTCCCTCTTTGGCGGTACATTAGGAATTTCATCAGAGGAAACTTCAGGAAATTCACGCACCACTTGCAATTCCTCAACTATAGTTCTATTCTCGACAGATAGCGACACCATCAACGAGGACATCTGAGCCTCTTCTTGCATCAACTGTCGCAACTGTCTAGAAGAGAACATACCAGCTTCCTCTTCTTCAGGAGTAGAAAACCTCACCGACTTGTTATAACAGTTAATATGAACATAGTTATGTTATAACCAATTCATACCTATAATCACATCCAATCCACTTGAAGGAAAACAAACTAAATCAACAGCAAAGTCTCTGTCAAAGATCGACAAAGGAAACTTTAAACACACAAGAGAAGTAGTCGCTGATCCCTTAGCCGGAATCTTGACGGCCATCTCTCCATTCATAGAAGACAATATAAGACCCAATCTTTTAACACAATTAGCGGTAATAAAGCAATGAGTAGCACCGGTATCAATAATAGCAATTAAAGAAGTATTATTAATGAAACATATACCTCTGATGTGTCTGTCCTAATTATCTATCGGAGATCCAGCCAACGCGAACACTTTTCCAATATTTTGTGCCTTCATTGGTTTCTGACACTGACTACCAATGTGTCCTTCTTCACCACCATTGAAACAAATCATCTCTTTATGCTTGCACTCAGATATAGCATATTCAGTCTTACAACAACGAAAACACCTCTTCACCTCAGTAGTACACACATTGCTCTTATGACCAGGTTTTCCATATTTTAAGCACACAACACTAGCAGGAGCATCACCCCCACTAGTCCTCTGACCCTGAGCGACTTTCTGTATACCTTTACCAGCTGGGGCATCATAAGGCTTACCACAGTTCTATTGGTGCTTACCCCTCTTCTCATTGATAATCTTATAGTGATCATAATTATCCTCTTCATAAATTTTGCAACTATCAAAAAATTCAGCAAACACACTAATCTTATGGTATCCAACTGCCTTCTTGATCTCTAGACGCAACCCATTCTCAAACTTGATGCACTTTGAAAACTCATTATTTGCCTCGCTATAGTGCAGATAAAACTTAGCCAACTCAGCAAACTTTGCAGCATATTCAACAACTGACATTGTTGTACCCCAAAATTTTCCCTCTCACTTATCAAGAATTTGCTCACAAGATCTCCTTTGACTCAAAGACTACATTAGGGTTGATCAGCCCAAGACACCTCCTTAAGCACTGATGAACAAAATTAGGGTTTGAGTTTGAACAAGTATTTTTGAACTTCCAATGCCCCATATTACTTTAATGGATCATTATGGACCCCCAAGACCACTCATGTCAAGTTTCAAACCTTGGATCGCACTTTTGCTCAGTCAATTGAGTAGTTGACCTAAAAATCAGTTGTATTGGGGGAAAAGTCAACCATGGCCAATTTACAGTCAAACTTCATAATTTTTTATCCACATCAACATTTTAAACTCATATGTATCATTTTATCAAGTTTGGACCACAACTCCCTAAGAAATTTGATCAAATCTCTAAAAGGGCAAAATGGTCAAAATTAGGGTTTTGACTGGGAAAGGGCAATTTCTGATTTTTGACCTAGAAAATGATCAATTGGTTTAAGGTATGATCTCAAGAGTCCAATTACATAATTTTGACCTAATGACATGGCTTAAAACATTGCTCAAGTTCAAAGGATTGACAGATAAATTTTTAGTCAACTGATTAAAAGTCAACTGTATACTGAAAAGTCAAACTTTGACTTTTTGGTCAAATTCAAATGCCAAAGATCACAATTCATCAAGACATGTAAAAATATGAAACTTATTCATCAAGAAATCAAAAAGTCAAGATTTCATTTTGAAAAGTCAAAATTTTTAAACTTAGAAATTTTTCTAAGTGTTAGAAATTTCACACAACTTTGAACAAATTTTTCACCATGATGCAAGATGATTAAAGAGAATCTTCCAAAATGAAAGTTGTAGATCTCCATGAAATATACAACTTTGCTTTACACAACTCCTTCCAAAAGTTCTTGGATCTCAAGTTATAATTTTATGAATGTTGTACACTAAAGTTTTCCCTCTCAGTTTATCAAGATTTCCCCTCACAAGACTCTTCGGACTCCAGACAGGATTAGGGTTTGCTCTGCTTAAGACATCTCCTTGCACTGATGACCTGAAATTAGGGTTTGAGTTTGCACAAGGATTTTTGGACTTTCAATGCTCAATGTGACTTTCATACTTCATGTTGGACCTCTAAGATTGCTCATAGCAAGTTTCAAGCCTTGAATCAAATTTTTGCCCAGTCAATTGGACAGTTGACCTAAAAATTAGCTGTATTGGGGAAAAAGTCAATTGTGGCCAATTTACAGTCAAACCTCATAATTTTTTATCCACATCAACATTATAGACTCATATGAACCATTTGATCAAGTTTGGACCATAACTCCTCAAGAAATTTGATCAGATCTTCAAAAGGGCAAAATGGTCATTTTTAGGGTTTTGACTGCAAAAGGGCAATTTCTGATTTTTCACCTAGCCAATGGCAAATTGGGTTCAAGCCTGGATTCAAGGACTCAATGGCATCATCTTGACCTAATCACAAGGTTGAAAAGATCTCAAATGCATTAGATTGACAAATGAATTTTCCAGTCAACTGATCAAAAATCAATTGTATACTGAAAAGTCAAACTTTGACTTTTTGGTCAAAATTAAGTGCCAAGGGTCATTTTTCATCAAGATGTGTCAAAACATGAAACTTGTTCACCAAGAAACCTAATTTTGAAAATTAGGGTTTAAAATGGAAAATTTTCATAACTTAGAAATTTTCTAAGTTATGAAAATTTCTTATTTTTCCCAACTTTTCCCAACTTTTTCACCATGATGCAATTGGATTAAAAGAAAACTTCCAACATGAAAGTTGTAGTCCTCCACAAAATCTACAACTTTGATTCACAAAGTTTTCCCAAAAGGTGCTTGGATCTCAATTTATTATTTTATGAACAAGGGTCCATGAAACTTTTAACTTAGTGAAATTTTGCCCTAGTTTAGGCAGGATTTTGACCTATCTTCATGGCAATTTTTCACATAGTTCCAAATGGAATCTCAAAATTCATTTCAAAGATGGATTGTATATCATGTTACAAGCTTTCCAAAATGTCCAAGAAATCTCCAAAATCATTTATGGTTAGGGAGAATTGAAAGTTTGAAAATGGGAAATTATCACTTTTGTCTAAGGCATTTTTCATATTGGTTCAAGTTGCAAATCAGTTTGGATCATGCTTGTGCTTGGTTTACAGGTTCTAATCCTTTTTACACTCATAAATTAAATGCAAACACATTGGATTAAGGCTTTGTTCTGAGCTTTAGAGCATTGTACAAAGAACTATTCCAAAAATGGCAAAAAGATAACAATGTTATTTTGATAAAGGTCACTTTTAGCAACTTTGTTTGTCTTGAGCCAAGGACCCAATCTTTTGCATAAAACAAAGTCCACAAACTTGGGGCAAAGTACACCAACTATGTGTAGGCTTTGAGCTAGCCTGTACAGGCCTTAGCTTTGTCAACTCACCTTTTACTTCAAAAACAAGCAAGTGTGCAAAAACTCCACAACTTTGTAATCTGATAAGAGCAAGTCTTGTGAACATTTCAAACAAGTTCAACACATTATCTCAAGCCAGAAACAAGAGCTACAAGCCTCTCAAACACCCTAAAAAACTAAAACACTAACTTCTTCCCAAAACAAGGCAAGCCCTGCAGAACTCAAGCCATCTTCACATTGCCTCGTGCGTTTTGTCCCAAACCACTTTAAACACTTTCTAAACAAACCACCTGAACTACCCAAGCCATTATTCATCAACTGTAACTTCATTTTCAAGCTTCACCATTTTTAAATTCTGAGTTTGCAGGTTGACTTCTACAAGGAGATTCAAGCCATTTCAAAGCAAGCTAAGCATTGGGAAAGGTCAAGGGAACATCAAGCAAGCTCAAAAGAACCTCAAGCCTCACTAAAAGTTGCTTCATTGCCATATTCGAACTTGACTGAAATAGGTATTTCTCAAACTTCTATCTCCTTATTTAGGAATCATTGGGCTTAGGTTTGTGAAGCAAAAACGTAGCCCTTAATGTCCTTGAACTGTACATATGCATAGAATTCATTTATGTTAGCTGAGCTAGTAGAATTTGGATGTTGAAGTTGCTGAATTTTTTAGGTCAGAAATTGGGGGTGATAAAATTATCCCTGGTTTCTTAGAGTTAGATCAATTTTTTTATATGGTTAGAATCGTGTGATGATAAGCTATAACTTTCATGTTGCAAGTTTTTGTTTTTAAGCACGTATGCAGGAGATACGGTTTGAGTTGCAGAACACGCGCATTTTTGTTCAAAGGTCAGGGATGAAGCTGGAACGTAGGTTGGCCCTGGCCTGCCTTGCTTTTGACACCCCACTGCTTGCTCTTTGCACCCCCCTGACCCATTTCTTTTATTTTTTATATTTTTCATTTCTTTTCATATTTTCTGACTTTTATTATTTTTTCTAAATATTAAAAATCGTCAAAAGTATTTTCTTAAATTTTCACATTTTTATTTTATTATTTTTATTATTTTTTATGACAAAAAATAGTTTATTAGGTTAAATACTTTTATTTTCTTAAATAAATTTGTAAATAAAATTAAAATACTTACATATTTTTATTTTATTATATTATACACTTAAAATATTATTTTCTCACAAATATTATTTTTTAACATTTTGGTATATATTTTTATTTATTATCTTGTACATAAAAAATGAATAAATAATTAATATATATATATTTTCTTTTAAACAAAAAAACTAGGGTTTCTACCCTTTCAAAAATATTCATTTTTTATTATTTTTGATACATAAATAAACTTATTTTTACATACATAAAAATAAATACAAAAATATTTTGCATATTTATATTTGTTGCATATTTAAATAATTGTCTATTTATTTATTTGTGCAAATAAATTCAATATGGTTGTAATAGTTTTAGGGCTTTATTTTTTAGCAATATCCCCTATTCAAACTTGTATCCCCCTCCCCATAATAATGTTGTAATAGTTAGATTTACTTTTACGCATTTTATCGCTTTCAAATGCCATGATAGTAAGATTAGGGTTTGTATGCAAAGAACCAAAATCAAACAAATAGCTAGACTAAACACAAGACAAAGATGCATGAAAAATGACAACATAATGCACACAAACACCCCTAGGGTTTCATCCACTTGTTTCCTTAAAAATGGCCATGGTATGCATGCTAGGTATCTTGGCAAAACAAAATCAAAACAAAAAGATCATAGTCCCTCAATGACGCTATCTTGGTTGCCTATACAAAAATGATCTAGTCCCTCAAAAAAATTGCTAAGATACTTGGCAATATTTTTATCATGGTCATACAATGACCCGCGCATGTCCCGTTTAACATCCAAAGACAAGGTTGTTTACCAAATGCAATGGTAAAACAACAATGTCAAAGGGTTAAAAATATGTAGGAAAGATCTTTGAGTAGGGTAGACAACTCCTAGTTACTTGATCAAACTTGCAAACATCCTTGCTATTTTCAAAAACACACAATACAATTTCAAAACATTTCCCAAAACCAACTTTTAAACATTGAAACATTTTTCAAAAGACAAACACCTTTGTATACATTCAAAACAAGAACCATTACAAAGGTTTCCTAGACAAAGGCCTCTTTTCAAAATACTTTCAAAACCACACACAAAAGCACCATTTCAAACAATTGAAAAGCAAAAGCAAGTGATCTAAAACAAGTAACTAAGAGCCCATGGAAACCCATGGATGAAAAGGGTGCTAGCACCTTCCCTTTTCATAATCTACCCCCTGAACCCAAAAACAATCTCAAAGGTCTTTCCTGTGCTTTTTGACCTTTCCTTTGGATAAAATAAAAAGTCGGTGGCGACTCTTGCTAAACCGAAACATTTGCGAACACAAACGCAAAACCTCAAGTCAGTTCTCCCACCGCATCATAGAATTGGCGACTCTGCTGGGGAAATATCTAAAAGTGGGGTTACCTTAGGGTTTTAGATCACCTTTACATTCTTATCTTGCTTGACTTGATTGCTTTACATTTGGTTCTATTGTTTGGGTTTGAATCCTCTACCCGGATTTGGGAAACATTCATAGGTAAATAGAAATACGTTGTGGAAACTGTGTGGGGTATACCGACATGGTTAAAGCAATAGCTATATTAGTGCGACATATTTCTGGGTACCGGTAGCCTTTGAGTTAATCAAAGAGAATACGGGGCCGCTGAGTGATGTCATGAAGCACTAATGGACTTTTAGAACCTTTACTTGACCAACTTGGCCTTTTTAGGGGTAGTGACATTACTTGCTTTGGTGCAGTCCGAAGTTGGTAGATACTCGATACTACACTCATTGAGGGTTATTTTCTTGGAATATTTCGGTCGCTGGTAAAGTGGCTAAACTGAAACAATGAACACAGAAAATAATCCAGTGACATTGAGCTCCTTAGAACCCGGTTACTATTTATAGCACAGGTTGAGCCAACTAAACTTCAAGAGGGTACTTACCTATGAAACCCCATGCAAGCCTGAAACTAGGAACTTGTGTGATTTGTTTGTACATATATACTTGTGCATAACATCATGGACATCATGAAGCATCATATGCATCCACTAACCATTTCAAGGATTTGGATCTTCATCTTTGTTCCTGTTTTGTAGATAATGATTTCACTTCGCAGGAAAATAATTCAAGTCAACCTTGTGAGAATTCCTCCTCAACTCAAGGAGCTAGCTTCAAGGATTCCTGAGAATTCTCCATTCACCGAGAGGCATGGTTGTCTTCTCAACTTAGTCAAAACGAACACTGAAGAAGACATGTTGAAAGTTCTCTTCCAGTTCTTTGACCCCCTACACCACTGCTTCACATTTCCTGATTACCAGCTTGTGCCTACTTTGGAGGAATTTTCTTAACTCCTGAGGATTCCTATTCTCCATCAACTACCCTACAACGTTACGGAAAGAGATCCAAAGCCTGAAGATGTTGCTCAAGCCCTACACTTGCAACTATCTGATATCATAGGTCATTGTGAAACCAAAAGTGGTGTCAAAGGTTTCTTGTCAAAGTTTCTGTTTGAGAAGGCCCAAAGCTGCTGGAATTCATTGGACTTACAAGCTTTTGAGGAGATTGTAGCTCTTCTCATCTATGGGTTGGTCTTGTTCCCAAACCCTGACCAGCTTATAGATGTCAATACTGTCAAAATCTTCATGGCTCGCAACCCGGTGCCTACATTGCTTGGGGATATCCTCCACTCATTTCACACTCGAACAATGAGGAAAAGAGGTGTTCTCATGTGTTGTACTCCTCTACTGGCAAGATGGTTTATTTCTCATCTTCCCCAATCAGTTTTGAAGAATGAGCAAGGTTTGAGGTGGTCACAACGATTGATGACTCTTACACATTCAGATGTTCATTGGTGTTCTCGATCCAGAGAAAATGTTATCATCATTGATCGTTATGGGGAATTCCCTAATGTCCCTCTACTTGGCATTAGGGGAGGCATCACCTACAACCCATGCTTGGCTCTAAGATAGTTTGGGTATGCCCGAAGGGATGGCCCTCATGACATGTTGATTATAGACTTGGTTTTTGACTTTGACAACAACGATCAAGGACTCCGACAAAGGTTTATCCGAGTTTGGAGAATGCCCAACAAGGTGGACAGTAAGACCTTGGGACACAAGAATTCCATCCCCTTGAGCCTTACCTCAAGTGGGTACGAACCTGCGCCCAAAGTCTTATGATGCCTTACCTCTACATTCTTCCTGTGATCAAAGAGCCTGTTGTGGAAGGAGAGGTTCTATACACCCTCCTACATCCTGACATTCCAACATCACTAGAATATTTACAAATGAGTTGGATACAGCTCAAGGGAGAACGCGATGCTTTTGAAGCCCAATTCTACGCCAGTGAGGAGAAGGTTTTGGAACCTACTCACCAACTTCACGAAGATCAGACTCTCAACACTTACATCGCACCAAAGAGGATGTGCAACGTCTTTTTACATTAAAATTTTGTATTATTTTGCCCATAGGGCATTGATGTACTAACAAATTCTATCTTATTAATATGACGTGTGTTCCTTTTTGTTTAAAACAACTTTGAATTTCTGAATCCTTGAATGTATTACATGAATACATATCATTCATCATATGCATAAGCAGATCTTCACACCAGGTTTCCTTATCTCTTTGCTGTTGATTTCAGCAAGATGGATATAGAGCAGACGGTCAAAGACTTACAAACGCAGAATTCACAGTTCCAACAACTACTCGTGACCTTGGCTAAGGGTCGGGAGGAGCTCAAAACTCTACTGGAAAAGGAAAAGGAGAAAAAGAAAAAGAAGAGGGTTGGTGTGGCTACCCTGGGTAGAAGATTTGAAGGTCAAGCTAGAAGGGTCCTGGATTTCCCCTCAACATTTGATGAAGGGGTAGGTAAAGGTAAAGGAACTGACATGCAATCTGAGTCTGAGGGAGAAGAAGAAGAAGAAGAAGAGGAGGATGAAGACTATTCTGAACAACAGTACCCTCCTGCAGATGACAAGTACAAGAATCTGGAAGAGCGTCTGGCTGCCATGGAGGTACAAAGAGTGACTGGGCTGGACTTTGAAGAGCTATGGTTAGTTGTTGGGATTGTCATTCCCCCTAAGTTTTTAAGGTGCCTATATTTGCTAAGTACGATGGTTTGTCTTGTCCAAATATGCACCTGTGATCTTACGTCAGAAAAATTCAACCGCATTCTTCTGATAAAGACCTATGGGTTCATTTCTTCCAGGACAGTCTTTCTGGGATGCAGTTAGATTGGTTCTACCAGCTAAAGATGTTTTATGTGCACAATTGGGAGGATCTGGCGGCCGCCTTTTACAGACAGTATCAATATAATGCGGATTTAGCACCAACTCGTACTCAATTATAGAGTATGGGCATGGTCTCAAATGAAGGTTTCAAAGAGTATGCCCAGAAATGGAGAGACTTGGCGGGACGAGTGCAACCACCTCTATCTGAGAGGGAGCTGGTAGATATGTTCTTGGGTACACTGTCAGGCCCCTTTTTCAATCACCTGATTAGAAGTTCGTCTGCGGGGTTCACCGAGTTAATTCTAACTGGTGAAAGAGTTGAAGCCGGCATCAAGAGCGGGAAAATTCAAAAGGATGCATCTGCTTTCGCTACCATCAAAAAGACTTTTCCTGCAAAAAAAGAAGTCTCGGCTGTCTACTCCCAAAGAAGTCAAGGAAGAGTTAAGCGCCGGCCAGCGGTGGGGGCCGTAATGATTCAGAAGTCTGCAGCTGATCAGCCTAGAAACAATCAACCCAGAACCAACCAAGCAAGGGTGGAAAGGCCTGCACGACAATTCACCCGGATCTATATGACACCTGCTCAGGTTCTCCCCCATCTCTTGAAGTTAAACCTTGCAAGTTTGAAAGAGGCACCGAAGAATATGAATACATCTTCTCCTTACTACTATTCAAATGCCAAGTGTGCTTAACATTCAGACAGCTTGGGGCATGACACCAACAATTGTTGGGCCCTCATAAATAAGATTCAGAATTTGATAGATGCTAAAGAAGTGGAATTCGACGCCCCTGAAAAGCCTAATGTGATCTCTGCTCCAATGCCAAAGCATGGCCACAATGCTCATGCTGTTGAAGAAGATCTTTTTTTTGCTACTGTTGATGATTTGATGACTCCGCTACTGATAATCAAGTTGAATTTGCTGAAGGCTGGGATTTTCCCAGGTTGTGAAGAAGATTACTGCATTTGTTCTTCCTTACCAACCGACTGTCCGTTGTTGAAGTTAGGCATCCAGCGCCTAATGGATAACCAAGAAATCCTTTTTGAAAAGACTCCTGTTACACCGACTCCTGTCAATGATATTTCAATAATTACCAAATCCTCCAATCTTTCCAAGGTCTCCAAAAGACTTGTTAAGATTACATCCGATCCGAAGATTGTACCTTTAAAGATAACCATGCCAGGGCTTATCTCGTACAAGTCCAACAAATCAATACCGTGGAACTATGGGGGAGAGATCTTTTACCACGGTATTAAACAAATTGAATCAACTGAAGAGAGTTCTGAGGAAGAGACTTCCGACATTGGAAACATTGTCGGAACGAGTAAAATCACCCGCATTGGAAGAATTTTCTCTCCGGAGATTGCGCCTCCAAAGGCAATCTTCGGACCCTCAGCAGCTCCTAAGGTTACCCCTGTACCGGTCAACATATCTGCGAGAAATCCAGTTATTGAAGAAGTTGTGACTCATGCGGTTGTCCCCTCTGCTGCTGATGATGATAGAGGGAAAGGGATCCAAGAAGAGCCCGCCAGGATGAGGGCTCAGCCGTTGATCATCCCTGAAACCTCTCAAAAAGAAATGGAAGAGATTTTGAAAATAATCAAGAAAAGTGATTATAATGTTATGGAGCAACTAGGGAAAACCCCCTCAAAGATCTCTATGTTGGCCTTACTGCTTTATTCAGAAGCTCATGCCAAAGCTTTGATCAGATTTTTGAAGACGGCCCATGTGCCCCAGGAAACCTCCGCGGACCAGTTCCAGGAATGTGTAGCTAGCCTAACAGCAGACAATGGTCTAGGGTTCTCCGATGATGATTTAACAATCAAAGGGAGAAAGCATAATGACGCTTTGCATGTCTCGGTGGAATGCAAAGGGACTACTCTTGCACACGTTCTGATGGACACTAGTTCTTCGCTGAATGTCCTACCAAAGAAGGCATTGGATAGGCTAGATTGTGAAGGTCTAACTTTGAAGCCCAGCAACATCATTGTCAGAGCCTTTGATGGTTCTAAGAGGATGGTCCACGGGGAGGTGGACATCCCGATTAAAGTGGGAACTGAAATCTTCAACTCCACATTTTATATGATGGACACCCGTCCCCCCTATTCTTGCTTGTTGGGAAGACCCTGGATTCATCATGCTGGAGCCGTCACTTCTACTCTGCATCAGAAGCTCAAGTACCCTGTCCAGGGGAAAATTGTGACTGTTCACGGCGAAGAGGAATACATGATAAGTCATCTTAATTCTTTCTGCTATGTAGAATTGGATGGTGAATTCATCGAAACCCCCTTTCAACACTTCGAGGAAGTTTCTGAAGAGATTGCAGTAACCAAGACAGTGCCTTCTGTACCCATGATTACCAGACTTCTGCCTCAGATGTCGTCCCTCAAAGATGCAAAAGTTGTGATTGAAGAAGGAGGAAGCACAATCTGGGGGCAACTTCCCGATTTTCCTTTCAAATCTGATAAATTCGACTTGGGTTTCACTGCTTCTGCTCAAAAGGCTGTGCGTCGCTCCCGGGATGGAGGGCCACCAGTGAAGATCACCCATCATGGAGTCAATGCTTTGTAGGATGGTGAAGATGAGAGCAACCTGGAAGACTGGATTTTCCCTACTATTGAAGGAGGACTATGCAATTGGGAGGCAAAGGACTTTATTCCCATTACTTTCATCAATCAGTAATTTATCTTTCAAACATTTATGTTGGTTTGTAATAATTCTTAAACAATTCGTACACTTTTAACCTTGTGCCTTACCCGAGGTACATAGGTCCATTTGTAAGGGTTTGATTTTTCATCTTCATATGCCATTTTAATGAATCACGGACGTTTTCACATATAAACTTTTGTGTTCATTTTCTTTCTTTTTACATTTTATTTGTTTAAAGGTGGCTATCCCTTACACACACCCACACTCACCAATGCAGGTACCCATCCATTCCGGATTCCATGGGTAACAATTCTGCTATGGCCTTCAATGACTCTGAAGATCTGGTCTACCATGCCGAATACGAAGGTGATGAAGACTGTGAAGTGCCGGGAGAATTGGCTAGACTGCTACAACAGGAAGAAAGGGCTATTCTACCTCACGAGGAGTTGTTAGAGACAATCAACTTGGGAACAAAGGAAGACAGAAAAGAAGTTAGAGTGGATGCCAACCTAGAGCCAAGTGTCAAGGAGCGCTTAGTTCAGCTGTTGAATGAATATGTTGAGATCTTCGCCTGGTCATACGAAGACATGCCGGGACTTGATACAGATATTGTGGTTCACCGTCTCCATACAAGAGAGGATTGTCCACCAATTAAACAGAAAGTTTGCGGCATGAGGCCCGACATGTCTGAAAAGGTCAAAGCAGAAGTTATGAAGCAGTTCAATGCTGGATTTCTTGCTGTTACTTCCTATCCGCAATGGGTTGCAACATTGTGCCCGTGCCTAAGAAGGACGGCAAAGTGAGGATGTGCGTAGATTACAGAGACTTAAACAGGGCCATCCCTAAAGATGACTTTCCACTACCGCACATTGACATCTAGGTTGACAATACAGCTCAGCACAAGGTATTTTCTTTCATGGACGGATTTTCAGGTTACAACCAGATCAAAATGGCACCTGAAGACATGGAGAAAACTACTTTTGTTACACAGTGGGGTACGTTCTGCTACAAAGTGATGCCATCCGGACTAAAGAATGTCGGGGCAACCTATCAACGCGCCATGGTAGCTTTGTTTCATGATATGATACATCATGAGATAGAGGTCTACGTAGACAATATGATAGCTCGTTCACAAACTGAAGAAGAACACCTCGACCATTTGCAAAAGCTGTTTGTCAGGTTGAAAGAGTACAAGCTCGGACTGAACCCTAACAAGTTCACCTTCGGAGTCAGGTCCGGTAAACTCTTGGGTTTCATAGTCACTAACAAAGGCATCGAGGTTGATCCTGCCAAAGTCAAAGCTATACAAGAAATGCTTGCCCCTCACACTGAGAAGGAGGTTAGAGGTTTCTTGGGACGCCTAAACTACATTGCAAGGTTTATTTCTCACCTAACATCTACCTGTGAACCAATCTTCAAGCTGTTGAAGAAAGATCAGGTGGTTAAATGGAATGATGACTGTCAAGTTGCTTTCGATAAAATCAAGGAGTATTTGCTAGAACCTCCTATCTTGATGCCACCCGTCGAAGGAAGGCCACTAATCATGTATCTGACCGTCCTGGAGAATTCAATGGGGTGCGTATTGGGCCAACATGACGAGTCTGGCCAAAAAGAGCATGCCATTTATTACCTTAGCAAAAAGTTTACCAACTGTGAGACCCGATACTCACTGCTCGAGAAAACTTGCTGCGCTTTGGTATGGGCTGCTCGCCGGCTAAGGCAGTACATGTTGACTCATACCACTTTGTTGATCTCTAAGATGGATCCGATCAAGTACATCTTTGAAAAGCCTGCTCTATCCAGAAGAATCGCTAGATGGCAGATGATCCTAACCGAATACAACATACAGTACGCGACCCAAAAAGCTATAAAGGGGAGTGTGCTAGCCGATCATCTGGCCCATCAAGTTGTTGAAGATTACCAATCCATGAGGTTCGACTTCCCCGACGAGGACATCATGACATTGGACAACATTGAAGAGAACAGACCGTATGACGGACCTGAAAAAGGATCCCGATGGACTCTGTACTTTGATGGTGCCTCCAACGCACTTGGCAATGGTATCGGTGCGGTACTTATCTCTCCATAAGGTTGCCATACACCTTTCACAACCAGACTTTGCTTCAGCTGCACCAACAACATGGCCGAGTATGAAGCTTGTATCTTTGGTCTCAAGGCTGCCATTGACTTGGGAATTAAATCGTTGATTGTATTTGCGGACTCAGCTTTGGTCATCAGTCAGATCAAAGGAGAGTGGGATACCAAACATCTGAACCTTATCCCTTACAAAGAACATGTCCTGACATTGTTACCACATTTCGAGCAGATTACCTTCGAGCACTTCCCGTGAGAAGAAAATCAGCTAGCAGATGCGCTAGCTACAATGTCATCCATGTTTAAACTTAACTGGGATAATGAGGCTCCCCAAATCACCATTGAACGGATAGACGAACTTGCACATTGTCACGAGATTAATACCGAAGAAGTAGTGGACCGACCATGGTTTCATGAAGTCAAAAGGTATCTCGAAGCACAAGAATACCCTGAAGGAGCTTCAGTCAACGACAAAAAGTTCTTAAGGAGGTTCACAGCTAAGTTCTTCCTGAGCAATGATATCCTGTACAAGCGCAATCATGATTGCATTCTGCTCCGTTGTGTGGACAAGGTTGAAGCTGAACAGATCATGGCTGAACTGCACAATGGTACCTTTGGCACTCACTCTAGCGGACATACGATGGCTAAGAAGATTCTGTGGGCAGGCTACTACTGGTCTACCATGGAAGCTGACTGCCATCAACATTCCAGAACTTGTCACAAATGTCAAATCTATGCGGACAAGGTACATATACCTCCAGTTCCTCTCAATGTCTTAACAGCTCCTTGGTCGTTCGCTATGTGGGGAATCAACATGATTGGAGAGATCAAGCCTACAGCATCCAATGGACACCGCTTCATCCTGGTGGCCATTGATTACTTCACCAAGTGGGTCGAAGCAGTTTCCTTCGCATTCGTTACAAAGAATGTTGATGCCCGCTTCATCAAGCAGAACCTCATTTGTCGGTACGGCATCCCCGAAAGGATCATCACTGACAACGGTACAAACCTTAACAACACTATGATCACCACTCTGTGCGAGCAGTTCCAGATTCAACATCACAATTCATCTCCCTATCGGCCAAAGATGAACGGTGTTGTCGAAGCTGCGAACAAAAATATCAAGAAGATCATACAAAAGATGACAGTCACCTACAAGGACTGGCATGAAATGCTACCATTTGATCTGCACGGGTACCGTACCACGGAACGAACATCAACTGGGGCAACACCATATTCTTTGGTATATGGCATGGGAGTTGTTTTACCTATCAAGGTTCAGATTCCCTCCTTGAGAATCATGAAAAATGTTGGTTTGAGTGAAGACGATTGGATTCAGACCTGGCTTGATCAACTTAACTTGATTGATGAAAAGCGACTTACTGCTGTTTGTCATGGTCAGACGTATCAGAAACGAATGATCAAGGCTTTCAACAAGAAAGTCATATGCCAGGTATATCAAGTCGGGGATCTTGTAATCAAGCGGATCATCTTGCCGCAAAGTGATCCCAGGGGCAAATGGACTCCTACTTACGAAGGACCATTTGTGATCAAAAATATCTTTTCTGGTGGGGCAATGATCTTAACCACCATGGATGGCGACGACCAGCTACACCCTGCGAACGCAGACATAGTCAAAAGATACTACGCATAATTGACCCAGCAAGTTGAAAACCCGAAAGGGCAACTTGGGAAAAAATGGGCATCCCGATGAATCGAAAACCCAAAAGGGAGGTTCAGGCAAAAATTAGGGATAAATAAAAAAATCTGTACATCCGGCAAGTTGAAAACCCGAAAGGGCGACTTGGGCAAAAAAGGGTTTCCCGGTGGATCGAAAACCCGAAAGGGCGGTCCAGGAAAAAGTTAGGGAATTAAAGCGTATGACTATGTCTCGTCGGATCACTTTAAGGACAATCTCTTCACCATACAGGCTCAGGGCTTCTGATCAATTCAATCATCTTAGGACGAAGCAACGAATGGATAAGATATCCAGAGTTATGAAGGCTATAGCAGAATGAGAACCCCATGGAATTTTCACACATAGCCATCTTTCTTTGTATAAATATTTCTCATTTTTTATAACAACATTCTCTTACTAGGATTTCTGTTTCCTTTGTACAAAATACTTATACAAAGTCAATACAAAGATACTTCAAAGTGCAGAAAACTATTTGCCTTTTCTTCTTTTTTACACTTGTGTTTTATTTGAAAATGTCCAATAGTTTATTAAATGAGCATATGCATTTGAAAATAATCACTGTTTATAAATAAACGAAATGTGAAAGAATAATTACTGACAGGTTGAAAGGATAGGAAAACGTCTTTAGGCTATTCCAAGAGAAATCCCCTGCAGTACATCATCTAGATCCCTAGCGGAGCTAAAACCTTGAAATACATATCCCCAGCGGAACTAAATTTCAAAGTCCACACCAGACTTCAAACTCCCGATCCCCGACGGAGTTATATTTTCAAACCCTTAATTCCCATCAGAGTAAAGTTTTCAAGTTCCCAATCCTCAGCGAAGTAAAAACTTTGGACTACAGACCCTCAGCGGAGATGAAACCTTCTTCCCCAACGGAGTCAAATTTCTAACTACCAATCCACAGCAGAAACCATCCAGTTTCTCCAGATTCCCCAGCAAGTTGTCTTAAAGTATGAGAATCAACCAGATAACAGTTAACTTTTGTCTTATCCCCAAACTAAGATAATTCCCCAGTAGAGTGGCATACAACCCAAACTCCTGAACTTCTTCCAAACAGGAATAAGCTTTTTCCCCAGAGAGTCTTGAACTTACTTTCCAGCAGGATAGCTACTCCCCAGCAGTATAACTATTCCCCACAGAGTTTTTACTCCCCAATGGAATGCAGATTCTCATTCTTAACTCCCCAATTTGAAGTCCCCGAGGATTCAAATTCCCCTAGCAGAATGAAGATTCTCATTCTTAATTCCCCCAGTGAAGTTACCAGAGTCTTCATCACTCCCCAGCATGAATTTGTCAGAATTTTTAATCCCCTGCAGATCAAAGATTTTCATTCTTGACTCCTCAGCTTGAAGTCCCCAAGGATTCAAATTCCCCAGAAGATTGAAGATTCTCATTCTTAGTTCCCCACAGAGGCCATCAGAGTCTTCCTTATTCCCCGGCAGATCAAGGTTTTTCTTTTGTCTAATCCCCAGTAGAGATCGTCAGAGCTTTCCCTATTCCCCAGCCGAGTAAGGATTCCCATGGGTGTAATCCCCAGCCATAGTCTTCAAAGTCCTCGGGATTCCCCAAGCAGGTTTCTCAAACAACACTTGACATTATTCTCACAACAAAATGTTTATCATCCTCTAGAGACTTGAAGGATCCCTACATCCCCAGGAAAGTCATGAAGGGTTCTCACATCCCCACAGAAGTTGTCAAAGTTTTTGGTAATCCCCGCGAGTTGCCAAGGATTTTCTATCCCCAACAGCAATCAGCAAGGATTTCTCATCCTCAGCAATCAAAGATGTTGAATCTCCAGCAGCGGTCATGGATTTATTTTCCCCGGCAACAGTCAAAGATTTTATTATCTCCAGCTATCCAGGATTTATTTTCCTCAGCAAGACAGCTAATAAGCTTACACGCGCATACATTACATTCATATATCATAAACATCGATAAAAACACATTTATTGCATCATACATTTCATGCAACATAACTCTGTGTTTCAGCTAACATTTTACCCTTTTTAGGATAATATTAAAAGCTATCTTTAACAAATATTCAAAGATTTCAGATACAGTACGGATACACTCCAGACACAAAAGTCATTCTGCTACTCATTCAGATCTCTTATTCAGATACAGTATGGATACACCCCAGACACGGATGCCATTCTATCACTCATTCAGACTTCAACAATCAGATGCAAATTAGATATGCTCCAGACGCGGAAGCCATTCTACTTCTCATTCAGATTCAACTATCAATTTCAAGTTTAGATACACTCCAAACACGGATGTCATTCTGTCACTTATTCAGATCCCAATTACAGTTCAGATACACTCCAGACACGGAAGTCATTCTGCTACTCATACAGATCTCAACTTCAGATACAGTCCAAATACGCTCCAGACACGGTAGCCATTCTGTCACTCATTCAAACTTTTCCCCAGCCCAGAGATGCTTCAGACACGGATGCCTTTTTGTCGCTTATTCAAATTCCAGATTTAGATACAATACAGATACACTCCAGACACGGAAGTCATTATGCTATTCATTTAAGAATCAAGTACAGTTACAGCTCAGATACGCTCCAGACATAGACGCCATTCCATTGCTCATACAGATTCAGTCTCTAGATACAACTCAGATACGTTCCAGATACGAATACCATTCTGATGTTCATTCTCTTGATTTTCAACAAACATTCTTGGATGGAATCTTTAATCCCATCTCCAACAAGATTCTACCATCTCCAAATGGCATCTTTAAGCCCATTCCCTCAAAAATACATTTTGACGAGTGCAAATTTACGGGCACTCTAGTGTCCAATCATCTTTTACCTTCGAGTCACGAACGAAAAACTCGCCAATCTAACTCTTCAAGTTCAAGAATATTGAAAAGGGGCAGCTGTTTTACCCCAAAATTTTCCCTCTCATTTTATCAAGATTTCCCCTCACAAGACTCTTTGGACTCCAGACAGGATTAGGGTTTGCTCTGCTCAAGACATCTCCTTGCACTGATGACCTGAAATTAGGGTTTGAGTTTGCACAAGGATTTTTGGACTTTCAATGCTCAATGTGAATTTCATACTTCATGTTGGACCTCTAAGATTGCTCATACCAAGTTTCAAGCCTTGAATCAAATTTTTGCCCAGTCAATTGGACAGTTGACCTATAAATCAATTGTATTGGGGAAAAAGTCAAATATGGCCAATTTACAGTCAAACCTCATAATTTTTTATCCACATCAACATTATAGACAAATATGAACCATTTGATCAATTTTGGACCACAGCTCCTCAAGAAATTTGATCAGATCTTCAAAAGGGCAAAATGGTCATTTTTAGGGTTTTGACTGCAAAAGGGCAATTTCTGATTTTTCACCTAGCCAATGGCAAATTGGGTTCAAGCCTGGATTCAAGGACTCAATGGCATCATCTTGACCTAATCACAAGGTTGAAAAGATCTCAAATGCATTAGATTGACAAATGAATTTTCCAGTCAACTGATCAAAAATCAACTGTATACTGAAAAGTCAAACTTTGACTTTTTGGTCAAAATCAAGTGCCAGGGGTCATTTTTCATCAAGATGTGTCAAAACATGAAACTTGTTCACCAAGAAACCTAATTTTGAAAATTAGGGTTTAAAATGGAAAATTTTCATAATTTAGAAATTTTCTAAGTTATGAAAATTTCTTATTTTTTCCCAACTTTTTCACCATGATACAATTGGATTCAAAGAAAACTTCCAACATGAAATTTGTATTCCTCCACAAAATCTACAACTTTGATTCACAAAGTTTTCCAAAAAGGTGCTTGGATCTCAAGTTATGATTTTATGAACAAGGGTCTATGAAACTTTTAACTTAGTGAAATTTTGCCCTAGTTTAGGCAAGATTTTGACCTATCTTCATGGAAATTTTTCACATAGTTCCAAATGGAATATCAAAATGCATTTCAAATATGGATTGTAGAGCGTGTTACAAGATTTCCAAAATGTCTAAGAACTCTCCAAAATCATTTATGGTTAGGGAGAATCGAAAGTTTGAAAATGGGAAATTATCACTTTTGTCCAAGGCATTTTTCATATTGGTTCAAGTTGCAAATCAGTTTGGATCATGCTTGTACTTGGTTTACAGGTTATAATACTTTCTACACTCATAAATTAAATTCAAACACATTTGATTAAGGCTGTGTTATGAGCTTTAGAGCATTGTACAAAGAACTATTCCAAAAATGACAAAAAGATAACAATGCTATTTTGATAAAGGTCACTTTTAGCAACTTTGTTTGTCTTGAGCCAAGGACCCAATCTTTTGCAGAAAATAAAGTCCACAAACTTGGGGCAAAGTACACCAACTATGTGCAGGCTTTGAGCTAGCCTGTACAGGCCTTAGCTTTGTCAACTCACCTTTTACTTCAAAAACAAGCAAGTGTGCAAAAACTCCACAACTTTGTAATCTGATAAGAGCAAGTCTTGTGAACATTTCAAACAAGTTCAACACATTATCTCAAGCCAGAAACACGAGCTACAAGCCTCTCAAACATCCTAAAACACTAACTTCTACCCAAAACAGGGCAAGCCCTGCAGAACTCAAGCCATCTTCACATTGCCTCGTGCGTTTTGTCCCAAACCACTTCAAACACTTTCTAAACAACCCACCTGAACTATCCAAGCCATTGTTCATCAACTGTAACTTCATTTTCAAGCTTCACCATTTTTAAATTCTGAGTTTGCAGGTTGACTTCTACAAGGAGATTTAAGCCATTTCAAAGCAATCTAAGCATTGGGAAAGGTCAAGGGAACATCAAGCAAGCTCAAAAGAACCTCAGGCCTCACTGAAAGTTGCTGCATTGCCATATTCGAACTTGACTGAAACAGGTATTTCTCAAACTTCTATCTCCTTATTTAGGAATCACCGGGCTTAGGTTTGTGAATCAAAAATGTAGCCCTTAATGTCCTTGAATTGTACATATGTATAGAATTCATTTATGTTAGCTGAGCTAGGAGAATTTGGATGTTGAAGTTGCTGAATTTTTTAGGTCAGAAATTGGGGGTGATAAAATTCTCCCTGGTTTCTTAGAGTTATATCAAGTTTTTATATGGTTAGAATCGTGTGATGATAAGCTATAACTTTCATGTTGCAAGTTTTGTTTTTAAGCACGTATGCAGGAGATACGGTTTAAGTTGCAGAACACGCGCATTTTTGTTCAAAGGTCGGGGATGAAGCTGGAACGTGGGCTAGGCCTGGCCTGCCTTGCTTTTGACACCCCCCTGCTTGCTCTTTGCACCCCCTTGGCCCATTTCTTTTATTTTTTATATTTTTCATTTCTTTTCATATTTTATGGCTTTTATTATTTTTTCTAAATATTAAAAATCATCAAAAATATTTTCTTAAATTTTCACATTTTTATTTTATTATTTTTTATGACAAAAAATAGTTTATTAGGTTAAATAGTTTTATTTTCTTAAATAAATTTGTAAATAAAATTAAAATACTTACATATTTTTATTTTATTATATTATACACTTAAAATATTATTTTCTCACAAATATTATTTTTTAACATTTTGGTATATATTTTTATTTATTATCTTGTACATAAAAAACGAATAAATAATTAATATATATATTTTCTTTTAAACAAAAAAACTAGGGTTTCTACCCTTTCAAAAATAATCATTTTTTATTATTTTTGATACATAAATAAACTTATTTTTACATACATAAAAATAAATACAAAAATATTTTGCATATTTATATTTGTTGCATATTTAAATAATTGTCTATTTATTTATTTGTGCAAATAAATTCAATATGGTTGTAATAGTTTTAGGGCTTTATTTTTGAGCAATATCCCCTATTCAAACTTGTATCCCCCTCCCCATAATAATGTTGTAATAGTTAGATTTACTTTTACGCATTTTATCGCTTTCAAATGCCATGATAGTAAGATTAGGGTTTGTATACAAAGAACCAAAATCAAACAAATAGCTTGACTAAATACAAGACAAAGATGCATGAAAAATGACAACACAATGCACACAAACACCCCTAGGGTTTCATCCACTTGTTGCTTTAAAAATGGTCATGGTATGCATGCTAGGTATCTTGGCAAAACAAAATCAAAACAAAAAGATCATAGTCCCTCGATGACGCTATCTTGGTTGCCTATACAAAAATGCTCTAGTCCCTCAAAAAACTTGCTTAGATACTTGGCAATATTGTTATCATGGTCATACGGTGACCCGCGCCTGTCCCGTTTAACATCCAAAGACAAGGTTGTTTACCAAATGCAATGGTAAAACAACAATGTCAAAGGGTTAAAAATGTGTAGGAAATATCTTTGAGTAGGGTAGACAACTCCTAGTTACTTGATCAAACTTGCAAACATCCTTGCTATTTTAAAAAACACAGAATACAATTTCAAAACATTTCCCAAAACCAACTTTCAAACATTGAAACATTTTTCAAAATACAAACACCTTTGTATACATTCAAAACAAGAATCATTACAAAGGTTGCCTAGACAAAGGCCTCTTTTCAAAATACTTTCAAAACCACACACAAAAGCATCATTTCAAACAATTGAAAAGCAAAAGCAAGTGATCTAAAACAAGTAACTAAGAGCCCATGGAAAACCATGGATGAAAAGGGTGTTAGCACCTTCCCTTTTCATAATATACCCCCCGAACCCAAAAACAATCTCAAAGGTCTTTCCTGTGCTTTTTAACCTTTCCTTTGGATAAAATAAAACACCGGTGGCGACTCTTGCTAAACTGAAACATTTGCAAACACAAACGCAAAACCTCAAGTCAGTTCTCCCACCGCATCACAATGTACATGTGGTCATGAAATAAAACACTCAGTGAAATTTTGCCCTAATTTGGTCAGGATTTTGACCCAACTTTATGGAACTTTTTCATATAGTTACAAGGGGAATATTCAACAAAAATTCAAAGATGGGTTGTGTTGTACCCCAAAATTTTCCCTCCCATATTCTTCAAGATTTGCCAAAAGCAAGCTTCAAAATTTCCCCAAGGGTTGCACGGCTCAAGAGCCTCCTAACAGTCAAAAACTAGGGTTTTGGTTCTGACAAAGAAAATGAAGTTTACAAGGGTCTAAACAAGTCCCACATGCCTACAAATATGGTCAAGCATCCTCATACCAAGTTTCAAGACTTACAGCACAAAATTGCACAGTCAAAAACCCTAATTGCACTACAGTCAACTGTAGGGGCAAAATGGTCATTTGACAGTCAAAAGTTCAAATTTTTGGTCAACATCTCATTTTGAAGACACAAACATCATTTGATCAATGCTTGATCATGATTCTCAAAGCTTGGCTCAAAAAGTCTCAAGATACAAAAGTTTCCATATTTGGACAATTGAAAAAGTCAACTGTAACTTGACCAGGGCATAACTTTCACATGGATTATCAGAAAAATTCCCTCCAAATCTCATTTTGAAGATAAAGACATTTACTACAACTCCTCTTCACACTTCAAGTCCAAGAAATGCTCTCACAAAAAGTTATCAATTTCAATATTATAGGTCATTTTCAAAAGTCAACAAAAAGGGACTTTAAGTCAAAGGCCATAACTTGAGGTTGGTAAATCAAAATGATATGGGACCAAAGGCATTGGTTAGAGGACTCAAAGAACTTTCCAAAATGTCCAATAACATGAGCAAAGCTTAAAAATTGAGCAAGTTATGCCTTGTGGAAGTTGGGAAATTGTTGGACATTTTGAAAAATCAACATTGCTTCAAATGTCTTTAAAATGCTAATGGGCCTCTTTTTCTTCCAAAATCCATCATCCAAAATATGTGCACGACCATTTGGCCCAAAGGGAAGTTTTTTATCATTTTTATTTATTTATTTGGATTTTTAATTATTAATAATTCATTTAATTAAAATAAATATGTGAAAAATACCAAAGCAAGTCAATCAAATCTTTTTATGCATGGGATAACTTCAATATTTCGTGCATGATCAGATTTGGAAAAAATCTTGGTAATTGGACATGATTTGAAGCAAATTTGCATGAAAAAGATTGGAAAATATATGCCATAAAAATCAAATATTCTCTTCATCAATTCATTGATTTTTTGATCCAATTTCTAACCCTAATCATTCCAGTACATATATACATGAAAACCCTAGTGTCCAGGACCTCCCAGCTGCGCAAGAACATCATCACCACTTTTGCATTTTTGTGAAAAATTCAAATACTGAAAACCATCTTCCAGTGCGATTCAAGGCCAAATAATTGTTCTATCGTGTTCCTGAAGCTTCAAGGAAGGAGTTTGAATCAAAACCATAATCTCTAACACCAAGAAACGTGAGAACAATCGCGTCCTGTACAGAATTTTTTTCACATCCTTGCATCATGATTCATACGTTTTCTGTAGTTTTTAACATTTGATTTGTGTTATTTGACTCATTACGAAGCTAACTACATAATTTAATTGAGTTTTTAAGCATTGTGCGTGATTTCACCATGGATGCATGCTAGGGTTACCAAGTTGTGGAATTGGGCGTTTTTGAACTTTGTAAAATTGAGACACCTCAATACCATGGTTGAATTCAGAAAGCTTGGACGATTCTAATGCAATGCTCGCGCCTAATTCATATAGCACCATAGCCTATTCGCTATTATTGAAAAGTGCATGTTTTAGGGAGGTTTAAAACCCCCGCTAACCTTTGTTATGTTTCAGGAAAAAAGCAAAACGAAGAGGAAGATGATGAAGTGTCAAGGCTTGATTGGGTTATTTGAATTTGCACGCTAAAGTCCCACTAACGCTTGCTTTATTCTTATATTATTCATTAGCCATATAATAATCAAAACGCGTTGGTAGCTCCACTGGTCAGGCGTGTGTATGGTAATCCCTGGGACCTGGGTTCGAATCCCAGGTCCCCATCCCTTTCCATATTATTTTTCTAAACGCGCTTCTGTGCAGTTTCACTACAAGGGTGCATCATACATCCACAATATCAAGTTTGCCACGCGTATAGCAAGATCAATCCAAAGGCACTGATTGGAAGAACACCCTGGGCGTTAGTCAATGGAGCTACACGCTAGCAGAAAAGTCAATAAGGCCTTGACATAATTGGGCCTAATTACTACAATTACACCTCCATTTGGGGACAGACCCCCCAAGGTTTGCTATTTCTTTTATATTTTCCATTTTTATTTGATTTAATTAATTTCTTGTAAATTCTTCAATTAATTTATAAAATATGAAAATAATACAAAAAATCAGAAAAGACAAAATTAAAAATATATTTTATTTCAATATTTTTTAAGTAAATATCATTAATTAATTTAGCTTTGT